>MU225437.1:1882528-1918505 GCA_018584345.1 Thuja plicata
AAGGTGGATGGAGAGATCACCAAAAAGGGCACTATGTAGCTTCAATCCTTCAATGGCCTCCAATGGATCTCCTTCATGAAAATGGATACTTGAATGGATGAATGCTTGCTTGAAATATTGCTTGATTTCTTTCTTGATGATGTTTCACAATTGCTCAAGAATGCCTAGGCTTCAATAGAGGACTTAGTATCACTTCGAGAAAATGAAAGAGAAAACTTCCCTTTTATATGAAATTAGGACACAATCTTCTAAGGAGGCCTACATAGGAGGATTAAATTCCCCTTAAATCCTTTACCCCTAGGAGAGGACATATATTAAATATAATTTAGGAATCAACGCTTTGGAGCCTGAAACAGCTGACTCGAAAGTGGGAAATACTTTTTGCAAAGGCCGACCTCCAAAAATTGTGAGACCCCACGATCTGAACCCTGGGTCAATGTTGAGGTTGACCTTGACCTAGGTCAGGGTTGAGGTCAACCCTAACCTAGGTTAGGTTTGAGGTTGACATAGACCTAAAAGGTTGACCCTGACGCTGGAGCCCAGAATCATCAGTCTGCAGTTCATAATGCAGAAATCAGGCTAAACAGGATTGGAAAGAGGGACAGAACAGGGGGGAAGCCATGTCAAGATCACGAACCCATTCAAGTTTCTTTTCATGACCCCAAGCCACTTACTCAGAAGGCTAAACATGTCTACAATGGAAGTGCTTCCATTTTTTGACTATACAGAAGGATAGTCCAAGGTTTTATGGCACCAACTACACATTATGGAAGAGTCACATAGTTGTCCATATCTGATGTATTGATGAGGATTGTTGGAAGATTTCCAAGTCTACTTATACTTCTCCTACAAATCCTATAACACAAAAATATATCAGTGATGCTAAAAAAAATATTAGGGAAAATAATCTTTGTTGAGTGCCTTGACTAATTCTGAAATGAAAAATGTCATGGAGTTAGAAAATGCTGATGAAATTCAGGAGAAGTTGCAGACCTTATATGAAGGAGATAAGGAAGTCAAGATTGCCAGTTGCAGAGATTGAAGGGATAGTATAAAGCCTTGAATATGAGTGAATGAAGTAGTGTGCGCTATCATATGTTCTGGAGGTGCTTTAGAAGAGGAGGAGATTGTATCTAAAGTACTAATATTTTTACCTCCTGTCTATAAAAACATTGTTGCATCCATTGAGGAGATTCAGACAGTGACACCTATAAAAAGAGACAAGATTATTGTAAGCGTACTACTTTTGAGGTAAGTGAATTTTTTGGTGCATTACCTAATGTACAATCAACATGCAAAGCCATTGTATCTGGAAGAGACAAGTAGAGATCATATCAAGGAGAAGGATCCACTAGGAGAATGCCAAGATATGAGAAAGAGATTAAAGAACTTGAAGAGGAAGAGTGAGAACTTCAAACGTTGGAAGCAGTGATTGTAAGAAGACTACAAAAAGGTTCTATTAAGTACAAAGAAAATATTCCCCTTAAGTGTTTCTCATGCAATAAGATAGGACACTTTGCATCTAGATGTCCAGATAGAGTTCCTAAATTTAAGAATAATAAACCTACTATTGTGAGGAAATGCTACTTAGCTGCTGATGATGACGAAGTTACCGATGATGAATTTGATGATCAATTTACTTTTATTTCTATCAAAGAAGAATATTATAAGTTTGCAAATCTTATGCCTACTTGTTCTACTGACATTTTTTGTGAAGAGAAAGCCCTAGTTGCTCAAGTTGTTAGAAATGATGAATGGGTAATAGACAATGATTTCTCTCACCGTATGACTGGTGACAAGAGAAAGTTTTTGATCTATGATAAGTATGATGCTGGTATTTTGAAATGGGGAGGCAATACTAGTGGTATGATCAGAGGTAGAGGTTCTATTTCTCTAGATGATAAGAATAATGTAGATGATGTATTGTATGTTGAAGGTTTGAAACATAATCTTCTTAGTGTTGGGAAGTTGATGGACAAAGGTTATGAATTGCATTTCAAGAATGACAAGTGAAAGACCTTGAATTACTATGGGAAGGATGTTGCAACAAGATCAAAGACAAGAGATAACATATTTCATTTGAATAGTGATAAGAAAAGTTGCTTGATTTCTCAAATATAGGAAAGATGGTTATGGCATAAGAGGTCGTGTCATTTGAAATTTTACAATATTTTGGGAATAAGTTCTACTCATGCTATTAGAGATATTCCTAGAGTGAAGAAACCTTCTAATCACTTGTCCACACATGTGACTTTTTCAAATTCTTGTTTCCTACACTTGAAACATCAACACCTCCCTTGCACCTCTTAATCTTGACAATCCATTATTTTTCCTCTTAATGCCCTTAACTCCCACAAAAAACCTACCCAACCCTTCCAAAAATCTATAAATAGGAGTTCTCACTCCTTGCAAAGGGATTCTTTTCATTTTTATGCATTGTTATCATGTTAGTATTGCTCTAGGATTTCATAGTTCATTCTCATGCTTTTCAATCTTAATTCATTTTTGAATCTAGAAATCACATGCTAGGTTAATGGTGAATGAATCTTGGATTAATCTTACATTTCATCTTAGTTTAATAGTTTGAATCTCCACTTGCATCAATGGTGAAAGTTTGAGGTAAGTTCTTCATACTTGTTCACGAGTTCTTGATCAATCCATTAGTTCACATCAATCACCTCAAGAAAGCAATCAGTCATAGTGGGATTTTTTGTATTGCGCTGGGAGAGAAAACCCACCAAATTTGTAAGATAAAATCAAACAAGTCTTGGGTGCACTTGTTTCAAGTCGGCGAAGGTTGTGGAAGAAGCTTTGTTTAGAACTAGGTTTTTAGATATGTTAATGTAACTTGTATGCTCTTTTATCTCTAATGTTTGCATGTATGAGCTTGTTCCACATAGGTAGGTTTAAAATACATACATTTAGGCATGTAGGATTTTCTATCATATTAACGGATAGGCATTTCCACACCTATAGAGGCGTCTCTGACGGAAATGCATCTCTGTCTATAGATAGGCATCTCTGATGGATAGGTGTCTCTGCATGTAGACAAACATCTATGATGGAAACATGTATCCTCATATAGATAGGAATATACGAAGGATATGCATCTCCACCTTTAGACACATGTCTCTCCATATTTTAGTTTCCTTTCATTGTATCTTGCAGTTTAGAAATTTGATGGGGAGCTCCAACTCCTAAGAGCTTTCTTGCTCTTTTCAAGACCTTCTCTTTGGTATTCCTAGGGTACCTATCTCTACCCTAACTATAGAACACTCCTATGGTCCCCTACTCCTCTTAGAGCTCTCCACCAACTTCAAACTCTCTTCATGTCCTTCTCAATCCAACTATGCACCCATAGGCTCAATTTAGCCAATTTGCTCCCAATCTATTCTTGGAAATTGGAATAGGTATCCTTACTATTCCAAGGTCTCTTTCAACTAATTTTGATCCAATTTTATGGATTCTTCTAATGGTTTTCCATCGAGTTCCAGGCTTTCTTTATTTTAGGCCTTATAGCCTTTTTAGCCCAATTAGGCCTCCTAGAAACTAAAATCTTTGATTTCCTCAAAATTATCCTTAACAACCCCCTAAACTAACTGAGGATTATTTTTAAGACTACCATAGGCTCAAGGATTTTCTAGGTCTTAGGTCTTCAAGTTGTTCGTACACTGGCTTTTCACCAAACCCCTATTTTCAAGGGTTTCTAGGGCATACAGTCCAGTCAACTTTATTTTCCTTCATTAGTTACTCTAATGGGCTCCTATGATCTTCCCCTTGCATAAAAAATATCAAGGAAACATTTCCCTACACCAATCCATCTAGAAATCTCCCTTGCTTCTATTCTGTTCAAGTCCTAACCAGAATACCACTGTACTTGCCTAGGACTTGATGGAAAAATTCATTCCCTTGCACTCACAAACTCTACATTACATATTTACACTACTTAAACAATCCCATACTTTATTCCAAGTTTCCATTGAAGTTCAACCATGAGAACTCAAGTGGGACTCATTTTTACATGACTGGCTCTAAACAAACTAGTGAACCAGTGAAACTAAATAAATTTACAAAATGGAAAAAAAATGAACTAAAATACCAAAATATCTCTAAAAAATTCAATTAAATAACAAAAATCAAAGTCCCAATGCATTAATTTAGTCCATTCAATCCATTAAAGATCTGGATGAAGGCTCTGTTACAAAACACAGTCTAAATCTTTGCTTTTTAAAATAGAGTTTGTACAATAACACTTCTAACCCTTAGATTAGGGTTTGTTTGGGATTATATAGTCTATTTCCCCATGTTTGGACCCATAGGTTGGGATTAGAACACAATTAAATCCCTTTCCTAGTTTTTAGGAAATGTTGTCATGACAACTTTGCAAAGTTGTCATGAGCAACTTTTACAACTTTTTGCTCATTTGACAATACACTATCCTACCTTGCATAATTTGATCCAAAATCAATCCCTTGGATCCAAAAACACTTAAAAACATCCAAATTATAAATGCCACTCCATTTTGGAGTCTTGGTCAAACTTTGACCCATGTTGACTTTTCTAGGACTTAAACACTAGAGCCTAATTGAACACACAAAACACATGACTCCAAACACTCCTACCTCTAAAAACACACCAAAAAAAACTTGGGAATTTATCCTTAGTCCTTATTACCTTTTTGGTTTTCTAAAACCACCTACAAGCAAAAATTTGCAAAGATCTTCCATGAGACCTTAAGGTGCTCTTGCACTAGTCTCCCCCCTGCAACGAGAAATTCAAGGTACCAGAGGTGTGACAAACTACAAACTGATGCCATGCTTCTTAAATTCACTCTCTACTATCGAATTATCCTATGAATTAGGTTTTTTCTCCCATTTTACTATATGCTCCATGTATGTATTACTTCTAGTCTTCTTATTCACTCTTGAATACAAAATCATTTCAACTTGTGGCTTAGCTTGGACATGTACTTTGAGTTCTTCCACATCCTTTGATATGTGTGTGCTATACTCCTACTCCTTCACATCTGGTCCTCTATATATTATTATATCCTTCACATTGAAAATAGGAGAAACATACATCTCCTTGGGTTGATCCACTTTGTAGGCATTGGAGCCATACTTAGCTAACACCTTGCATAGTCCAATCCTCTTCATCTGTATTTTTCTTGGTATTCCCTTCTGTAGCCTAGCCTTGTTCAAGTATACCATCAACAAGTCTCCTACCTCAAACTATAAGTCTCTTCTCGCTTCATCCTTCTTAGCTTCAAGCTTCTGATTTGCCTCCATTAGAGTCTTCTTCACTTGCTCGTGGACTTATCTCATTGATTGAGAAAATTCATATGCATGACTAATGATCCCTTCATAACCTTTTAGATCTCTAAGCTCAAAAACACCCCTTGGATGTACTCCATACAAAACCTCAAATAGACTCTTACCAGTAGCCTTGTTTGCACTATCATTATAGGAAAACTTTGCTTGTGGCATGACTTGTTCCCAGACTTTTCTATATTCCTTGGTTAGACATCTCAATGAATTTCAAAGAACCCTATTGATTACCTCTGTCTGACCATCCATTTGAGGATGATATGAATAAATATGAGCCAAATTAGTACCTAGTCTTTTCCAGAGGGTCTTCCAAAAGTGTCCCATAAACTTCACATCTCTGTCTACAACTATGCTCATTAGCAAACCATGTATCCTGACTATCTCCTTGAAGAAAAGGTGGGCAATGTGATTGGCATCATGTGTTGTTTTATATGGGATAAAGTGACTCATCTTACTAAATTTTTCCACTACCACAAACACACTATCCAAACCAATTGGTGTCCTAGCTAGCCCTACTATGAAATCAATAGTTGTGCACTCCCATGGTCTATTTGGGATGGGAAATGGTTGGTAAAGAGATGAATTTGATGATGTCCCCTTTGCCATCTGACATACTCCACATTGCTCAACATACCTCCTTATATCTTTTTTTCATTTTAGGCCACCAGTAGAATCTCTCCACTAAGTCTAGAGTCTTGTTTAACTCAAAGTGTCCACTTAAGCTACCATTTTGCTTCTCTTGGATGAGGTTCTCCCTCATGGAAAACATAGTTGTTTCCTTTTAAACAATAAACCATTTTGTAAAGTATAGTTTTCATATACACTATGAAAATTATTTTCAAAATCATTACATACCTTATAGATCTTTGATAAATCTGCATCTCCTTCATAAATATCCTTGAATCCTTCAACCCCTATTCTCTGCAACTGTATTTCTTGAACAGTAAGCAACCTCCTACTAAGTGCATCTGCAACCTTATTGTTTACACCCTTCTTGTGTTTGATAGTAAAAGTGTATGATTTCACAAACTCCATCCACTTTATATGCCTCAAACTAAGCTTCTCTTGTGTGTTTATGTAGCCTAAGGCCTAGTTGTCAGTGTATACAACAAATTCTTTTGGCAACAAATAGTGCATCCACTTCTTAAGATCTTTCACCAATGCATAAATCTCTAGATCATAGGATGAATACATAGATTTTTCTTGATTTAACCTTTCACTAAAGAAGGTTGTTGGTCTTCCTTCCTGACTTAGGACTGCCCCCACTACTATGTTTCTAGCATCACATTCCACAATGAATATTTTGCCAAAACTCGGTAACACCACAATTGGTTGAGTAGCTACTTCCTTCTTCAATGTTTCAAACCCTTCATTGGCTTCCTTGGTCCATATGAACTTTGTCTTAACTCTACCTTTTATAGTAGCTAGGACTGGTGCACAGATTTCACTGAATCTTCTCACAAACTTCCTATAGAACTGCGCCAACCCATGAAAACTTCTGACTTCAGTCCCTATCTTAGGAGTAGGCCAACTCAAAATGGCTTCAACTTTACTCTTATACATCTTCAAGTCACCTTGGGATACTACAAATCCTAGATAGACTAGTTCTTGTTTCATTAACTCATTCTTTTCAAGTTTTATGGTAAGCTTCTCTTCTTGTAGTCTTTTCAACAAAAGCTCTAGGTGCCTCATGTGCTCTTCTTTTGTTTTACTAAATAAGAGGATATCATCTAAGTATACTACCACAAATACCCCTATGTAATCCTTCAAGACTTCATTCATGACACTCATAAAAGTACTAGGTGCATTTGTAAGCCCAAATGGAATTACTAATCACTCATATAATCACATACATCACATGGACTGATGCTATTTCTTATCAGACCCTGGTCCAAAATCTCCTGTACTTGTCTTAAAATCTCTTTATTCTACTCTAGTGTCATCTTGTAGGAAGCTTTGTTTGGCAATGATGCCCTTGGTACAAACTCAATTTGATGACTGATTTCTATTTTTAGAGGTAGTATGCCCTTCACATAATTTCTTGGAACTGATCTAAAAACTTTCTAACTTATGTATGCATAGGTGTTTTCTTGGGTGTCTCCTCCTCCTTTGGTTTCACCAAGATTGTATAACCAATGCCTTCTTCCTCCTTCATGAATTTTAGGAATTATTTCCCACTCATTAGAAGGGTATTGGAGTACATCTTCTCCACTATATATTCCTCTATCAAAGACTATATCTTATAAGTTACTCAATTCTTCTTGAATGAGTACTTATTCTCCTTTCCATGGTGGACTGCCTCCTAGTCATACTTCCATGGTCTTCCTAGAACATGCATCCATTGGTATAACATCACAAAGTATATTTTCTTGATACTTTCCTATGGTGAAATCAACCCACACTTGCTCATTTACCAGTATATTTTGTCCCTTATTCAACCAAGTTGCTTTGTAAGGGCACACATGAGGTATCTTAGTCAATTTTAGCTTCTGCACTGCTTCCTCTGAGATCACATTATCAATATAACCTGAGTCTATTATGACGCTACACACCTTGCCAAGAATCTTACACTTGACCCTAAAAAGAGCCTTCCTTTGTTTGTGCTCATCCCTTGTAGGTTCTTTAAAAAGAATCCTCCTAAGCATGAGGTTCTCTCCCTTTTCTAAATCAAAAATTATCTCAAAACTGTTTGGTCATGTCTTCTTCTTGCACATATGCAATCTTCTTCTCACCTTGTGAAGATGTTGGCTTATCTAGACACCTATAGGCAGGGTGACCCATTTGGCCACAATTATAACACTTCATTTAATAAAAATGTGATCTTCTTCCAAAACCACCTAATCTGCCTCTTCCACCACTGTGAAAACTTCTTCATTTTTTATATCCTCCTCTATTGTTTCACTCATGGATTTTTTCAACAAACTTGGAGTCTCTTTGGCCTCTGGTCTCATTGCCTCTACCACTAGAGCCACCTCTATGTCCTCCTCTTAAATCTCTACCTCTTCCTCTACCTCTAGAGTTTGAATCTTGCTTCATCCTGAGTTTTTCTTCTACCTTAAGGGCCATTTGAAAACACCCATGGATAGAAGTTAGAGTAAAGAGGCTTAACTCTACTTGAATATTCCACCTAAGGCCATTGATATACCTAGCAAGTTTAATTCTCTCTACCTATTGTACTCTAGACCTAAGGCATAGATTTTGGAATTATTTAGTGTAGGATGCCACATATAAATCTTTCTATCTAAGATTTTGTCTCTTTTTGTGTAGTTGGATATCATAATCCTCTGGTAGGTAGTTATCCTTCACTTTAGCCACCAGAGATTTCCAATTGGCTATTGACTTCTTCCCTTCTCTTTCTCTTTCCTCCTACAAGAAATTCCACCAAGTTAATGCTTGTCCTCTTAGCCTTGATTTGGCTATCTTCATCTTTTGTGCCTCTATGATTCCATCACACTCAAAGTGATTTTCCATACCTTCAATCCAATCCATCACCAATTCTTCATCCATTCGGCCAGAGAATACTGGAATGCCTTCTAATGTCTTACCACTTAATTCCTTGAGGGCTTTGAGGAAAGGTTCCTTTGGTAATGGAGGGTTTGGTTCTAGTTCCACCTCCTCTTCAACTTGACTCTTTCCTTTGTCTTTATCCTCTCCTATTTGTTCTTTCATCTTTCTTGTAGTCTCTGCAACTTCTGCTAGCTTCTACTTCATCTCCTACATAGATTATTCTAGAAGTCTATTCTTGAATTGTTGCTCTGAAAATTCCCTTTCCAATTCTTAATTGGTCACCATGGTGCTTTCTCCAATGGATTCACTTCCTTCTGTCATACACTATCCACTTCCCAAACCTTTCAATGGCTTTGATACCACTTTGATGGGGATCTCCAACTCCTAAGATATTTATTTCTCTTTTCAAGACCTGCTCTTTGGTCTTCCTAGGGTACCTATCTCTAACCTGACTAGAGGACACTCCTATGGTCCCCTACTCCTCTTAGATCTCTCCACGAACTTCAAACTCTCTTCATGTCCTTCTCAATCCAACTATGCACCCATAGGCTCAATTTAGCCAATTTGCTCCCAATCTGTTCTTGGAAATTCTAATAGGTATCCTTACTATTCCTTGGTCTCTTTCAACATATTTGATCCACTTTGATGGATTCTTCTAATGGTTTTCCATCGAGTTCCAAGCTTTCTTTATTTTAGGCCTTGTAGCCTTTTTAGCCCAATTAGGCCTCCTAGAAACTAAAATCTTTGATTTCCTCAAAATTATCCTTCACAACCCCCTGAACTAACTAAGGATTATTTGTAAGACCACCCTAGGCTCAAGGATTTTCTATATCTTAGGTCTTCAAGTTGTGCGTACACTGGATTTTCACCAAACCCCTATTTTCAAGGGTTTCTAGGGCATACGGTCTAGTGAGGTTTATTTTCCTTCATTATTTACTCTAATGGCCTCCTTTGATCTTCTTCTTCCATACACATATCAAGGACACATGACCCTACACCACTCCACCATTTATTGGCTCAAACCAATCCATCTAGAAAGCTCTCTTGCTTCTGTTCTATTCAAGATCCTAACTAGAATACCAATATACTCACCTAGGGCTTGATGGAAAAATTGACTCCCTTGCACTCACAAAATCTACATTACATATTTACACTACTTAAATAGTCCCCTACATGATTCCAAGTGTCCATTGAAGTTCAACCACGGGAACTCAAGTGGGACTCATTTTTACATGATTGGCTCTAAACAAACTAGCAAACCAGTGAAACTAAAGAAATTTATAGAATGGAAAAAAAAAAAACTAAGCTACCAAACTAGATCTACAGAATTCAATTACATAACAAAAATCAAAGTCTCAATGCATTAATTTAGTCCATTCAATCCATTAAAGATCTGGATGAAGCCTTTGTTACAAAACATAATCCAAATCTTTGCTTTTCAAAACACAATTCGTACAATAACACTTCCAACCCTTAGATTAGAGTTTGTCTGGGCTTATATAGTGTATTTCCCCATGTTTGGACCCCTAGGTCAGGATTAGAACACAATTAAAGCTCTTTCCTAGTTTTTAGGAAATGTTGTCATGACAACTTTGCAAAGCTGCAAAGTTGTCATGAGCAACTTTTACAACTTTTTGCTCATTTGACAATCCATTATCCTACCTAGCATAATTCAATCCATAATCAATCCCTTGGATCCCAAAACATTTAAAAACATCCAAATTATAAATGCCACTCCATTTTTGAGTCTTGGTCAAACTTTGACCCATGTTGACTTTTCTAGGACTTAAACACTAGAGCCTGTTGATGGGACTTTTGTGACAGGATCTGCCAACAGACGTAAGTTGTCACCAGGTACCAGGATAAGAGCCAAATTCTCATGTAAAGGTTGTTTGGGGAACTGATATTCCCCAGGCCTCCAAGCATGTGAGAGTCGGGTCTTGACAATGTGGGGCTCGATTGGGAGATGTGACCATTTTTTGAAGGGGATAGCTGGTTATCTTCAACTCTTCAACTCTGAGGATTCAGGTGATTGGGGTTTTCTCCAAGCATGCTTTTACTTAACAAATAAACTTAAAAAGATCTTGTAGGGTTAGAAATATTTCATCTACCTACAGTTATGCTAAACATTCAAAACATCAACAATTCTCTAACACACTACACTAAAAACCGAAGAAACATACAACCATTAGTTCATATTTCATTAGTAGAAAAAGAAAGGAGGCCATAAATCTACTTTAAGAATTGGAGAAAAGGACATGAAGAACATAAAGCATAAAAATACCATTAACCCAGAAGACAAAATGCCAACAACATCATTGAGAGAATTCTTCCTTCTTCATTAACATCTCTTCCAGCAAGCACTAGTGCATGGTACAATGGTGGCTCCAGGGGAGCATCTAACTACTGAAAGCTTAGAAACTATGGAGCATTGAGATCTACAACTAAGAACTGAGAAAACCAAACTACTATTAACTATGGAATGCAAAATCATCAATTTCACTGACCCTTGGAATGAGGTCAAACTTATTATTTATACACATCTTTTGATCTAACCCTAACCCTAACTTATTTTACACTTTACAATAAAATACTTTATTTGGTGGCCGATACTACCTGCACCACTCTACAAAAGACCTCGAGACGGAAAAGGCTTGACATTTCAGAAGAATTAGACAAGAAGGATGGAGTGGAAGAATCGACCTCAAGAAGAGAGCTGAAAAGGAGAAGGAAGAAATTTGATCCCATAGGGATCGAGGCAACATGCCTCATAAATGGGAAAGTGGCACCCTGTCTCCGATGCGCTAGGTGTATCACTGAAATGAAATCTTGGGAAGACCATCTGTCAGAAAACCTCTTGCCGATCCGATGTGCCCTGTTGCAGTTACCCACCTTCTGACAACCTTTATTAATTGCCTTGAAAGTGATTGGTTGGCCTTGGGGACCGAGACACAGGTCACTTAAAGAATACAAAATGTAGGATCCAGAATTCTGGGATCTGGGAACTTGTGTTCCGAAGGAATAAAGAATACAAAACCTTTTCCCTGAAAGTTTTCTCCAACTCCTGGAGAATCTTTATTGTTGTTTGCTGTCATTGAAAGTCTGGAGGAGATGGGAAATCCCATCTTCATCGATGTCTCTAAGGCCAGCCCACCTGTACTTGGCCACCTCAATCTGCTCTCCCAAGTCTGGAACATTTTCCTTAAACTCCTCGGCCATCTTTGCCGCATCATGACCTTTGAGCACCATGCAAGTTATTCATGTCATTTTTGCTTCGTCTATCTCCTCTGGGGATTGATACATTGATTCCATTAATTCATCAAAGTTCCCTAAAACATATTCCTCTGGCATGCATGTGTCGGTGCTAAATGGATCAGCTCCAGAGACCTTCAAAACAAAAGACTTGTATAAATTGAAAGAATATTGGACTGCATTGACCTTATCACACAGGATCTCCACTAGTTGCTTGATTATCCCCAATGTGAGGTCAAGTTTGGAGTGCTGGGTCCTTACAAAATAAAATGATTCTTCTCCTAAAATTTTGGATTCGGAGACGGTCTTCTCTCTGATGCTGATGATTTCTTCTAACTCAACCTTCCCAACCTCATAATTCTCGACATATCCCTCCCATATGGTGATGGTAGTTTCGGCCTGGTGTAGGACGGGGCAGGCCGTATATAGATCCAGGAGTGTGGACACCAGGAAACATCAGACGTTTCCCAACTGTAAGGCAACCCATTCATCAACCGCTTGGGCCTTTTTCTTCATCACCCGTAATGAGTCTATATCACTTTGAGGAAGTGGTTCATCTAACGTAGAGGCCCCCAGAGCAATAACACTAATGGGTCGGGCCAGCTCAATCAAAAGTCCCATGAGGTTTGCATTTTTCTCCTTCTCTACCTTGAACTTTTGGGCCTCTTTCTCGTAGCGAGCCTCCACTGCCTTGGCTGCTTCTTTCAACAGGTCCAATTCACCCTATTTTCCTCTCTTCCCCAGTGACACCTCTATGACATCATAATCTCTAGCTTTAGCCATTGCCTCATCCACATCTGGGGAAGGTGTCACAATTACTGCGATTGTTTCTCCACCTGGCTCGGTCCAAAGAGTGTGGACTGCGCAAGCTTTCTTAGCCTTTGGCGGGTTTTGTGCCTGAGCCATCATCTCTGCCAAAGAAAGATGGGCTTTGGGTGTTGTTGGGGCCTTTCTCTTTCGAGATTCCACCAACCACTTTAGCGGTAGGGGTGGCTTTGCAACCAAAATTTTCTCATGTGATTTCTCCCTGGGATCTTGTTGTGCCCCTTCAACAGTATGAACTTCTTCTGGATCCTTCTCGATATCTTTTGACTCATCGGAAATGTTTACTCCAGTGATACCTGCATCTTTTTCCCCACTGTCTATATCCTTGGCAATATTTGGATCCTCATTGGTTGCCCCAGGGTTCCCTTCTTCATCTTTTTGCTGCTCTTCATCAACCTCTGTTGCTAGGATGTTCTCTTCTGTTGGTATATCTTCTGGAAGTGGGGGAGGCAACGGGCCAAGATTCAATGTTTGGGCCACAGTGATTACCTCCCCAAATGCTACCTTTGGGAGTGGCATCTGGAACATGGCAGTTGGGGTCACGGTTGTTCCCGTGGGTCCGGTTTCCCCAACTGATGCCATTTGTTCATTTTGTGTCTGTTGGCCTAAAACTCCCATAACCTATATTTTCAGGACTCTAGAGGTATTCACCTATTCTGGCCCCTTTTCTTCTTCCATTTGTGCTTCATGTTCTTGCTCTGGAGCTTCCTCTTGCGCGGCAATTTCTCCCGCCGACTGTAGGAGGTCTCCCTGCAAATTCCCAAACTCATCAGTTCTAAAAACATCATCAAATTCTTCATGGGGGGGAGGATTTTATGGGATGTGGACATGCTCTAGTTCTTTCTCCGGCTTTGGGGAGTCAGAAGAAATGATTTGTACTTCTGGGATGTGCGGTATCCCAAGCTTTGGTTCTATCCTTGGCTTTAGATTGAGCCTTTTATTTTGCCTGGTAACCAAAGGAGGCCCTGCATCCCTTAGGGCTACCTGCTCCTCTTCCACCTCCATTCATGTTGCTTTGACCATCAATGCTACTAGTGAAGGGGAAGAGGGAAGATGGACATGTCCAGTCATGAGCACTAGAGTGGCCAACCATGTGATCAATTTATCCTTCATCTGCTGGGAGGTCACCAGGGTCTGCTTTAGTTGCTCTTTTGTGGGGGTTTCATGCAGGGTTGGATTTCCCATTATTATCTTTCCTTTATCCTCTCCTTGCGAAGAGGTTCCGGCCCCAGAAGTCAACTTCTGTACCATCGGGCCAACTCTGCGGGTGCTCCTGGGGCATACCCTCTTAAAGTACTTGTGGCTATGCTCGACCACGTTGTGAGTGATATCTTCAATGGTAGGCCCCTCCTGGGCATTCCAATCTACCATTGGGAGGGCTATTTTGTCAACTCCCCTTGCCTTGCACTGGGGATCTATTGTGGGCCCAGTGTCCAAGAAGTCATCCAAAAAATTTTGGAGCTTCAACCTTTCCATCATCCCCATGGTCATCAGAGGAAATGTCAGCTCTGAACTTCAACATCATCCTGAAAATCTTCCCAGAAGTCCTCCATGTGAAATCGGTGGGGCTTTGATGCCCGGGGAAGCATCGCTGCAATTTTTTCAAGAGGATCAAAGTTCTTCCACGCTAGATAAAATTCTGCCAAGTTTAGGCTCTTGAGTTCATTGTCTGCCTCCTTGGCTGTGGCTAGATTGGACGTGTAATTCTCACAAGTGATTGGGAATGGAACATTCACCACCTTCTTTACAGTGTATAAGGCATGCAACTCCAACATTTGTCTACAATATTCGAAGAGGATTATTTTGTTCCCACAATGTTTGGAAAACAAGTAAGGTTTCCCAGAGAAGTCAGTTATCTAAATGTAGGTATGTTTCTGGAATTGGATGTAGTAATGGTGATAACTTCTGACCAGATCCATTGCCTCCTTGGAGAGGTAGTACCCGACATCCTAGGTAGGCGTGAGCAGATTGTAGTAGACAAAGGCGTCGTTCACCTGGTAGAAGCTGGGGAAACTAGCCTCCCATTGAATTTGTGGGAAATAATCCCAGGGAGTCTTCTGGCCTAGGCCAATCCCAAGTACACTTGATGTGAGTAACCCATTGGTGATGGGTTGTTGTTGTGCTAAGGCCCAAAGAACATAAGACGTCATATAGAATTTATGGGTCTGGGCCACTTGAAGGAACTGAGAGTCTACATGATTAGAAATGATGGTGGCCCAATTGAAGTATTTCTCACCAGTGAAGATGCCAAGCAAAAAGTAGTACATCTGCCCTGAGAACTCTCAGGCATGGGGTTGCCTGAAGATTCGACATAGTTCTATAATCCCCATTTGGATACTTTCTTTGAACTCAGATCGGGGGATCTCTAATTTCATTCTTTTGGGGTCCTTCTTCGAGGTCTTGAGCCAATGGTTGTTCAAATATTTTTGGGCCATGACCTCCAGCAGCTGAAATTGCCCCAAATCATCAGATCTGGTAACGATGGCTGGGTCATCATATTGGGGAATACCCAAATCTGCCCGAAAAGTTGCGGTGTCGAGAGACACCATGGGGTGGGATATCTGGTCGAGACAGGGGTGGCGAGGATGACGGCCTAGATGGAGGAGTTATAATGTGCTGCAAGGTTGAGAATAAGCCCTAGGGCCTTCACTGAGCATGGGAAACAAGTGGCCTTTAAGATCCCGGAAGCCCCGATGCTAATTGCCAATGGATCCCCAGACTGTCGTTGAATAAACATTATCTTAACTAGGGCCTGCATCTCTGCCCACATTCCAATGTTGGTGTCGGTGATCAACTAGACTTGGGATTCAATCTTTGATCCCACAACAACATTGTCCTTCAGATATTTCATGTTGAGGGGTAGTTTCTCTAAGGCCCTCTCAGTTTTGGATCTGACGGCTGCGCTGGTGACCACCGTGGAGGGGAGCTCCGGACTCCCGGGTGGTGAAGATGCGAAAGCCTTAGACATAGAAAAGGTATGTTGTTTTGAAAACCTACAAGGCAAGGTGACCATTAGAATTAATAGATAAATAATACTCCTGGATTCGAAGATCTTACCACCGAGGCACGTCCTCTGCCTGAAAAGTTAGTTCAGATCTAAAATCCTGAAAAGGTTTTTATATAATGCAGACTTAGGAAATTAACCACTATCCAAGCTCAGGGGTTTCAACATACTTAACAAAAGTAAGATGTGGGTTGGAGGAAGACAAAGGACCTGAGGTCTAGAAAACTAACTGTTGGAAGATGTGAGCAAAAAGTGAGTTGTCAGGCCCATGTGGGAGTCACATGGCTATACAATAAATGGGGAGTTATGGTGATGACGACGCCAACTGTCCAAACACATGAAAAATGGAGGCCATTTGGATAGTCTTGAATACACGCGTGGGACATAAATGAAACATAAAGGTTGATTAACAAAGGAGAGAGAAAACTGCCTGGTTGAAACCAACCGAGAGCTGAGCTTCAATCAGGCGGTATTCCATCTAGAATGAGCTTGCAGACTTGGATGAAATACAAATGAAGCATGTCGAGCTTGATGTGAGACCAAATAGATACACATAGAATATACAACTAAGTACAGTGGGACCAAAGGATATGCACAACAAAAAAAATTACAGAGGGCCGAAGGCTGAGACATATATACACAAAGATACAGTATTTAAAAAATGTACACACGAGCCCTTTGCAAACCTGCACAGCACCTACATGACTAACCCTAAGGTAAAAAAAAACAACCTATACACTAAACAACACCTGTGCAGAGGGCAGGCAACCCTCTAGCAGAGCCAACCCACCAACGGGTGGCGAACCAAAACAAAAGATGCAAAAGGTGAGAACACAAACCAAAATGAAGCAATACCAGAATGGACAAAGCAAAACCAGAGAACCTACCTAGAAAGCCGAGGAAGGGCGAGGAAAGAAAGGAACCGAGGTTCGCTCTATAACAGCTTCCACCCTAAAATGATCACCGACTAGCATAAAAAATTAACTCGTAATTATCCACTAAGCTCAAAGTAATTCACACTTAATCGCACTTCAAATTGCCAAGGAATCACTCTGAAAACTCTAAGTGTTTTTAATCACGGTAACTATGAAAGTGACATGTAATTTCTATTTATACCCAAGGTGAAAAGCAAGTTACCCTTCTCTCCGCAAACCTTGAAATAGGCAGACTTCCAGACCCTGGGCCCGGGGATTCTGTGCAACCATACCCTCTTACGAAAAGAAGACATCATGGCAGAGAATCCTAGAGTCTGGAATCTGGCTTCTGGAAAGGAAATGACCAACTCTGGGACTGAGTCCCAGAGACACAAAGGATAAAACACAAAACAAAACCAACATTGTGGGAAAGAAAACCTAGAGAAAGAAACAAAAGAAGCAAAGGAAAAGAAAACAAGGAAAAGGCCAAAAGTAAAATGAAAAGGGGGACCCAACATTTTGCACACAAAATGTAAGGATGGGGATGTAGGGCATATAAAATGGAGACTATTTGGGATGAATGCCTTAGTGCATTTGAGAACCACAGAATTTTTGGTTAGAAAAACCAGAATAAATCATTACCTAAAGCATCTTACTCATAAGGTGTGAAAAGTCTAAGAAAATCTGGCCATACGCGATTCAATCCATGATCCTTTCATCAATTGTGAAATGTGTGATTTTGAAGGAAGTCAAGCCGATCACCTCTGGGAGAAGTAGAGAAGAGGCACTAAGTATATTAAACCCAAAGTCAGCAATTTCGCTCGTTTCTCCTGGATACCAGAGTTTTGCCCCATTTTTCCTTTTGTTATTTTATTCTCTTCTTGGTGGAAGGGCGGTACTTCTTTCACTATTGATCTTAAGCTTAGATAAATTCAATGGCGGTACTTCTTTCACCGTTCCACACACCTTAATTTTCTAAATGGGGAAGGAAAACTCTGAACACGAAAAGAATCTTTAAAAGTTCAAACTTGGATCAACTGACCAGTGTGACCGATCTACCCTCGGTGTGTCTGATTACTTGTTCCTTTAGAATTTTGATTTAACTGATTACTAGACTTCCAGGGATAAATCTGATGAAGATTACTCATAATTTTCTACCAAACTTTCAAAATAACTCCGGAGACCAGACCAATTCCACCATGCTAACAATAGATTCCAAGTTCACCGCAGTGCCAAAGGCAGCATCCCGGAGACTAGATGTTATGCTAAGCATACCAGCCTATAAGAGGGGGAGCAGAATGTTGGACCTGAGAAAGAGGATAGAAGAAAACCAAAAATGAAACAAAAGAAAAGGGGTGGTCTCGGAGGACGGCCAATAAGACTATTTACAAACAAGGCACTGCCAAACGGGGACACCAGGAAAGAAATATTTACAAGCAAGAAAGTTTACATAAAATACAATTTTAGGCAAATCAGCCTCATTCAAAGTAATGTTTAAGAAACTACCCATTGATAGGCAATGCGATGGGTTCTCCAGTCATGGTATTAAGGCAATAGGTATTTTCCCCGCAGATCTCTGAGATTAGGTATGGTCTGAGAAAGAGCCGTTGGAACTTGGTGTGCTTTCCTTTCTTTTCCCGAGCTTTATCCCACAAGAGGACCAAGTCTGAAATCTGAAAGGCCTTGTATTGGGCTCTTCAATCAAACCATCATTTTACCACTGCTTGGTGACGTGCGAAATGTTCAAGGGTTGTGTCGCATTGTTCTTCCATCTGCACCAAATTCAGAAGCTGAACCTCCATAATGTTATCCCAGTTGCCAAATTCCTAAATGAACTACATAATTGGGATCTATAAGTTGATTGGGAACAATGGGTTTTGTCCATAAACCAGATGGAATGGGGACGTTCCCAAGGTGGCCTTAATTCAAATGTGATCCACCCAGAGGGTGAATCTCATCTTTTGGTGCCAATCCTGGGGACTCTGTTCTAATAGGTGTTTGATCACTTCGAGTAAATTTTTGTTCATTGATTCAGCAACACCATTCCCCTGGGGGTAATAGTTGCTAGAAACCTTCAGATTGATCTTCCATTTGTAGGTCCATTCAAGTAGTTGCGCTGAAGAAAACTTTAGACCATTGTCACACACTATAGTGAAGGGCATTCTGAATCTTGTGACGATATTTTCTTCCTGGAATTTGATAATCACGTCTACCATGTTATTTTTACAAGGTATGGCTTCGGACCACAGGGTGCAGTAATCAGTTGCGGTTAGGATGTATTGGTGGTTGGCAGATGAGTTGGGGTTTATTTACCCGATAAAGTCAAATGCCCATTGGGTGAAAGGTCTAGCTTCAAACACCGGCTATAAGGGCATAGCCGGGTTGCGCTCATGATGTGCCATGACTTGGAAAGTATGGCACTTCTAGACATGAGTGTAGACATCTTTAAATATGCAAGGCCAAAAATATCCAGCCTGAAGGATCGGATGGGCGGTGGCGTCGGTTGAGCCATGCCTGGTTCTAAACTGCCCGTAGAATTCTTCAATCATTTTTGTAGCTTGGTCTCTATCGATGCACCGAAGGTACACTCCCTCATAATTTCTATGGTAAAGCGTGGAGTTTTTGATCATGAAGTAGGCACTTTTCATCCATAGGGTGTGAAATTTGTTGGGAGGCAACCCCTTCGAGCATCTATTGTTTAACAATAAGTACACCAAATTGGTGTACCATAGGTCTCGAGTGATAAACTCCACTGTATACGTTTGACATTCTATGTGATGAGTCTCTTCTGCCATCACTTGACCTTGGACTATCTTCATGGGTTGCATTTCTAAGTCATATTCTTGGAGGATGGCCATCCATTTCCCCCATCTTTCACCCAATTCACTCTACATCAGCAGAGATCTTACAACTTGGTCTGGGATGATAGCATGCACCTTGCTCCAGAGAATGTAATGCTAGAATTTTTTTACAACTTGAATAAGAGAAAAGGCCTATTTTTCCAATGACAAATACTGGACTTTGGCATTCTTTAAGAAGGAGCTCATGAAAGCTATTGGTAATTCTTCCCCCTCAACCTTTTGGGTCAATACTACCACAGAAAAATGCGGCGAAGCAAAGGAGTAAATATAAAATGGGAGGGAGTAGTTTGGGCTAGCCAGAATGGGTGCCTCCGTTATTGTCTGTTTAATTTGGGAAAATGCCTGCTTTGCCTTAGGACTCCACTCAATTTTGATATCTTTTTCATCATTTCATTGAGTGGTTTTACTATTTCGGCGAATCCAATGATGAACCGCCGAACAAAGTTGATCTTTCCAAAGAAAGATTGCATCTTTTTCTTGCTGTCGGGCATTTGTAGATTTAGCAGCACTTTAACTCTCTTTGAGTCAATGGATATACCCTTCTCAGAGATAATATGCCTGAGAAACTTCCCTTTAGTGACCCTGAATATGCACTTCTTGGGGTTGAGGGATATTCCATACCAGTGACATCTCTCGCAGATCTGGGTGAGGTGGACGAAATGGTCACGCCTGTCCCAGGAAAAGATGGTTAAATCATCCATGTAGATGATTATGCACCAGCTCACAAGGCCCTCGAATGCAATGCCCATGGCCTTCTAAAATATGGCCCCTGCATTAATCAAGCCAAAGGGCATCCTCCGATATGTAAATGTCCCCCACTTGGTGGTGAACGTCATTTTGTCTCTATCTTCATACTTAACCATGACTTGGTTATAGCTAGAGTATCCATCCAAGAAAGACATCATTTGGGATCCATTCACTATCTACAACACCTCATCTAGTGACGGGAGAGGGTGATTATCTTTCTTGGAGGCTATATTCAAATTTTGGAAATTCACGCAAAGGCAAATTTCACCACTCTTCTTTCTCCTAGGGACTAAGTTGGCAACCCACGTAGTATGCCAGATTGGAAAGATTATCTGGGCTGATAGCAGTTTTTTCACCTCTTGATGAATTAGAGGCTCGATTAGTGGGTTGACTGGCCATTGCTTTTGCCAGAAAGGCTTAGCATCAGGTTTCAGTGGGATGGTATGAGTCATAATGGATGTGTCATATGTTTTCAAATCCTCATACCCCCATGTGATCACGTCTATGTATTCTTGGAGAACCGTGAGAATCTTTTCCTCTCCTCAGGGGAGCAGGAGTACCATTGTGTATCGTCTTTTCTTCACCGGGCTTGCTGATGTTCACTTTCTCAAATTTTCCTCCCTCACAGGAGGATGATATCTTTTCCCAGCCCCGAGGGTCCGAGTCAAAGATTTTTTCAAGCGTGACCATCCCCTTCGGGATGGTGTTAGTAGGTAGATCCATGATCCCATCATCTTCATCACCCTGCCCAGTATCATCATGGTCTCGTTCCTCCACTAGTTGGTCCTCAAAGACACCAACATTGGCCATGAAGGCTAGGATATGTTGATCATCCTCAAAAATCTTAAAGTGGGTGATGTTATCTGGAATGGACGGGGTGGGGATCATGTCAACGGAAAATCTCTGGAGTCGCGAGCCGTCCATGGGCTCAAGTGTGCTCGTAGAAATAGTGAGGGCATCTGGGACATAAGTCCATCACCGAGGAATAAGATCAATGCCGAAGGCATCAAAATCTTTAATAAGGCTCCATGCCTGATTAGGGTACATAGCCAGCCTTTATCATGACCTGTGTACTGACTCCGAACCTATTTGACAATCAACTCTGAATCACCAAGAGCCCGGAGGCGGGTGATTCCTTTCTTTAATGCAAATAGGAGTCCAAGGACCAGGGCCTCATACTCTATGACGTTGTTTGTGTAGTTGAACTGTAGCCTATAGGACTCAAGGAAGGATTTCCACTCTGGCCCCATAGTCCTATTTAGACTGGGACCCATCGAACTTAAGGGTCCACAAATCACCGCTTGTCGTCTGGAGCTGGGGAGATGGAGTAGTCTTTGGATTAATTTTGGGAGACTTAGGAGTTTCCTCCCATGCTAGTGATGTCTGGGTGAGGTTCACTTCCGGGGGGGTTTGGGATTGAGATCCTTGGAGAGATGGCACTAAAGAAATGCTTCCAGTAGGAATACTGGGCTCCGGGGAATTAACTGTAGGTTCTTTGTTTCGGAAGTCGTCAATGTGTCAGGTAGCGATGGAAAGAAAAGGCTCACACTCTAGCTCTGAATGCTTATGATAATGTACCCAGCACCAAGTGCCAGAAAAGAGTTTAGTGGGGGTCGCTGTGGCACCCTAAGAGTTAACCTCAACCCTCAACTTTTCTTCTAGGTCTTGGGTTCTCTGCAGGACTATGGGATCTTCTCCCGGGGTGAAATTGAACATTAAGATTTCAAGGGGTTGGTACACCTCAGGGGAAGTCTCAGAGAATAAGACCTCATTAACCCTCTCAACTTTGGTAAGGGCTTGCTTCATCTGGGGCTCACTTTCAACCCGGATCTTGTTTGATTCTCCTTCCCAGGGGAGCCATAAGTGGGAAAAGTCGGTCAAAAAGTATCCGTTCAAGGACTTAGACCAATTTCAACTTAATAACATCCCATAAATCTCTGGGATGTCCACCACTTGGATATCGATTATGCTGGCTATTTTGGAGTCCTGGATGAGCTGTATCCAAATATTATTCAATTCACCCACCATTTTCACAATAATTTTATCTAATTGGATTACTGCACCATTAGATGGGGTGGGTCAAAATTTGAGCTTCTGGCATATGGATAAGGGCATGATGTTGCCCGAAGCTCTGGAATCTACTAGGCAGTTGTGTATGTTTTTGCCTTGTATGTTTAGGCCTAGTAGGAATGGATGATTTTCATTATTTCCCCAGAAGATGGCCACATTGGCGTCCTCAAAAGAGACGGTCTTGGGCGGGAGGCTTACAAATTCCGGGTTTCCTAAGAGTTTCAGAAGAGACTTCTTCTGCTCGGGACAATTTAGTAAAACCTCCATCAAGGTCATAGAGGTGGTGGTTTGTTCTAACGCCCTTGTGATGTCAAATCTTCCTCTCAGGAATTGGTGGTTTCCCTCGGCCGGGTCCTTTGCTTGATTAGAGCTAGAACCTTTTAGAGGGACAGGCTGATCAGTTATATTGTCTCAGGGAGGAGTGTCTTTGGGAGGTGTTAGCTTGTAAACTAGTCCTTTACTAACATGGCTCTAAGTGTTGTAAGGAGCCCGTGGGTTGGTAAAGGCATTGGCCTCAAAGGTCAGAATCAATTCATTAAATAATCCCTGTAATTCAGGTTCTTCTTCATCTTCTTTAGTAGATCCAAAGAAGATGGTCTCACAGGTGAAGGCACCGTGAGTCGACTCTTGTATAGGAGGCTCCGGGGGAGTAGGATCAGATGATTGTTGCTTTTCTAGTTAGGAAATCATGATGACCTTCTCTAGCGTGTAACAATTTACCTCATTGTGGGAGCCTGTGTCATGCAATCTACACCAATTGGTCATGGGCTAGAATTTCGTAACTGGGGTAAAATGGGATGGTCCAGCGCCATTTTGATTGGCATTTTGGTTTGGAGGTGGACCTCTGGTGTTTGTGTTGTTGTTCCATTTCTATTGGTTGGGCTGAGGCCCGTTGTTGAAATTTCTTCCCCTGGCATTGTTGTTTCGTTGGTCGGAGAAAATATTCCCTCTCTAGAAATTGGAATTCTGGGGTGCGTAGGACCCCGCCTTCAGTTGACCCATGTCCATAGTCAGGGTGAACAAAATTTTCTGGAGGGGTTCTACCTCAGCAGTCAACTGAGTGTTTGTGTCATAATGTGACAATTATTGTTGTTGGTTCCCTGGGAAGGCAACAGCGTTTGCTGGAGTCGAGGGTGGCAGTCCTCCAGCCAAGGATGACTGAAAGAAGGGCACTCTAGGTGGTTGTGTCTGTGGTATTTGTGTCTACTATGGCTGGTTCCAAGGGAAAGATTCCAAACCCAGTATTGTTTGAGTCTGCGATGGATATATGTATCGGGCGTGCTGGTCTATCGGTGGTGGCAGGGGATTCATGGCCATCATGGGGGCACCCATTGCTAGATTGGGGTTATATCCCTTGGCGTAAGGAGTTCTTCTAGGGATCATGTTAAATGGGGTACTCTGCCCAATCCTACCCGAGGATTTGTTGAGGCCACGAGATAGTTCTAAGGCTAGGTTGTAAACTTTTGCCAAAGTATCCCGGTCACCCAGGGCAGTTTTTCTCCAGAGGAGAGTGGCAACGAAGGGGTTCATCGCATTGAGATAGGTCTGTATAGTTACTTCTATGGATGTGATGAAAAGGCTCGTGCACTGCTTCAAGGCGCGTTAGAAATGGTGATTGAATGCTGTAAGGGGTTCATTTGGTTCCTTTTTGATGGAAATGAATTGGTTGTGGGACCAAGCTGGGTCCACTTATACGCAAAAGACAGCCAAGAAGGCATCCTCCATGTCCTGCCAACTATTGATGGAGTTGACTAGAAGGTTAAGGTACCAATTTAGTTCACCCTGTCCCAAGGATAGGGGAAACATCTGGGTCACAACATCTTCATGTTGGATCCAGTGTCAGTTCATGGCATCTTTGTATGCTTGCAAGTGTTCCTCTGTGGTTCGTGAGCCTGGGTGTTCATATCGTGGGCAAATATTTTTTGGGTGTGAGGCTAAATCGTTGGTTGCGCCTGGAAAGGTTCCCATAGGGGACTCAGTATTTCTAAAATATGCAACCATTTGGGGAGCTAAATTTTGAGTAGGTTGAACGCTGATTCCCAGGATTGTTTGGGGAGTTTGGATATTTTGTGGTATGCTAGACACCCAGACAATGGTGGCTGGTGTGACTTTCGGGGTCCTTTTCTTTTGAGCAGGAGGCTCGAGTTTGAAAAACCTTCTGGGATCAGGGGTTGATCTAGGGATTCTTTCAAATCTCACTGGGGAGAAAGACCCAATCCCACCGAAGGCTTGACTCCTAAAACTACAGCTTGGGGAACCCTTGGGAGTTGTAAAATCAGAATCCTGAGAGGAGGACAATTTCATGCCCTCCTTCTAGTGCTAGTTTCTGTTGACAGGACTTTTTTGATCGGGTCTGCCAACAGACGTAAGTTGTCATCGGGTACCGAGGTATTGGCCAACTTTGCCTGTAAAGGCTGTTTGGGGAAATGAGATTTCCTAGGCCTCTAAGCACATGAAATTCGGGTCTTGATAGTGTAGGGCTCGGTTGGGAGATGTGACTATTTTTTGAGGGGGATAGCTGGTTATCTTCAATTGGTCAACTCCAGGGATTCAGGTGATTGGGGTTTTCTCCAAGCATACTTTTACTTAACAAATAAACTTAAAAATATCTTGCAGAGTTAGAAATATTTCATCTACCTACAGTTATGATAAACATTCAAAACATCAACAATGCTCTAACACACTACACTAAATACCAAAGAAACATACAATCATCAGTTCATATTTCATCAGTAGCAAAAGAAAGCAGGTCATTAATCTACTTTAAGCATTGGAGCAAAGGATATAAAGAACATAAAGCATAAAAATACCGTTAACCTAGAAGATAGAATGCCAACAAAATCATTGAGAGAATTATTCCTTCTTCATTAAAATCTCTTCCAACAAGCACTGGTGCATGGTACAATGGTGGCTCCAGGGGAGCATCTAACTACTGAAAGCTTAGAAACTATGGAGCATTGAGCTCTGCAACTAAGAACTGAGAAAACCAAACTGATATTAACTATGGACTGCAAAATCATCAATTTCATCGACTCTTGGAATAAGGTCAAACTTATTATTTATACACATCTTTTTATCTAACCCTAACCCTAACTTATTTTACACTTTACAATAAAATATTTTATCCGATGGCTAGTACTACCTGCACCACTCTACAAAAGACCTCGAGACGAAAAAGGCCTGACATGTCAGAAGATTAAGACAAGAAGGATGGAGTGGAAGAATTGGCATTGAGAAGAGAGTCAGAAAGGAGAAGGAAGAAATCCAATCCCTTGGGGATCGAGGCTACATGTCTTATAAATGGGAAATCGGTGCCCTATCTCCGATGCGCCAGGTGTATCACTAAAATAACGTCTTGGGAAGACCATCTATCAGAAAAACTCTTGTTGATCTGACGTGCCCTGTTGCGGTTACCCACCTTCTGACAACCTTTATTAACTACCTTGAAAGTGATCGATTGGCCTTGGGGACCAAGACACGGGTCACTTAAAGAATACAAAATGTAGGATCCAGAATTCTAGGATCTGAGAACTTGTGTTCTAAAGGAATAAAGAATACAAAACATTTTCCCTGAAAGTTTTCTCCAGCTCCCGGAGAATCTCTATTTTTGTTTGCTAACATTGAAGGTCTGGAGGAGATGGGAAATCCCATCTTCATCAATGTCTCTAAGCCTAGCCCGCCTGTACTTGGCCACCTCAATCTACTCTCCTAGGTCTGGAAAATTTTCCTTAAATTCTTCAGCCATCTTTGCCGCATCATGACCTTTAAGCACCATGCGAGTTATTCACATCATTTTTGCTCCATCTATCCCCTCCGGGGATTGATACCTTGATTCCATTAATATATCAAACTTCCCCAAAACATATTCCTTTGGTGTGCATGTGTCGGTGCTAAATGGATCAGCTCCAGAGACCTTCAAAACAAAAGACTTGTATAAATTGAAAGAATATTGGACTGCATTGACCTTATCACGTAGGATCCCCACCATTTGCTTGATTATCCCTAATGTGAGGTCAAGTCTGGAGTGCTGGGTCCTTACAAAATCAAATGATTCTTCTCCTAAAATTCTGGATTCAAAGACAGTCTCCTCTCCAATGTTGATGAGTTCTTCTAACTCAACCTTCCATGCCTCATAATTCTCAACATCTCCCTCCCATGTAGTGATGGTAGTTTCGACCTGGTGTGGGATGTGGCAGGCTGCATATAGATCTGAGAGTGTGGACACCAGGAAACGCCAAACGTTTCCCAACTGTAAGGCAACCCATTCATCAACCGCTTGGGCCTTTCTCTTCATCACCCTTAATGAGTCTATATCCCTTTCAATAAGTGGTGCATCTAACGTAGAGGCCCCTGGAGGAATAACACTAATGGGCCAGGCCAGCTCAGTCAGCAGTCACATGAGGTTTGCATTTTTCTCCTTCTTTGCCTTGAAGTTCTGGGCCTCTTTCTTGCAGCAAGCCTCCACTGCCTTGGCTGCTTCTTTCAATAGGTCCAATTCACCCTATTTTCCTCTCTTCCCCAGTGACACCTCTGTGACATCATAATCTCTGAATTTAGCCATTGCCTCGTCCACATCTGGGGAAGGTGTCGCGATTACTGCGACTGTTTCTCCGCTTGGCTCATTCTGAAGAGTGTGGACTGTCCAGGCTTTCTTAGCCTTTAGCGGGTTTTATGCCTGAGCCATCATCTCTGCCAAAGAAAGATGGGCTTTGGGTGTTGTTGGGGCCTTTCTCTTTCAAGATTCCACCAACCACTGTTGCGGTAGGGGTGTCTTTGCAGCCAAAATTTGCTCATGCAATTTCTCCCTGGGATCTTGTTGTGCCCCTTCAACAATATGAGCTTCTTTTGGCTCCTTCCCGGTATCTTTTGACTCACCGACGATGTTTTCTCCATTGATACCTGTGTCTTTCACCCTACTATCTATATCCTTGGTAATATTTGGATCCTCATTGGTTGCCCTAGGGTTCTCTTCTTCATCCTATTGTTGCTCTTCATAAACCTCTATTACTAGGATGTTCTCTTCTATTGGTACATCTTCTGGAAGTGGGGGAGGCAACGGGCCAAGATTCAATGTTTGGGCCACAGTGATTATCTTCCCAAATGTTACCTTTGGGAGTGGCGTTTGGAACATGGCGATTGGGGTCACGGTTGTTCCCGTGGGTCTGGTTTCCCCAACCGATGCCATTTGTTTATTTTGTGTTTGTTGGCCTGAAACTCCCATAACTTGTATTTTCAGGACTTTGGAGGTATTCACCTGTTATGGGCCCTTTTCTTCTTCCATTTGGGCTTCCTATTCATGCGCAGGTTCCTGCTATGGAGCTTCCTCCTGTGCAGCGATTTCTCCCGCCGATTGTATGAGGTCTCCCTGCAAATTCCCAAACTCATCAGTTCTAAATACATCATCAAATTATTCATGGGGGGAGGAATTTTGGGGATGTGGACGTGCTCTGGTTCTTTCTCCAGCTCTGGGAAGTTGAAAGAAATGATTTGTACTTCTAGGATGTGTGGCATCCCAAGCTCTAGTTCTGTCCTTGGCTTTGGATTGAGCCTTTTCTTTTTCCTGCTAACCAAAGGAGGCCCTGCATCCCTTAGGGATGCCTGCTCCTCTTCCGCCTCCATTCCTATTGCTCTGACCATCAATGTTGCTAGTGAAGGGGAAGAGGGAAGACGGACAGGTCCGATCATGAGCACCGGAGTGGCCAACCATGTGATCAATTTATCCTTCATCTGCTGGGAGGCCGCCAACATCTACTTTAGTTTCTCTTTTGTGGGGGTTTCATGTAGGGTTGGAGTTCCCATTATTCTCTTTCCTTTATCCTCTCCCTGTGAAGAGGTTCCAGCCCAGGAAGTCAACTTCTGTACCGTCGGGCCAACTCTGCGGGTGCTCCCAGGGCATACCCTCTTAAATTATTCATGGCTTTGCTTGACCATGTTGTGAGTGATGTCTTCAATGGTAGGCCCCTCCTAGGCATTCCAATCTACCATTGGGAGGGCCATCTTGTCAACTCCCCTTGCCCTTTACTAGGGATCTATTGTGGGCCCAATGTCTGAGAAGTCATCTAGAAATTTCTGGTGCTTCAACCTTTCCATCATCCCCATGGTCATCCTAACGAAATGCCGGCTCCGGATTTCAACATCATCTTGGAAATATTCCCAAAAGTCCTCCATGTGAAATTGGTGGGGCTCTGATGCCCAGGGAAGCATCGTTGCAATTTTTCCAAGCGGATCAAAGTTCTTCCGCGCTAGATAAAATTCTGCCAAGTTTAGGCTCTTGAGTTCACTGTCTGCCTCCTTGGCTATGGCTAGACTGCACGTGTAATTCTCACAAGTGATTAGGAATGGAACATTCACCACCTTCTTTACATTGTATAAGGTGTGCAACTTTAGCATTTGTCTGCAATATTCTAAGAGGATTATTTTGTTCCCACAATGTTTGGGAAACAAGTAAGGTTTCCCGGAGAAGCCAGTTATCTGAATGTAAGTATGTTGTTGGAATTGGATGTAGTAATGGCCATAACTTCTGACCAGATCCATTACCTCCTTGGAGAGGTGGTATCTGGCATCCCAGGTAGGCGTGAGCAGGTTGTAGTAGACGAAGGCGTCGTTCACCTGGCAAAAGCTGGGGAAACTAGCCCCCCATTTAATTTGTGGGAAATAATCCCAGGGAGCCTTCTGACCTGGGCCGATCCTAAGTACACCTAATGTGAGCAGCCTGTTGGTGATGGGTTTTTTTTGTGCTAAGGCCCAGAGAACATAAGACGTCATATAGAATTTGTGGGTCCAGGCCACCTGAAGGAACTTAGAGTCTACATGATTAGAAATGATGGTGGCCCAATAAAAGTATTGCTCGCCAATAGAGATGCCAAGCAAAAAGTAGTACATCCACCCTAAGAACTCTCGGGCATGGGGTTGCTCGAAGATCCGGCATAGTGCTATAATCCCCATTTGGATACTTTCTTTGAACTCAGATCAGGGGATCTCTAATTTCATTCTTTCGGGGTCCTTCTTCAGGGTCTTAATCCAATGGTTGTTCAAATATTGTCCGTCCATGACCTCCAGCTGCTGAAATTGCCCCAAAGCATTAGATTGGGTAATGACGGCTGGGTCATCAAAATGGGGAATCCCCAAACCTGCCCAGAAAATTTGCAGCATCGAGAGACACCATGGGGGTGGGATATCCAGTCGAGACCGGGCGGCGAGCATGATGGCCCAGACGGAGGAGTTATAATGTGCTACAAGGGTGAGAATAAGCTCTGGGGCTTGCACTGAGCATGGGAAACAAGCAGCCTTTAAGATCCCAAAATCCCCAACGCTGATTGCCAATGGATCCCTGGACTATCGTTGAATAAACATTATCTTAACCAAGGCCTGCATCTCTGCCCACATTTCGACGCTAGTGTCGGTGATCAACTGGACTTGGGATTCAATCTTTGATCCCACAACAACAATGTCCTTCAGATATTTCATGTTGAGGAGCAGTTTCTCTAAGTCCCTCTTGATTTTCGATTTGACGGTTGCCCTGGTGACCGCTGTGGAGGGGAGCTCTGGACTCCCGGGTGGTGAAGATGTAGAAGCCTCAGACATAGTGAAGGTACCTTGTTTTGAAAACCTGTAAGGCAAGGTGACTATTAGAATTCATAGATAAATAATACTCTGAGATTCAAAGATCTTACTACCGAGGCACGTCCTCCGCCTGAAAAGTTAGTTCAGATCCAAAATCCTGAAAAGCTATATATATAATGCAGACTTAGGAAATTAACCACTATTTGGGGCCAGGGGTTTCAACATACTTAATGAAAGTAAGATGTGGGTTGGAGCAAGACAAAGGACCCGGGGTCCAGAAAACTAACCATTGGAAGATGTGAGCAAAAAGTGAGTTGTCAGGCTCATGTGGGCGTCACATGGCTATGTAATAAATGGGGAGTTATGGCGACGGCGGTGCCAACTGTCTGAATGCGTGAAAAGTAGAGGCCACTTGGATAGTCTTGAATGCACATGTGGGACATAAATGAAACATATAGGCTGATTGATAGAGGAGAGAGAAAATTGCCTGGTTGAAACCAGCCAAGAGTCGAGCTTCAATCAGGCAGTATTCCGTCTAGAACAAGCTTGCAAACTTGGATGAAATACAGACGAAGCATGATGAGCTTGACACAAGACTAGATACATACACATAGAATATACAATTAAGTACAGCGGGGTTGAAGGATATGCACAACAAAAAAAACTACAGAGGGCCAAAGGTCGAGACATATATACACAAAGATACAGTATTTATAAAATGTACACACAAGCCCTTTGCAAACCTGCACAACACCTACACGACTAACCCTAAGGAAAAAAAAACAACCTATACACTAATCTACAACTGTGCAGAGGGTGGACAACCCTCTTTTAGAGCCAACCCACCAACGGGTGGTGAACCAAAATAAAAGACGCAAAAGGAGAGAACACAAACCAAAATGAAGCAAAACCAGAACGGACAATGAAGAAATAGAGAACCTACTTGGAAACCCAAGGAAGGGAAAGGAAAGAAAGGCACTGAGGACCACTCTATAATAGCTTCCACCCTCAAATGATCACCGAAAAACATCGAAAATTAACTCATAATTATCCACTAAGCTCAAAGTAATTCACACTTAATCGCACTTCAAATTGCCAAGGAATCGCTCTGAAAACTCTAAGTGTTTTTAATCGTGGTAACTGCGAAAGTGACATGTAATTTTTATTTATACCCAAGGTGAAAAGAAAGTTACCCCTCTCTCCACAAACCCTGGAACAGGCAGACTTCCAGACCCCGGGCCCGGGGATTCTGTGCGACCATACCCTCTTACGAAAAGAAGACATCATGGCAGAGAATCCCAGAGTCCAGAATCTGGCTTCTGGAATAGAAACAACAAACTCTGGGATAGGGTCCCAGAGACACAAAGGACAAAAATGATAAACAAAACCAACACCGTGGGAAAGAAAACCTGGAGAAAGAAACAAAAGAAGCAAAGGCAAAGAAAACAAGGCAAAACCCAAAAGCAAAACGAAAAGGGGGACCCAATATTTTGCACACAAAATGTAGGGACGGGGATGCAGGGCATAACAGAGCCTAATTGAACACACAAAACACATGACTCCAAACACTCCTACCTCTAAACACACACCAAAAAAATCTTGGGACTTTATCCTTAGTCCTTATTACCTTGGTGGTTGGCTAAAACCACCTACAAGAAAAAAATTTCAAAGATCTTCCATGAGACCTTAAGGAGCTCCTGCACCAAATTTCTAATTAGACTTTATTGTAGGTGTTTTATATTTTCTATCTTCTAACAGTGGTTTCTAGGATGGTTGACCAATATAAAAACATTTGAAGACTAATAATTTAGTTGTTTTGCAGGACATTGTTTGAAGACTTTGAAAAATCTAAGAATACTAATTCATTTATTTTGTAGGTTTCCTTGGAGATACAAATAAACGTTGTGTCTACTTTATGTTGATTTTATAGGCACCTAGTTTAATTAGGAAGGTTCATTTCTTATGGTTATGTGAGTATTAGAAGAGTATGCTCTTATCTCTTTAGAGATAATCAGAAATCCTGGCCTACTTGATTCATCACTTGCAAATGAATCTTGGGTAAATGAATATGTTTTTGGCTTGCTTGGGAGAAGCAATGGAGTGGGAGAGTATGCTCTTTTCCTTTAAGAACAATCAGAAATCTAGACCTCTAATTGTTATCTATTTTTATTTATCATTTAACCTTAGAGAGTCTGTCATTGAGGGAAGAATATCACGGTAATGACTCAAGTGGGAATAGGCAAACTCGACCCTTCCAAACCACTATAATCAAAAGCCTCTTTGAGATTAAAGTCTTAGAGGATGTAGCTATTTCTATATTTTATGTATGCTAGATTTTCGTATGGCTAAGAGGTGTCAATCATGCATGCAAGATTGCGTTAATCTAGTACTCATAGGGATATAGGCCTCAATCCTTCTTGCGAGACTACGAGGGATAGTTACAAATGGATGCCCTTACTAGTGATGAACCACAACTGATTGTATGTTTGAAGTCATTTTTTTGATAGTCAATTGAGTTACAGATGTGATGATAGACATTAATCAATTAATATATTGTCATTGATGTCAACATGTTTGAGTATCATTATGGTAACAAACATCTATTATGGATTGAAGATCTAGAACAAAAAAAAATTATGTAGTCATTAATTGAAGATTTTTGTATACACTAAGCAATAGTGAACACCAAGTAAATACAATGTATACCGAGCACAGTGATAACCGAGCTAGAGATTGCCGACACATCACGGTATTGACCGAGCAATTAAATCAAACCAAGGCCAACTAAAATGATGAGCTGACAAATTGATGATTCTGAGGTAAATGATATGATTTGTTATGATGATCAAACGACTATGAAAATTCAAGGAAGATCAGATGATGAAGATTGAAATGTGTTTTTAACACAACTATCGAGGAAGGTTTAAGCAGCAAAACCAACGATGGAGATTAAGTGGAAAAATCTAAAGGATGGAAATTAAATGAGTTATGATGTCTATATAAGAGACAAGAGATTCATTATGAATCACATAATTCTATGATGCACACACATGCAAATTTCATGCATGACTGATCAAACTGGTTAAAGACAAAACCGAGCATTTTTTGCAGACAACACTTAGCAACAAAGGAAAGAGCATTAACCGAGCAGAACAGAGTATGAAGAATCAAATGAACTAAAGTGAACAAATTGATTAGAGGTTTTATGTACTTAGCATAGATCTGAAAATCTGCAAACAGAGTTGTATTTGAATCAGATCATTACTGTATCAGTTTAACCATTGTTACAGATAAATCTCTTAACTGAGTAGGATGTGAAAGTGTTTATTATGACATTCTAATGAATGTTGAGTGTTTCCTTGTTGACCCCATAGTGAATGATTGGTCAACAAACAACTGTTACTTTTAAATCCTCTAACCATGTCACATTTAACAGTGTGCATTGTAACCTTTAACAGGGTTGGCTCTTAACCGAGCTCACTTTAGAAGAGTGAAATATTTTGGTTACCGGTCCCAGGTGGTTTTTCCCTTAGCATGGTTTCCATGTTAAAAATCTATGTGTTAATGTTTATGATTGTTATGGATTGTTATTTTTCTTTACACATTACTTTATCTACATTGCTCGATAATCACAATATTGATTTACTGCTACTCGATATAGGACTAAAGTTTGAAATCACAGTTTATACTTCATCGAGTTGATTTATGTGTTTGAAATTGTTGTTATATACATCTGGAATAATTTGGGACTGTAGGATAATTGGGAGCTACCTGATTCACCCCCCTCCCATCTCATTTATTCTAACAATTGGTATCAGAGCATAGAGTGCTTAGAGGGGATGTTTTAAAGGACTTAAGCTAAAGCTCACAAGATGTATAACAGAGACACACCAAAGATGAACAAGGAGAACTTCTCAACATGGAAAAATATATTGAGACTATACCTATCAGGGATTGGAGATGACTTAACACTATACCTAGATAATGAATTCATCCTACCTACTGGACCTTTGATTGTTACTCAGATGAAAGAGAAACATGAACACAACACTATGATGGTAGAAATTGCTTCTTCACTTACTGATGCTGAATTTGAAGATATCAAGACATGTACATGAGCCAAGCAGATGTGGGACAAGATTACACTAGTTTATGGAGGAAATGAAAATGTACAAAGAGCTAAAGTTGAAAGTCTCCGAGGAAAATTTGATGACATGAGAATGAAAGAAGGAGAGAACATAACACAGTACAGTACCAACCTCAAGGAGGTTGTAAATGCTATTCGTGGAGAAGGTGGAACTATTGATGAAGACACTATTGTGAGTAAGATTCTTAGAAATTTATTGCCTATTTATTCTATAAGAGTCTCTACAATACATGAAATGAGAGAAGCGCCTGGAAACAGTATTAGTATTGATAGTCTTCTTGGTAGATTGATTTCTTTTGAGCTGAACAATTTTGGCAACAGTGTTGTACCTACTATGGAATATGCATTTATGTCTTCTCTCAAAATTAGTAAATCTGGTAATAAACACATGATAAGAAATAACAGTGACAGTGAAAGTGATGATAAAGAACTTGAGGAACTTGAAGCATTAATGGTTAGAAGATTTCACAAAGGCAAAGGAAGATATAAAGGTAAACTACCTTTGATATGCTTTAATTGTAAAGAAATTGGACACTTTGTTGCCTGATGCCCTAACAGAAAGAATGATGAAAGAAATGAAAGATCTAATGAAAGAAAATATGACCAAGAATACAGAAGCAACCGATAGTATGAAAGAAGGAATAACTGATATTACAAATACAAAGGAAAGAAGGCTTGGTACATTGCTGAAGATAAAGATAATGGCACTGATGAAGATATTGAGACAGTATTTGTAGCTTTGAAACAAGATTTAGAAGAAGATGAAAGGTATGTTGAAACATCACTTATTTCTAAATTTAGTAAGCATGACATTTGGTTTATTGATAGTGGATGCACACATCACATGACTGGAGATAAAGAAAATTTTGTATTTCTTGAGCATTATAATGGTGGATCTGTTAGAATGGGAAATGATACACCTTGTCAAGTGAAAGGAAAAGGTACTATATTGCTGAACAATCAAATCAAATGTGAGAATGCATATTGGGTGAAAGGACTTAATTATAATATGTTGAGTGTTTCACAGTTGAATAAAATAGGTCACCGAGTTGCATTTGAAAATAGAAAAAGCTAGAATCTATGATGAAACAGGAAAGTTGATCGGCACTGGTGAACAATCAAAAGGTAATCTATTCTATCTTGACACAGCTGAAACTACTTGTTTGATGTCTAAAAATGAATATGTATGGTTGTGGCATAAGAGGCTTTGTCATGTAAATTTTGACAACATTGTTAAGATTAGTAAGAAAAGAAAATTTAGAGGCTTACCGAGCTTATCTAAACTTGACCATGTAATGTGCAAAAATTGCCAAATGGGAAAAATCTCAAAATCTATTTAAGAGCAAGAATTTTTCATCTAATGATATTTTGGAGATAGTTCATACAGACCTATGTGGACCAATGAGAACACAGAGTTATTATGGTGACATATATTTTATCTTATTTTTTGGTGATTACTCTAGAATGATGACTGTCATGCTCCTAAAAGAAAAATCTGAAGCATTTAAGATGTTCAAATAGTACAAAGCTGAAGTGAAAAAATTGTTAATGTTTGTATCTTCAGTCGTATGATCATTAGAATACATATAATATATGTTGATTAATAATAATATAATATATATGTTATATTATTATTAATCATATGAACTTTAATATTTAATATTAAATTATTATATTATTATTATTCTTAATTAATAATTGATTGATGAAACATTATAAGATTGATTAAATTATTATTAGTTGGAAGAGGTATGTCCTTT
>MU225437.1:1922147-1963488 GCA_018584345.1 Thuja plicata
TATCTTCAGTCGTATGATCATTAGAATACATATAATATATGTTGATTAATAATAATATAATATATATGTTATATTATTATTAATCATATGAACTTTAATATTTAATATTAAATTATTAAATTATTATATTATTATTATTCTTAATTAATAATTGATTGATGAAACATTATAAGATTGATTAAATTATTATTAGTTGGAAGAGGTATGTCCTTTATTATAAGTAATAATGAATAGACATGTCCCATGAAGGGACGTGTCTCTCCTATCCTCATTCCCAATATAAATGAAAGAGAGATTGTTGCATTTGGAAAATACATACAACATAGAGTGTTATTACATTTGCAGCTATCCTAAAAACTTAACAAAAATAAAGTGGTAGAGAACTAAAATGTTTGAGATCTCATAGAGGAGGTGAATTTATTTCCAATGAGTTCACTAACTATTGTAATGAGTATGGAATTAAGAGACATGTCTCTACACCAAGGACACCATAGCAGAATGGAATTGCAGAAAGGAGAAACAGATCAATTGTGGATTATGCTAGAACACTGATGATTGAAAAGAATGTAGCACAAACATACTGGAGAGAAGCTATAAGTAATATTGTATACAGACTGAACCAAGTACAACTAAAGAAAGATACAAACAAGACACCTTATGAGCTATGGTATGGTTATACACCTAATGTGAGTTATTTTAGAATATTTGGAAGTCATTGTTATATTATGAAAGATGATAGAAATGGTAAATTTGATTCAAAAAGTGATGAAGGAATATTTCTTGGATATTCTACTAAGATCAAAGCTTATAAATGTTTGAACAAGACTTCTAACAAGATCATTGAAAATGCAAATGTAAGAGTTGATGAATTTGCTGAGAAGAATGATGAGGAGAGCATGAAAGAACCAGAAGATTATAGTAGATTTGTCTACATGGAAGAACCAGACACTTTTCTTGCAGAGATAGCTAATGTTACCATAAAACAAGGTAATATTACCGAGCAACAGGAAGAACCAACCGAGAATCAAGAAAATATTACAACTGAAGATCGTCATCAAGATCACAATGAACCTACTAGAGAACACAATGAAGAACAACAAATTGAACCTGTACTTGTAAAATATGTAAGAAGACATCATCCACATAATCATATTATTGGAGATAAGAGAGTTGGCATGATGACACGAAGTAAGTTGAAAGACAACACATGTTTGATCTGTGAATTTGAACCTAAAATAATAGAGATGCACTTGAAAATGAAGAATGGATTATTACAATGAATGAATAAATTGAGTAGATTAAAAAAACCAAAACATGGACATTAGTACCAAGATTGAGTGATAAGAATGTCATTGGCACCAAATGGATATTCAGAAACAAATTGGATGAGAAAGGAGATGTAACCAGAAATAAAGTAAGACTAGTAGGCAAAGGCTATGCACAAGAAGAAGGTATTGACTATGGAGAAACTTTTGCACCTATTCCTAGACTTGAAGGAGTTAGAGTATTAATTGCATATGTTGCATACAAAGGATTCAAAGTATATCAAATGGATGTTAAATCTGCTTTTTTGAATGGAATACTGGAAGAAGAGGTATATATTGAACGACCTAAAGGATTTGTTGATCCTAATCAGACAAGCATGGTATGTAAGTTACACAAAGATTTATATGGTTAGAAACAAGCATGGAGAGAATGGTATGAAAGACTACACTCCTATCTTATTAGCATTGGATTTTTTAGAACAAGTGACAACATCAATTTTTATTTGAAAGGAGGAAATGATGATAAAACTCTTATTGCTGAAATTTCTGTTGATGATATTATATTTACAGGTAATGATAACCTATGCACATCATTTTCTGATGAAAGGAGGAAAGAATTTGAAATGTCAATGTTTGGAGAGATCAAATTTTTTTTGGGCTTAGAAATTTTACAACAGGCTAAAGACATCTACATTACTCAATCAAAATACATCAAGAAAGTATTGAGGATATTGAGAATGGAAGAATCAAAACTAGTTGGAACACCTATGGTGACAAGATGCAATTTGACAAAATAAGATAAGACACCTGAGGTAAATCAGACATTGTACAGATCTATGATTTGAAAATTCATGTATGTTGTACACACTAGACCAGACATTGCACACACAGTTGGAATTGTAGCAAGATTTTCTGCTAATCCTAGGGAATCACATATGACTAGTGTAAAGAGAATTTATAGATATCTGAAGAACACTGAAGATTATGGATAATGGTACAAAAGAGATGGCAAGTTAAAACTGAAATTTTACACAGATGTTGATTGGGCTGGGAACATTGATGATAGAAAGAGCACTACTGGTAGAGCATTCTTTATAGGAGAAAGATTAGTTATTTGGGTAAGTAAAAAGCAAGGATGCATAATTCAGTCAACTGCAGAAGCAGAATATGTTGTTGTTGCTGCAAACTGTTCTAACATTGCATGGATAAAAAAAATATTGAAAGGCATGAATGAAGAGATCAGTGACCCAGTGATAATTTATTGTGATAATACTAGTGCGATAAATATTTCAAAGAACTCTATGATGCATGTAAAAACAAAGCATATATCTATCAAATATCACTACTTGAGGGAACAAGTACAAGAGAAACAAGTGACGCCAGAATATGTACATTCAAAAGAAAAACTTGTAGACATATTCACTAAACCCTTGCCAAAGCATACATTTGAGTACTTGAGGGCTAGACTAGCATTTTTTCCCTTGTCTATCGGTCACTAAGATGACTAGGAGGTTGCATCAACCTACATGAATCAAAATATAAATCATGTTGATGCAAAGCTGAACTGGAATGAAAAAGATATATCAGTACACCACAAGGTACTTATTCTACTACACTGAAAACTAGAGATATTTTTTTTGGCTACTAAAGAGTTGTATATTTTATTTTTGGTATTGTTGTCAAAGGGAGAGAACGATCAATGAAATATATATCCATTAAAGGGAGAAAAGGAGAAAAGAGAAAGGGAGAGAAATGACATATTTATCTACAGAGAGACATGATTCAAGAACAAAAAAATTCAAAAATGCAGGGAGAGTCTTCATGGTGAATTTTTTAATGCTGAAACGTTTTATCTCTTCAAGCTAGGGAGAGCTACAACATTTTGCAGTTGTAGAATACAAGTTTGGTATTTTATGGCGTTTTCATATTGCATATTTCATATTGTGTCGCCATCAATGCCAAAGGGAGAGATTGATGAAATACAACTGATTGTATGTTTGAAGTTATTTTGTTGATAGTCAACTGAGTTACAGATGTGATGATAGACATTAATCAGTTAATGTATTGTCATTGACGTCAACTTATTTGAGTATCATTATGGTAACAAACATCTATTATGGATTGAAGATCTGGAACAAACAAATTTTATGTGGTTGGTAATTGAAGAGTTCTGTATGCACCAAGAAATAGTGAACACTGAGTAAATACAGTTATACTGAGCACAGTGAAAACTGATCTAGGGATTTCTGACATATCAAAGTATTGACCGAGAAATTAAGTCAAACCGAGGCCGACTAAAATGATGAGTTGGAAAATTGATGATTCTGAGGTAAATGATAAGATTTTTTATGATGATCAAACGGCTATGAAAATTCAAGGAAGATCGGATGATGAAGATTGAAATGAGTTTTTAACACAAATGTTGAGAAAGGTTTAAGCGACAAAACCAACGATGGAGATTAAGAGGCAAAATCTAAAGGATGAAAATTAAATGAGGTATGATGTCTATATAAGAGACAAGAGATTCATTATGAATCACATGATATAATGATGTGCACACATGAAAATTTCATGCATGAATGATCAAACCGGTTAAAGACATAATCGAGCATTTTTTGCAGGCAACACCGAGTGACAAAGGAAAGAGCATTAACCGAGCAGAATAGACTATGAAGAATCAGATGAACTAAAGTGAATAAATTAATTAGAGGTATTATGTACTTAGCATAGATCTAAAAATTTGCAAATAGAGTTGTATTTGAATTAGATCATTACTGTATCAGTTTAACCATTGTTACAAATAAATCTCTTAATTGAGTAGGACATGAAAGTCTTTATTATGAAATTCTAATGAATGTTGAGTGTTTTCTTGTTGACCCCATAGTGAATGATTTTTAAAGATAGAACTATTAGTTTTAAATCCTCTAACCAAGTCACATTTAATAGTGTGCATTGTAACCTTTAACAGGGTTGGCTCTTAACCAAGCTCACTTCATAAGAGTGAAATATTTTGGGTTACCGGTCCCAGGTGGTTTTTCCCTTACCATGGTTTCCACATTAAAAATATATGTATTAATTTGTATGATTGTTTTGGATTGTTATTTTTCTTTACACATTACTTTATCTACATTGATCAGTAATAATAGTATTGATTTACTGCTACTCGGTATAGGACTAAAGTTTGAAATCACAGTTTATACTTCACCGAGTTGATTTATATGTTTGAAATTGTTGTTATATACATATGGAATAATTTGGGACTGTAGGATAATTGGGAGCTAACTGATTCACCCACCCCCCCCCCCCTCTTNCCCCCCCCCCCCCCCCTCTTAGTTATTCTAACAACTAGAACCCTTAAGTTAGAAGCTACATGGTTCACCTCTGAAGGTGAGATAATCCAAGTGCAAGGGAGATAATAACTCCCCTGAGACACTTGCCATATTGTGCCCCCATTAGAATTTGGATTCAGATAATACAACATCACTAGACCCATTGTGTGGTTGGAGGTACTGGTGGTTGTATTTTGATTAGCTATTGGGTGTTTACCTAAGTCAGTGAGAGATGATTTTCTCACCAAGCCAATTTCCTTAGGGTAGGATTGCTTGAAGTATATGTTTCCTCCAAATCAATCCTTCATCATCTCCACATCAACCCAATTTTTCATCATCATTATACTATTATCCCAATTCCCCTCTTAATCATCCAAATCATTCCTCAAATCTCAATCGTTTTACTAATTCTTCCAATCATCATATCAACCATCGCATTCTTAATCATCTCTTTAATCCAATCCAATCATCAATCTTATCTTAATCATCCTATTCATCATCTCCTAATCATCCATAATATTCCTAATTATTTTCCTTCTTTATCATAATCACTTCATCTAAGTCATTCATATTCTTCTTACTCGTCACAATCATCTTTCACTCTATCTTAATCATCCCAATCCTTCACATTCTTCTTAATCATCCTAATCATACATCTTATCTTAATTATCCTAATAAAATTTCATCTTTCATTCTACCTCAATCATCCTAATCATTGACATTCTTCCTAATCATCCTTATTCATTCCTCTAATCTTAATAATCTCTAATCCATTCATAATCCACCATTTAAGACCCTAATCCTAATTAATTTTCCCAATGCAATCAAGGTCCTATTCATCATCAAATCCTATCATCAATACTTCACCCTCATCTTTTCAAATCCCATCTTTGGACCTAGGAGTGCCTTATCAAATCAAACCAATCGATCCAAATCTTGATCATCATCAAATCGAATCCAATACATCAAATCTCATATCTTTGAGGCCCTGGCCTCACAATCATCCAAATAAAATTAATAAAATATGGAGGCCATGTTGGAATTGGTTGCTAATGATGTTGCTGGCATTCATGTTTTGTCACTGATGTCAACATATGTTTCTATGGAGGCAGAACAGACTGGTTATTACTATTGCTTGATGGCTGATAGAAGTGTACGGGTACTGTACAGTTGATTCAGAATGAGTGAAGGTAGTGATGTGTACATGGATATGGTGTGATCTTATTCCTAAGGTTGCATGACTTAATATTGTCTACTAGATGATTTATAAATTTTTTAGTGAAGACTAGGTACTGGATTGTAAAATTGATCTTTGACAAATTTAGTCTCTGTGTTTTGAGTATAACTTATGAGTGACGTGGCTTTAGGTTATGCAAACTTAAGGGATGGTAGAATAAATGTTAAGGAATTATTTTTATGATTCTTGGGTTTCAGGACTCTTGGTGACGTCAGTTGTGGCGTGTGTTCTGGAGGAGACCTATTTGGGTCCAACTTCAGAGATGTAGCGTGTATTATGGATTACGAGCGTGGATTACACATCTTTGATTATATTTGATGAAATATAATTGATGTTTACTTGTTATAGGAACCGTGTGTATCTTAGAATGGGTTAAATAGTTATTTGTATATTGGGAAATCCTAATTGGCCGACCTAATTAATTATTATAATAGGGTATATATGAGAGATATTTTCTTGTTTGAAAAGTATGTGGATGTGAAGTGGAAAATGTGATTGCAAAAGAGACAACGAAGTGCAGAATCTGCGAGCTTGTTTGTGTGAATTCTGTTGGATGTAGAGCAGAGATTTTGATTATCTTAATTCATTGGAACTGACCAAGAAAAGATAATTTCTATCAGATAGTTCACTGGATTGTATATTTTCTATATACACTTGTATATCAGACTGTAAGTCCTAAGGGTGGATTTAAGCTTCTTTAGGCAGTGTGCCTAGGCAGTGAACCCATTGTTACTCTTGACTCCTAACAAGGTTTGTCCTCTAACAAGGAATATATACTGTAATGCATCAATAAGCTTCTAACAAGGCTAAATATTTTAACAGGGATACTATAGTCTCAGTACATCATTTGTGGGTGTTAATTCTCACCGGGGTTTTACCTTTAACATGGTTTCCTCGACAACAAGGATTGTGTTATTGTATTGTCATTTTTGTGTTATCATTTGGATTAAAGTTTTTGTTTATAAAGTTTAATGTTTAATAATTTTTCTCACAACTAATTCACCCCCTCCCTCTAATTTGTGTTGGTGGACTGTTATTCCTAACAATTGGTATCAGAGCTACTGGTCCTTAGAGAGAAAGCTTAACAACTTGAGGTGAACCTAAAGATGACATACTATAGGAAGGATAGTCTAAAGTTTGATACTTAAAACTTTGACAATTGGAAGACCAAGATGAGAACACATTTGCTATGCTTGGGAATCAACTACTAGATGATTACAAAGAAGGATGTACAGATGAAGGCTGAGGATGAAATGGATAAGGTTGTTGATGATGAAAAGAAGATATTTTCATATAACATGGTTGCAAGGGAAGCACTGATTAGTGCACACTCTTAAGGTGAATTCTCAGAGGTTAAAGATTTGGATTCTGCACATGATATTTGGACAAGATTGGAAGCACTATATGAAGGGTAAAATATTACTAAGTAGGAGAAGTCACAAAACTGGAAGACGAGGATAGAAAATATAAAAATTAAAGATGATGAAAATATTAGAGCATATGTACAAAGAGTTATTGAGGTTGTTATTGAGATCAAAAACTCTGGAGGCACATACTGTGAGGAAGAAGTGATTGCAAAAATTATTAGATCTTTGAAACCTATTTACAAGACTAAAGTGCAAGCTATAGAAGATATCATACCCTTGACAATGAACTTTAATAGGGAGATGTTGATTGCAAAATTAACTACTTTTGAGGTCGCAGAGCTGGGAGATTCATTACCTAAAGTTGAGACAACAGTCAAGGCGACTGCGCATAAAAATAAAAAGACTATATCAGGAATTGCGAGCACTAGTAGTAGTGACTTGAGAGAAGAGCTTGGTGAATATGTTGATGAATGGGAACAAATACAGGAAGAAGAAATAAAGTTAGATGAAATTGTGGCCCTGGTTGCTAGAAGAGAAAAGAGAGGTAAGGGTAAGTTTGAAGGAAAGTTACCTCTGAAATTTTTTTCATGCAATAAGATAGGTCATTTTGCATCTAAATGTCCTACAAGGGTTCCAAAGCATAAATCTAAGTTTTATAAACCTAAGTATTCAAAGGATAAGGAATGTTACTATGCTAGTGAAGGTGTTTCTAATGATGATGTTATTGATTATGATGAGATTGGATTTATTGCTATTAAGGATGATAAACCTATTCATGAAGAAAGAGCCTTAGTGTCACATGGTGAAAATAAATCTAAATGGGTCATAGACAGTGGTTGTTCACACCATATGAATGGAGATAGAAATAAGTTTGTTAAACTAAATAAGTATGATGGTGGTGTTGTGAGATTTGGTGACAATACTCCTAAGCTTATCATTGGAGTTGGATCTATTTATTTGGATGGAAAGACTAATATTGACAATGTATTACTTGTTGATGGACTTAAGCATAATTTGTTGAGTGTTGGACAGCTAGTGGACAAAGGTTATCAATTGAAATTCATTGATGGGAAATACTCTATCAAAAGTAATTCAGGAGACTTGATCACATCTCCTACTAAATCTAGAGGTAATGTATTTGAATTGAATACATCTGAGGCTTCTTTTTTTTTTTGTAAAGGTAGATGATAGTTGGTTATGACATAGAAGATTTTTTCATGTTAATTTTGATAATATTATGAAGGCAAGTTTGACTAATGCAGTTAGAGACCTACCAAAGATTGTGAAACCATCTAACACCATGTGTAGAGAATGTGTAGTGAGGACGCAGACTAGAAGAAGTTTTAAAAGAAAATCTTACTCAGCAAAAGGGAAATTGGATCTAGTGCATAAAGATCTTTGTGGTCCTACAAGAACAAGATCTTACTACGGTGAAAGGTATTTTATACTTTTTGTTGATGAGTTTTCTAGGATGATGTGGGTTATATATCTAAGAGAGAAATCAGAGGCATTTGACAAATTCAAGATATTCAAAGCAAAAGTTTAGAATGAATCAGGCTTAAAGATAAAATGTTTGAGATCAGATAGAGGTGGTGAGTTTACTTCAGACATGTTCAATACCTACTATGAAGAGCATGGAATTTACATATAGATATCTGCTCCTAGGACACCACAACCGAATGAGATAGAAGAGTGAAGAAACATAACAATATTATATGTTGCAAGAACTATTGTTGTTGGAAGGAAATTTATCACATGTTCATTGGAGAGAAGTTGTTGGTACTGTTGTGTATACCTTGAACAGAATTCAGATCAGAGAAGGTACAAGTAAGACTCCTTATGAATTATGGTTTAATCATACTCCTGCTGTGAAATATTTCATAATATTTTGTAGTATATTCTATATGAAAAGAGATGATGAGATAGGAAAGCTTGATGCTAGAAGTGATGAAGGGGTCTTCCTTGGTTATTCCACTAAAAGAAAAGCTTATAAATGTTTCAATCTGAGATTGAGGAAGATGATTGAAAGTGCTAATGTGAGGATAGATTAAAAGTTCCAGATTTGAGAGAGAATATATGACTGTAATCAGACTAAAAAGATCAAGGAGGTTACTGTAGATCAAGAAGAACCTTTTGAGATTGATTGTGAGATCAAGGTATGTCAAGATGACTCAAATGATCCTATTGAAATTTCTAAGACTCCGAGGTATGTTAAGAAAAACCATCTTGAAGATCAAATTATTGGAGATGCAAATAGAGGAATGATGACAAGATTGAGATTAAAATATGAAATTTGTTTGATTTCTCATGTTTAACCTAAATCTACTGATGAGGGATGTAGAGATGAATCTTGGACTAAAGCTATGCAGCAAGAATTAGAACAGATAAAGAAGAAAAATACTTGGGAACTGGTTCCTAGACCTAAAGATAATAATATTATAGGAACTAAGTGGGTTTTCATAAATAAGATGAATGAAGAGGGAATGGTTGTAAGAAATAAGGCAAGACTAGTTTGTAAAGGCTACTCACAACAAGAAGGCATAGACTTTGAATAAACATTTGCTCATGTTTCTAGGTTGGAAGCATTGATATTATTTCTTGCTTATGCTACACACAAAGACTTTAAAGTATATCAAATGTATATGAAATATGCATTTCTAAATGGAGATCTAGAAGAGGAAGTATATATTGAGCAACTTGATGGATTTCCTTTTACAGAAGATGAGGACATGGTTTGCAAGTTGAAGAAATCTTTGTATGGACTTAAACAGGCACCAAGAGCATGGTATGCAAGATTGGAAAGGTATCTACTTTGTCTTGGCTTCAAAACAGGTAATGCGGACAACAATTTGTACTTAAGAACTAATGAAGATGGAATTCTAATAGTAGAAGTTTTTGTTGATGATATCATCTTTGAAGGAAATGATGAAATGATTAAAAGGTTCTCTAAATAAATGGAAAATGAATTTGAGATGTCAATGATTGGTGAGATGAAATTTTTCCTTGGATTGCAAATTAATTAGAACAAGAGTGGTATTTTTATTTCTTAGACAAAGTATCTCAAAGAAATGTTGAAAAAGTTTTGAATGGAAGATTGTAAATCTATTGGAACACCTATGGTTACTGGTCAAAATATTACTAATACCAATGAAACTCAGAGTGTTTTTCAGACAAATTAAAAATCTATGATTGGAGGCTTACAATATCCAACTCACGTCAAACTAGATATTGCAAATGTTGTTGGAATTGTGGCAAGATATCAAGTAGATCCTAAAGAGACACACCTTTCTCTTGTGAAAAGAATATTTAGCTATCTGAAAGGAACACTGGATTATGGCTTATGGTATAAGAAATATGATGATTTGGATTTACATCCTTATACTGATGCTGATTGGGCAGGAAATATTGATGACAAAAAAAGCACAAGTGGTGGTGCATTCTTTCTTAGGAAAAGATTGGTTTCTTGGCTAAGTAAAAACCAGGATTGTATAGCCCATTCTACTGCTTAATCTGAGTATGTTTCTTCTGCTACAAATTGCACATAGATTCTTTGGACAAAAAATGTTGAAGGACATTGGGATAACTTTTGATGAGACAGTGGTTATCCATTGTGATAACACTAGCACAGTGAACATGTAGAAGAATCCAGTAATGCATTCAAAGACTAAACATATTTCTATTAAGTATCATTTCTTGAGAGACAAGGTAGAAGAGAAGGAGATTAGATTGGAGTATATCAGCACAAAGGAATAGATAGAAGATATATTTACAAAACCTTTTCCAAAGGATTCCTTCAAGCATCGTAGAGGTATGCTTGGGGTGTGATCCCCTCCTTGCGAGAACTAAATTGATGCAGGAATGCATCAGTATAGTGGCTTTCAAAGCTATATCATTTCCTAGACTTGATGCTTGGATCTACTCCTTAGGGGGAGTGATCACAGAGGAAAGAAGAAGAGTTATGGCACCCTTTTCCATTGTTGTCAAAGGGGGAGAGATTCTATGATAAAATCCCTATTGCTTTAGGGAGAGTTGTGATGAGGATATTGAGAAGATTGTATTGAGAGAGTACCTTTGGGTTGATGGATTTTCCCATATGTTTCCATCAATGCCAAAGGGGGAGATTGTTGGAATTGGTTTCTGATGATGTTTTTGGCATTCATGTTTTGTCATTGATGTCAACATATGTTTTTATGGAGGCAGAACAAATTGGTTACTACTATTGCTTGATGACTAACAGAAGTGTATGGGTATTGTACAGTTGATTCAGCACAAGCGAAGATGGTGATGTGTACAAGGATATGTTGTGATCATATTCCTAAGGTCGTACAGCTTAATATTGTCTACTAGATGAGTTATAGATGTTTTAGTGAAGAGTGGGTACTGGACTATGAAATTGATCTTTGACAGAGTTAGTCTCTGTGTTTTGAGTATAACTAATGTGGATTTAGGTTATGCAATCTTAAGAGATGGAAGGATACATGTTAAGGAATTTTTTTATGATTCTTGGGTTTCAGGACTCTTGGTGACATCAGTTGTGGTGTGTGATATGGAGGATACCTATTTGGGGCCGACTTCAGAGATGTAGCGTGTATCATGGATTGTGAGTGTGGACTATGGATCTTGGATTATATTTGATGAAATATAATTGATGTTTACTTGTTATAGGTATCGTGTGTATCTTAGCAATGGGTCAAATAGTTATTTGTATATTGGTAAAGCCTAATTGGCCGACCTAATTAATTATTGTAATAGGGTATATATGAGAGATATTTTCTTGTTTGAAAAATATGTGGATGTGAAGTGGAAAATGTGATTGTGGAAGAGACAATGAAGTGTGGAAGCTGCGAGCTTGTTTGTGTGAAGTCTATTTCATGTAGAGTAGAGATTATGATTATCTTACTTCATTTGAACTCTCCAAGAAAAGACAGTTACTATCAGACAGTTCACTGGATTGTATATTTTCTATATACACTTCTATATCAGACTGTAAGTCCTAAGGGTGGACTTAACCTTCTTTAGGCAATGTTCCTGGGCAATGAGCCCATTGTTACTCTTGACTCCTAACATGGTTTGTCCTCTAACAAGGACTGTGTACTATAATGCATCAATAAGATCCTAACAGGGCTAAATATTTTAACATGGATACTATACTCTCAGTACATCATTTGTGGGTGCTAATCCCACTGAGTTTTTACCTTTAACAACATTTCCTCAACAACAAAGGATTTTGTTATTTTGTTGGCATTTACAGTGTTATCATTTGCATTAAAGTTTTTGTTTATAAATTTTAATGTTTAATAATCTATCTCACAATTGATTCACCCCCCCCCCCCACTTAGTTGTGTTGGTGGAATGTTATTCCCAATAGGCCCTTCCCTCACAATCAAACATCAAATATCATACCTTTGAGGCCCTAACCTCACATCAAATTAAAAAAACCTTTGAGACCCTTCCCTCATACCAAAAGTCCTAAAATATTTCTCCTAGTCCAAGATCATCCCATAATCACTTACTTCTTTCCAAACATCCTCATTTATCTTCTAATCTCATCCATTATCAATCATAATATTCATCCATATCATCTTCTAATCCAAAACCAAAACCCCCATTCAATCATCATGAACTTGGATTGGTTTCACAAAATGGTTGAGGACTTTCAAATGCCAAACCCCAATCCTCCAACCATACCTCAAATTCAACCAATCTATCAAACACTCATGCCAACCTCATTGTTGATGACAATTATTCAATTGTGTATTGTCATTGATGTTTACACAAGTATAGTGATGTTTACACAAATGTCTAATCCTATCTGAGCACAGACACTTCATGCCAAGAACTCTCGGGCATTGAAGAGGACCAAAGTGATTTGTAGTTCTAACCGAGATCACTCGGGCATTACAGTGTTGGTCGGGCATTGAAGTATTTTAGTGTTGACCGAGTAAAATAGATAGTGTCAGCTGACAGACATGAGTTTTATTATTATTTGGAAGGATATTAAGGCTAATTTGACAAGGCTTATCATATATATATAAGGTCAAGTTTGGATTGAATAGAGATATAGAGAGATAGATATATAGAGAGATAGAGAGATAGAGATAGATAGAGTGTGTGGAAGTGCACAGTGATATGAAGAATGAAGGCAAAATTAGATGGGATTCTGATTGAGGACAAATCACAGAGGACTGCAACAGAATATTCGATCAGTGAGGATCAAGTATTTAATCCATAACAGAGATTTTTATCAGCAAAGACAGTTGCTTATCAAAATAGGTCAATCCATTGTCACTCTCTAACAATTGTAGCAGTGATCAAAATCTCTTAACAGAGTAGACTTAACACTCTTATGTAAAACCTCTCACAAGGTGACATTTCTATATTGAAGTGTTTAAAGACCTCTCATAAGGCCACTCCTTACAAGGTGATTAAATCCTCTAACAAGGTCACACCTAACAGTGTGTTATTGTAACCTTTAACAGGGTTGGCTCCTAATAAGGCTCACTTCAGAAGAGTGAAAAATAGTGACTAGTTGCAATTGGTGGTTTTTCCCATATTGGGTTTCCATGTTAAATCTTGGTGTTATCTGTGTACATTTCATTTTCTTTATGTTTTATGTTTCTGCAATTAATTACTAAAGATAATCACATTTAATATCTTAATACTTTCTATGTTAACCGAGTGACAGTAGAATATCTGTGCTAACCAAGAAATGGTGACTAAATTGTTTCAGACATCTAAGGGACTTGCATTTTTTTTTGTGGTAACTGATTCACCCCTCCCCTCTCAGTTACTCAACTCATTTCCAACAATTGGTATCAGAGCATTTGGTGCTTTCAGGAAAGGTTTCAAGGCCTAAGCTAAAGATCAAAGATGTCTTACAGAAGGGAGATCCCGAAGCTTAAGAAAGATAATTTTGCAGCATGGAAAGATTTGATGAGGCTACATCTATCAACCATTGGGGATACTTTTTTGCAATTCTTGGACCATAGGTATGTGGAACCACTGAGACCTTTGACTATGGATCAGATGATAGACATTAAGCATCATAACATAATTATGATTGATATAGCCTCTGCACTCAGCTATTCCAAATTTGATGAATTCAAGAACTTCCCTACTGCCTTTGATATGTGGAACAAACTGCATGATATTCATGGAGGAGATGTAAATGTAAAGAGATCCAAAGCAGAAAGTCTCTGAGGTCAATTTGATCATATGAAAATGAAAGAAGGAGAGGACACTACAAAACACAGTGAAAGAATCAAGAAAAGTTTGAGTGCCATCAGAGCTACAGGTGGAGTAATTGAAGACACAACAATGGTTATCAAGGTATTAAGAACTTTACTTCCTATCTATGCAATTAGAGTTTCAGCTATTAAATAAATGAGATGCAATAATGGTATAACTCTAGATGGATTAATTGGAAGGCTGTCAGCTTTTGAGTTGGATAACTTTGACAATTACTTTGCTAATCTTGGAAATCTTGAGTCATTATTAAAAGCTAAATTAAACCTTGGAAAGATGAAAGGAAAAAGATTGACAGTGACATTGATGATGAAGATCTAGAAATCATTGAAGCATTACTTACAAGAAGAGTTGTAAAAGGAAAAAGGCAGTACAAAGGAAGAATACCTTTAATTTGATTTTCATGTGATCAAGTTGGTCACATTGCTGCTAAGTGCCCAAAAAAGGAAGACAAAGGTGAGAAGAAGTTCAACAAGTATAAAGGCAAGAAAGATTTAAAAAGATACAAAAGCTATAAAGACAAAGGTAAGAAATCCTATTACATTGCTAAGTATTTTGATAGTGATGAAGATGAAGATGAAATAGTTTATATTTATATTAAGGATGAGTCAAATAGCGAAGCTAATGAAAAGAGAACACTATATTATCATATTAGAAAGAATGACACTTGGATAATTGATAGTGGTTGTTCTCACCACATGACTGGTGATAAACCAAATTTGAACATCTTGAGCACTATGATGGTGGGAGTGTCATTTTTGGGAATGATGAGCTCTTCTATGTGAAAGGTAAAGGTTGTATTTCTTTAACAGAAGGAATAAAATGTGATAATGCTTATTGGGTTGAAGGACTAAGGTGCAATCTACTAAGTGTGGAACCACTGAATAACATTGGTTTCAAGGTAGTATTCATGAATGGTAAGGCCAAGCTTCTGGATGGTAAGGGAAACCTAGTTGGAACTGGCAGGCAAACAAAAGGTAATATATTCTATCTTGATCTCAATGAAAGTTCATGTTTTATTGCACAAGTAGAAGAAAGATGGTTATGGCATAAAAGGTTGTGTCATGTGAACCTTGATAACCTAGTTAACATAAGTAAGAACAAAAGAGTAAGAGGAATTCCTATTCTGAAGAAACCCAAATTAGCAATATGCAAACAATGTCAAATTGGCAAGATGGGAAAAACTAGCTTCAAGAGAAAGAAATACAATACAGAAGAAGTTTTGGAATTGGTACATACTGACTTATGTGGACCAATTGGAACAACAAGTTACACAAGTGAGAATTATTTCATTCTATTTGTTGATGATCATTCCATAATGATGACTGTTATGTTTCTCAAAGAAAAATCAGAAGCTTTTCAGAAATTCAAATGGTACTTAGCCAGAATTGAAAAAGAAATAGGAAAGAAACTTAAATGATTAAGATCTGACAGAGTAGGAGAATTCATTTCCAAATAATTCAATAAATTCTGCAATGAAAGAGAAATCAAAAGACAATTATTTGCCCCAGGCACTCCACAATAGAATGGTATAGCAGAAAGGAGGAATAGATCCATTATGGATTGTGCAAGAACCTTAACGATTGAAAATAATGTTGCTACCAAATACTGGAAGGAATCCATCAGTAGTGCAATTCACACCTTGAACTGAGTTCAACTAAAGAAAGGTACTGAGAAGACACCTTTTGAATTATGGTATGGCTATAAACCTAATGTTTGTTATTTCAAAGTATTTAGAAGTAAATATTACATCTTGAAGGAAGCAAGAAATGGAAAATTTGATGTAAAAGGTGATGAAGGTATATTCCTAGGCTACTCCTATAAAAGCAAAGCATATAAGTGTTTGAATCTTTCTACTCATAAAGTCATAGAAAGTGTGCATGTAAGAATTGATGAGTTTGCAGAAAGAGGTGAAGAACAGAGCAGTAAAGAGCCTCAGGATTACAAAAAATTTGTATATTATGAACCTGATACTATACCTAAGACATAAGCAATGGTGATTAGACAATATCCCTACCAACCATTGAATTCATCTGCACAAAAACAAACAGTTCAAACTGAGATGCAACCTGTGCAACTCGGGCTGCTGGTAGAGGAAACTAAGTCGCAGGCTGAAGAGACCGAGTCACAGACAGAGGAAACTGAGTCTCAGATAGAGGCAACCGAGTCTCAAACAGAGGCACCCAAGTCTCAGACAGTGAAACCTGAGTATTAGACTGAAGAACAGAACAAAACTTTTGTGCATGGTGAACCCAGTGGAACAAGCCCAAAATCAAGAATGAAGGATCATGTACTTGCAAAATATGTCAGAAGGCATCATGCACCTAAACAAATAATTGGAGATCAGACAGAAGATGTAATGACAAGGAATCAAATTAAAGGTACATGTTTTCTTAGTGAAATTGGACCTGGAACCATTAAATATGCATTAAATAATGAAAGCTGGATTGAAGCAATGAATGAAGAGATTGAGTGGATAGAAAAGAACAAAACCTGGACTCTTGTACCTAGACCAAAAGATAAGAATGTGATTGGTACTAAGTGGGTTTTCAAAAACAAGATGAATGAAAAAGGAGAAGTTTCCATAAACAAGGAAATACTAGTATGTAAAGGATATGCTCAAGAAGAGGGTATTGATTATGGAGAAACTTTTTCTTCTATTGCAAGACTTGAAGGACTTAGAACTCTTCTAGTATATGTTGCACACAAAGGATACAAGGTATATCAAATGGATTTAAAATCTGCATTCCTGAATGGAATTATTGAAGAAGAAGTCTATATTGAGCAACCTGAAGATTTTTTTGACCCTAACAAAAGAAATATAGTTTGCAAATTACACAAAGAATTCTATGGACTAAAGCAAGCTCCTAGAGCCTGGTATGAAAGAATACATGGTTACTTGACAAGAATTGGATTTCAGAGAACTAATGACAATAGTAGCTTGTATATCAAAGAAGGACCTCAGAACAAGATACTATTAGCAAAAATATTTGTTGATGATATACTGTTAACTGGATATGATGACTTATGTAGAGCATTCTTAGAAGCTCATGTAAGGAATTTGAGATGTCTATGTTTGGTGAAATCAAATTCTTTGTTGGCATACAAGTTTATCATATGAAGGATGGTATCTACATTACCTAGTCTAAATACATCAAATAGATACTGAAGAAATTTGGGATGGAAGACTCCAGACCAGTTGGAACATCTATGCCTACTGGACATAAGTTGTCTAAATATGATGATTCAAAGGGAGTAAACCAGACTACCTACAAATCCATGATTGGTAAACTACAGTATGTTGTTCACACCAGACCTGATATTGCATTAGAAGTTGGTATTGTTGCAAGGTTTTCAACTAATCCTAGAGAGAATCATTTGATGGCTATTCAAAGGATTCTGAGATATCTTAAGGGTACTGAAGATTATGGATTGTGGAATAATAAAGGAGGAAACTTTAATTTGAATACTTTTACTGATGCTGATTTGGCTGGAAGTCTTGATGACATTTAGTACACAAGTGGGGGAGCATTATTTCTTGGCAAGAGGTTAGTCTCATGGACAAGCAAGAAACAGAACTACATTTCTCAATCTATAGCAGAAGCAGTGAATTGTTCAAATATCATATGGTTCAAACAACTATTGTCAGGTATGAAGATAGAAATCATAGAACAAATTATTATCTACTGTGACAACACTAGTGCTATTAACATTTCAAAGAACCCTGTGATGCATACTAAGACTAAACATATTGCAATAAAGTATCATTTCTTGAGAGAATTGGTTCAGGACAAGGAAGTAATATTGGAATATGTGAATAATAAAGAACAAATTGCATACATATTCACAAAACCATTACCTAAGGATGAATTTTTGTATCTTAGAGGAAAGATAGGGGTAATTCCCCTAACTAAGGCTCACTAAAACACAGTTTAGTGATGCATCAACCGAGCTACAAAACATAGTTAACATGTTGATGTAGATATTTAGAGCTTATTGCATATGAATCAGTACAAACAGGTACATTAAAACTCATTTGATATGTCAGTTGGTGTCTTTGGAATTGGTTTTCAAAGAGGGAGAGATTATTGTAAGTCATAATAATTAGTGAAAGAGGGAGAGATTATTGTATGTCATAAAGATTATTGATGGAGAGATTGATGACAGGGGGAGTTTTTGGATGAAAATCAGAATGAAGCTAAAGACATTAATAAAATTGGATAAGAATCAGAATGAAGCTAATGAAATTAATAAAAATTTCATTCTTATGTCTACTACTCTATAATTATTTGTATTATGACATGTTGTGTTACCATCAATGTCAAAGAGGAATATTGTTGATGACAATTATTCAATTGTGTATTATCATTGATGTTTACACAAGTATAGTGATGTTTATACAAATGTCTAATCCTATTCGAGCATAGACAATTCATGCCAAGAACTCTCGAGCATTGAAGAGGACCAAAGTGATTTTTAGTTATAACCGAGTTCACTCGGGCATTACAGTGTTGGCCGGGCATTGAAGGATTTCAGTGTTGACCGAGTAAAACAGTTAGTGTCAGCCGACTAACAGGAGTTTATATTTTATGGATAATTGGCTATATGCAGCCGACATACATGAGTTTTATTATTATTTGGAAGGATATTAAGGCCAACTTGACAAGGCTTATCATATATATAAGGTCAATTTGGATTGAATAGAGATATAGAGAGATATAGAGATAGAGATAGATAGAGTGTGTGGAAGTGCATAGTGATATGAAGAGTGAAGGTGAAATCAGATGGGATTCTGATTGAGGATAGAACACAGAGGACTGCAATAGAATATCCAATCAGTGAGGATCAATTATTTAATCCAGAACAGAGAACTGAATGAGCAAAGACAGTTTCTTATCAAAACAAGTCAATCCATTGTTACTCTCTAACAATTGTAGCAGTGATCAAAATCTCTTAACAGAGTAGACTTAACAGTCTTTTGTAAAACCTCTCACAAGGTGACATTTCTACATTGAAGTGTTTAAAGACCTCTCACAAGGCCACTCCTTATAGGGTTATTAAATCCTCTAACAAGGTCACACCTAACAGTGTGCTATTGTAACCTTACAGGGTTGGCTCCTAACAAGGCACACTTCAGAAGAGTGAAAAACAGTGACTAATTGCAATTGGTGGTTTTTCCCATATTGTGTTTCCACGTTAAATCTTGGTGTTATCTATGTACATTTCATTTTCTTTATGGTTTATGTTTCTGCAATTAATTACTAAAGATAATCACAATTAATATATTAAGACTTTCTATGTTAACCGAGTGATAGTAGAATATCTGTGTTAACCGAGAAACAGTGACTAAATTGTTTCAGACATCTATGGGACTTGGATTTGTTTTCATGGTAAATGATTCACCCCTCTCCTCTCAGTTACTCAACTCATTTCCAACACTCATATCTTCCTCAAAACTATTCACCTCTTGATTATTCATGTTTTCCTCCTCTACATATCACATTCAATCCTACTTATTCTCCCATTTCTTATCCTTCTTCTACATTTGACAAAGTAAATCCATCTCACTATCCCCCCTCTACACATGATTCCCTTACCCAAGAGACCTAAGAACTTCAAAACATTGTTCGCAGTATGCAAAATGAAAAACAAAAGAAAAAGCTTACCTTTAAGGACACATACCCTTCCCCATTTGTTCAAGTTCATAATATGTATCCCTCATTTAATTCCTATCTTCCATATACTCACTATCTTCCTCCTACTCCCAATGCTATACCTACATATAATCATAATCCTCCAAAGTTCACGTCATCCTCACCCCCTTCAAATTTCTTTAGTGATTGGATCGACAAAATAGAAAAGAATTATAAATCACCAACCCCAAACAAATTTGTCCAATCCCCACGTCCATCTCCCTTTCATTAATACATACCCCTATCTCCTAAGCCCCATCCTTCTTCTATCCCTTCATATACCCCAATCAGGTATCTTTTATCTTTCCATTCTACCCAATATGAAGCTTCCACTCTAGCCATCACACCATCCCCACAAGCCACAAAATATCAAGACCTTATTCCACAATACACAAACATGGATTCCTCTCCTCCTCTAGGTCTAAACATTCCTCCATATTATGACACCTTTCCATATGAAGATCCCAACCTTCCATATCAAGATTCACTTATCCTCCTTAACCCATATTATGATCCTATTCCTAATCAAGATCAAGACATCCCTTGTATTCCATCCACTAATGATTCCCTTCCATGTCAATAATTAAACTCCAATTACCCTCCACTTCATGAAGATATTCCATGTATCCAATCCACTAATCCCCCTCTATGTCAAGATCAAATTACTCAATATCCTAATTTCATCCCCTCCACTCCATTGCATGATCCCCTTCCATCTCAAGATCCACTCATCCCTTCCATTTCACCTCATAATCCTCCCCAAAGTTAAGATCAAATTACCCCTTCAACTTCATTTAATTATCCAAATCCATCTCAATATCCTATTATCCCTTCTCATCCCCCTCATGAGCCTAATCCTTCACATGATCCTAGTCCTCCACAAAATCCCATCACACCTATCCAATCCATCCATGAACCTCATAAATTTAAGCTTGGTTTCTCCACCTCTATCCAACATAGCTTTCTTCAAGATCCTATCATTCCTTCCACCTCTCCACCCCATTCACATGGACACGTCTTTTTTACAAAATAATAAGTATCCCATTGGAAAAATAATTTCTCAAGATGTTGGTAAACCTTCCACCCCTTCCAAATCAAAAATCCCTCCATCTAAACTCAAATTTTCCCCTCCTCCATCCTCCAAATACATTTTGTTCCCTTATGTTCCAAACGCCATCCCTTCCTCATCCACATCCATTTTTGGGTCTTTATGTCCCAAAATCAAACCCTTCATCCTTTCCATCTATTTTGGGTCCTAACATACATCCATCCCTCACATCCAATTCCACCACTCCATCATCTCCCATCTCCAAGAAATATCAACAAAGGCACACATCATTACATTTATTCCAAAATTCACCCTCTATTATTCCATCCACAAACTCTCTAAACTATCTATCCTCGTGCACCCATACCATCGCTAATGGAAGAAAATATGATGCCAAAGCTAAAATGCATAAAGACAAAAATCCACAAAAATACAAGGATCAACATGTCCCATCTAAAAGACATGTTCAAGAAAATAGAAATAGGATTCAAAAGAAATAAAAACTTTAAATGACACAAAGGCCCAAAAAGAGAAATTCAAAATTCATGTGAATTCCAAGGCTACTCATTAAAGCAATGCATATTAGAGACAAATAAAACTTGGCATCCAACCTTGCTAATCCAAAATCTTACTCCACTCATAAATCCTTCGGTCCTCCATCTTCCACATCTATTTTGGGTTATTACATGATCCAAAAATCCACATATTCTCTTCTATCTCCTTCACAATCTCCTCCTCCAATACTCCACCACCCTTCAAGGTGTGTGCCAATGGTGATCTTTTCAACTCCTCCATCCAATATTTATTCACAAGTTTTTCAACCTCTCATCCATTATCCACCAATCCTTCCCCACCCTTCCATCTCATTAATCCCATCCTATGCATAAATCTTTATTCCGCCCTCAATATCCCCCATCCATTTCATCTCCATTCCCCCATCCTACCAACATCTATGCATATATCTAAAATTCCTTGGTACAAAAAAAGAGAGGGGCATATCAAGAGATACCACCCATGGATCTAGATGCTTGAGTCCTTCCACAATCTTCCTTATCACGTATCAATTGTCTTCCAAATCCACTCATATATCCATTCTCTTATCCTCATCCCCTTGCACTCTACCCTTGGGGGAAAGATCCATCCATACTATGCTACCATGCATATCCTCCACATCCCCTATCCACCACCCATTATCTTATCTACATACATTCTCCTTTTCCCATCTTTGATCTTGACCATCATGTTCATTCCATCCATCCATATGCAACTATTGTATCCTTTACTCATTATCTATCCACCATCCATAATCCTACATATAAGTCTAGCCACTTTATCCATATTTGATCTTGACATCCTATCCATATCCTCCATCTCATAGTCCTTATCCTATTTCTTTCCTCCATCCCCCATCCATAATCCTATATAAGTCCATCTTCCTTTCCATATCTTTGATCTTGGTTATCCCATGCTTTTCCTCCATACATATCCATTATCCTATTCCATATATATCATCCATATCTTATCTCCTATCTTATTCACAACCTCCATATCGTATCCCTTTCCACCTTTCCTACCTTTTATCTTCATACAAACTAGAGGCACTAAAATATCCATGCATGCATTGGACTATACAGGCCTTTATCCCCTCCATGCACATCCTTTACACACTATCCATCCATCTCATATAGCCTTCATCCTCCATCTTTCCATTCTTCATCCTCTCACCTCTAGTATGGGGGCATCCTTTGCAACATAGTCCTTGGATCCTACTCCCTTTATTCCCCATCCTTTAGTCTTCCACTCACATCCCTTACACACCATCCTTCCATTTCATACATCCTTTATCCCCCATCTTCCCACCTGTCATTTTCCTACCTTTAGTGTGGGGCATTTCATAGTTCTTGGATCTCCATCCTTTAATCTCATATTACATATCCATCCATCTCATATTACATATGCATCCATCCCATCCATCTATCTCCTATCCAAGCCACTTCTTCATCCTTCCATACTCTATCATCCCTTGATTGTCCCTTGTCATTAGTACCATGCCATTTTTATCCCTTCTCCATATCACATTCAATCCTTTCATATCAAATCCATTTATCTTCTAGTCAAATCCATTTATCTTTCTTCCATCATATTCAATCCATCTTATCCTCCAATTTCATTTTACTCAATCAAGTTCCTCCTTCATCATCTAATCACATGCTCTTCCACCTATTCTAGCCATCAAACTAAGCTTTATCCCATCAAACTGCGCTCTCCTCTGTTCCACTGAGCTTATTTCAAACACTTTGACCGCATGATTTTTAATCAAATCAGTTATCAGATCGAGTGTCCTAGCAACTTATTCATTTCACCGCTACTGTCGGTGAATGCTCGTTTGACATCAATCAATCTTTGTCTGCCAGGATGCATCCTTCCAGCATCATCTTATCAATCCTACATCATCCAATCCTCTTCATGGTAAGAATTGTGGACCGAATGACTGCTTGGTTATGAGGTCTTTTTTTTAATCTTTGTGTTTCACTACACAATAGAAACATGTCATCCACGTCCTCTTGCATGTGATGCATACCTCTTGTTGCAACATTAAACTAGGGTGTTCTCTCCAATATTAACATGATACAAATCCCTTGAAATCTCTCTCTCTCTCTCTCTTTCTCTCTCTCTCATTTTTAGATAAGTTTTGACTTTCTGCATAATATTTTTTAGATCAAATTGGCATAGTAATCAGTTTCACTTAGCATTCTTGCACTTTGCATTATGAGGCTCCTATTTATTCATTATTCCCCCATCCTGATTGAGGCATCCTATCCCTTCTCTACCCCAAACCCCCTAGGAAGCATCTTGTCTTCCTCTTTCTTCATCCTTTTGCCCTTTCTTACAAGAAAATTGCCCAAAATTTTATTCTTTTGCACTATTTTCTCGAGGGGGCACCTCCCTTTCTCTCCGTCGCTTCGCAACCTTCGGGGCATCTTCATCTTTTCTCTTCTTTGACGTGATGCCAATTTCGACACCGCATCAAAGAGGGGCAAAATGTAGACACCCTAAATTGTCCCTCTTCGTTTCTATATTAATTTAATTAATATTGTCTATAACAATATAGTTAATTTTTATAAATTAGTTATATTTGTTATATTCGACTATTTATTTAATGTTATTAAATAAATTCATCACCTTGTATTTAATTAATTTTAATACTACTCCTAATGTATTAAACTTCTATTTGATATATGTTTCCTCCATATTCCTTATTTAAATAAATTTTATTTATTTAAATCTCTCCATTTTCTCTAAAATTCCTCTAAACCTCATTTAAATTAAATCTAATTTAATTTAAATCTCACTTCTCCTTGCTTTTGGCTAATTTTCCTATGATAACACTTAAAAGGTAATTTTAGCCTTAATCACTTGCACACACATGTGAATTTTTCAAATTCGTGTTCCCTCCACTTGAAAAGTCAACACCTCCCTTCCACCTCTTAATCTTGACCATCCATTATTTTGCCTCTTAATCTCCTTCACTCCCACCAAAACCTTACCTAACCCTTCCAAAAAATTATAAATAGGAGGCCTCACTCCTTGCAAAGGGATCCTTTTCATTTTTATGCATTCTTATCATGTTAGTATTTCTCTAGGATTTCATAGTTCATTTTCACGTTTTTTAATCTTAGTTCACTGTCGAATCTAGATTTCACATGCTAGGTTAATGGTGAATTAATATTAGATTAATCTTGCATTTCATCTTAGTTTAGTAGTTTGAATCTCCACTTGCATCAATGGTGAAATCTTGAGGCTAGTTCTTAATACTTGTTTATGAGTTCTTCATCAATCCATTAGTTTGCATTAATCACCTTAAGAAAGCAATCAATCATAGTGAGATTTGGTGTATTGTGTTGGGAGAGCACACCCACAAAATTTGTAAGAGAAAATAAAACAAGTCTTGTGTGCACCTGTTTCAGCTCCTCAAAGGTTGTGGAAGACGATTTGTGCGGGAACTAGGTTTTTAGATATGTTAATGTAACTTGTATGCTCTTTTATCTCTAATGTTTGCATGTGCAATCTTATTCCACATAGGTAGGTTTCAACCCCATACAACTATTTGCAAAGAATGTCAATTAGGAAAGAAAACAAGATTTACTTTCCAATCTAAATCAGAAAATTCTAATGGATTGTTAGATCTTTGTTCAGACTAATTTATGTAGTCTTACTAAGAGAAGGAGTTTGCAAGGTGATAAACATTTCAAGTTACTCATTGATGACTACTCAAGGATGGTATGGGTGATTTTCTTGAAGGAAAAGTTTGAAGCTTTTGAGAAGTTTCAAGGCCTTTAAGTCCATGGTTGAGAATGAAACAGGTCTGAGATTGAAGAGGTTAAGATCAGACAGAGGAGGTAGGTTTACATCAGGTGAGTTCTATTTCTTTGTGAAAAGCATGGAATAAATTATCTTCTCTGAGGAATCCACAATAGAATGGAGTGGTAGAGAGAGAGAACATATCCATTCTCGATATAGGACCATGATGCTTGAAGGGAATGTTTCGTAGACATTTTAGAGAGAAGCGATTAGCACTGTGGTATATAATCTCAACCGAGAGAAAATCATAGGAGATACAGGTAAGACACCTTATGAGCTATGGTATGGTAATGTTCCTACAATCAAGTATTTCATAAGTATTTGTAGTAGATGCTACACCAAAAAAGATGAGGATATAGGCAAGTTTGATACAAAAAATGAAGAAGGTTTTTTCCTTGGATACTCTACCAAAAGCAAGGCATATATGTGCTATAAGATTAGGTTGAAGAAAATGGTAGATAGTGCTAATGTCAAAGTGGATGAGAACTTTGAGAATATATCAAGATCTTGTGAATATGATTCTGATGATCAAAATTTCAGAGGTAATCAAATACAACAATAATAAATTCAGACTCAAGCTCCAAGTGTTTCAATGACTACAAATGATGAGGCTTACACAAGTGCAGAAGAGGGAGCACAAAGACCTGTGGTAAGGCAGAAGACACCAAGGTTAATGAGACTAAACTATTTTGAAGATCAATTCATTGGTGATAAGAATAAGGATGTTCAAACTAGTAGAATAATTTCTCAAGATCAATTTTGTTTTATCTCTGAAATTGAACCTAAAGATGTGGGTGAAGCCTACAAGGATGATCATTGGGTTGATGCCACGAAAGAGTTGTCACAGATTGAACATAATAATACATGGGTTCTTGTGCCGAGCCCCAAGGACGAGAATATTATTGGCACCAAGTGGGTTTTCAAAAACAAGTTGAATGGAGAAGGAGAAGTAGTCAGGAACAAAGCAAGGTTGGTGTGCAAAGGATATTCTCAAATGGAAGGGATTGACTATGATTCAAAACCTTTTCTCCAGTAACAAGATTGGAAGCTGTGAGATTATTCCTATCCTCTATTGCTCATAAAAACTTCAAAGTATACCAGATGGATGTCAAATCAACATTTCTTAATGGTGAGCTGGAGGAAGAGGTAAACATAGAGCTACTTCATGGTTTTATGTTGACCAAACAACCTGACATAGTTTTTCAATTAAAGAAGGCATTTTAAAGGCTGAAGCAAGCTCAGCTTTGTATTCCAGGTTAGACAAGTATCTACTCAAGCTTAGATTCAATAAAGGTACTGCAGATAGTAATTTGTATTTCAAGCTAGATAATGAGGACATATTGATTGTAGAGGTATTTTTTGATGACACTATCTTCAGTGGTAATGATAAGTTGATTCAAGAGTTTACATTAGAAATGCAAAATGAGTTTGAGATGTCCACAATAGAATGAAATTCTTTCTAGGATTGCAGGTTACTCAATCAAAGGATTGGATATTTATATCTTAAGCCAAGTATGTGAAGGAGCTATTGTAGAAGATTGTGTTGGATGATTCAAAACTAGTGGGTAAACCTATGGTGACATGATGTAAGTTGTCAAGAGATGACGAGTCCCCTAAAGTCAATCAGTCTACATAAAAATCAATGTTTGGTGGCTTATTGTACTTAACTCACACAAGACCAGATATCATGAATGTTGTATGTCCGGTGGCAAGATTTCAACGAGATCCAAGGAAAAATCATGAGCTAGTTGTGAAGAGGATATTCAGATATCTAAAAGGGACAGTGGACTCTGGGATGTGGTATCCTAAAGGAGATGAATTCACTTTGTGTGTCTATACAGATGTGGATCGAGCAGCTGATGTTGATGACAAGAAAAGCACAAGTGGTGGTACTTTCTTTTTGGGAAGAAGATTGGTTTCGTGGATGAGCAAGAAGCAGAATTCCATTTCCTTATCTACTGTAGAGGTGGAGTACATTGTTGTTGCTGCCAATTACACACAAAACCTTTGGATGAAGCAAATGTTGTCTGATATCAGAGTTGTGTTTGAAGAGCCTATTAGTGATAATTCAAGTGCTATAAATATCTTTAAGAATCTAGTGCAACACTCAAAGATAAAATACATATCAAGTGCCATTTTCTGAGAGATAAGGTGAATGAGAAAGAGGTGAGACTAGAATATGTTCCTACCAAGGAACAAATAGTAGATATATTCATTTCCTAAGGATACATTTGTGTATCTCAGAGGCAAGTTGGGGGTGACAGCCCCTCCTAATAAGAACTAAGATGCAAAAGAGTACATGAGTCTAGTGTACTTCATGGAGATATCTTCTATCTAGATTGATGTTTGGAGTCTACTACATAGGGGGAGTAGTTAACATTGGTAAGGTAGTTGCTCTTATTAGTGTTGTTTAATGTGATGGTTGATTTCTATGGCTTCGCGCATATGTTTGCCTTTTTCCATTGATGTCAAGGGGAAGAAGAGTGCATGTGAAAAATAGTAGTGAAGAGAGATTCAGCTAAGGGGGAGAAGCATTGTTAGAGAGACTCTGAATGATAATGATGTATATTGTGGATATTACTAGTAGTATTGTTGATGGTGGATCTCAAAAGGAGATTATGTTGGTTTCTGATTGCATTACCTATTTTTCACATAATATGTTGTCATCAATGCCAAAGGGGTAGATTGTTGGCAAGTTGGTGTGTTGGTCTTGTCATTGGTGTCAACATATCAGTTTGGCCAGTGGTGTAGTATGCTTAGACAATCGGTTACTGCAGATAAGTGGTTGTGTACATTAAAACATGTTGAAGGGAGTCTGTACTTGGTCTATGTCAAATTAAAGAGGTGCGTGTGATGTTTGAGACAAGTTATGAGGACAAGTGTGGTGACTGGTAAGATATTGTTTACCAATGTTGATTGGGTGGCAGAAATTGGTTCGGTATGCACTTCCAAGTTGATTTTTTCTTCTGCGCACCTAGAAGGAGATTTGAGACATGTTGATGTGTCCTCAGTTCAAAAGGTTCGTGGTCCAGAGATCCGCAAGGCATTTTTCAGATGTTACAGATGAAGGTAACAGTGTTCTTGAGGTTCGGGATGTGAGATGTAGAATTCGAAGGTTCAGGTGGCTTCGAATGTTTGTGTGTTCATGATGTCTATGGATGTTCTTGGGTTGTGTGTCTACTGAGTTTGTAGTTCACATCGATCGTGGTGATCGGATTGGAGGATTTTTCAGTCGGTGGCTATATTTTCTTTTGTTCTTGGCCAACTTGATTTGTAAATCATTTTGTGAAGATCGAGGTGCAATTTACGAATGTGTTATGAGCTCGAGGGTGTTGATAAGGATCATTGTTATGTTTTGGAGGGCAAACATGGATTTGAATTGTGATTCTTGGCGCATGAATTCACAATTTGAATTTGGGTTTTTGTCGACCTTGGTTGTTGTTCAAGGTTGATGAATTATATAAGGATTTAGGGCAAAAATAGTAAGTGTGGATGCTTGAAAGAGTGTGGGGAAAGAGTGACAGATTTGTTGGTGATCAAAATGTTCATCTGAAGGAGTCCTGGAGAAGGGTTGGTCAGAGATATGTGTTTTTCTTCATTGGAACTGAACTAGGGATAAGGTAGATGCTACTATATAGTTCAAAAATCTCATATTGTTGTCTAAATCGACCATTGTAGTGGTATTGTAAGGTTGTAAGTCTTCCTTTGGGTTGTAGCCCAAGGGATTTTTGAGTAGTGAGCTCTAGGCAGTGTGCCTGAATACATGTCCATTCCTATTTTCTAAGAAGTTTTTACTTCTAACAAGGTATTGACTTATTGTGGGTTCAAGCCCCACTGTGATTTTTCCCATTTGGGTTTCCATGATAAAATTTTGTGTTGTGTTGTGGATGTGTTTCTGATTCATGCATGTAAACTTAACTCATTAAGATCATAAATAAGTATTTTAAGGTTTTAAATTTTAGGAACATATCAGTTTGTCCAGTGGTGTAGTATGCTTAGACGATCGGTTACTGCAGATAAGTAGTTGCGTACATTAAAAAATGTTGAAGGGAGTCTGTACTTGGTCTATGTCAAGTTATAGAGGTGCGCATGATGTTTGAGACAAGTTATGAGGACAAGTGTGGTGACTGGTAAGATATTGTTTACCAATGTTGACTGGGTGGCAGAAGTTGGTTCGGTATGCACTTCCAGGTTGAAATTTTTTTTCTGCGCACCTAGAAGGAGATTTGAGACATGTTGATGTGTCCTCAATTTAGAAGGTTCGTGGTCCAAAGATCCGCAAGGCATTTTTCAGATGTTACAGATGAAGGTGACAGTGTTCTTGAGGTTCGGGATGTGAGATGTTGTGGAATTCAAAGGTTTGGGTGGTTTCGAATGTTTGTGTGTTCATGATGTCTATGGATGTTCTTGGGTTGTGTGTCTACTGAGTTTGTAGTTCACATCGATCGTGGTGATCGGATTGGAGTATTTTTCAATCGGTGGCTATATTTTCTTTTGTTCTTGGCCAACTTGATTTGTAAATCATTTTGTGAAGATCGAGGCACAATTTTTGAATGTGTTATGAGCTCGAGGGTGTTGATAAGGATCATTGTTATGTTTTGGAGGGCAAACATGGATTTGAATTGTGATTCTTGGCTCATGAATTCACAATTTGAATTTGGGTTTTTGTCGACCTTGGTTGTTGTTCAAGGTTGATGAATTATATAAGGATTTAGGGCAAAAATCATAAGTGTGGATGCTTGAAAGAGTGTGGAGAAAGAGTGACAGATCTGTTGGTGATCAAAATGTTCATCTGAAGGAGTCCTAGAGAAGGGTTGGTCAGAGATCTATGTTTTTCTTCATTGGAACTGAACTAGGCATAAGGTAGATGCTACTATACAATTCAAAAATCTCAAATTGTTGTCTGAATCGACCATTGTAGTGGTATTGTAAGGTTGTAAATCTTCCTTTGGGTAGTAGCCCAAGGGATTTTTGAGCAGTGAGTTCTAGGCAGTATGCCTAAATGCATGTGCATTCCTCTTTTCTAAGAAGTTTTTACTTCTAACAAGGTATTGACTTATTGTGGGTTCAAGCCCCACTGTGATTTTTCCCATTTGGGTTTCCATAATAAAATTTTGTGTTATGTGTTGTGGATATGTTAATGATTTATGCATGCAAACTTAACTCATTAAGATCAGAAATAAGTATTTTAAGGTTTTCAAGTTTAGGAACCTATTACCCTATTGAATGTATTCTAGAGGCCTATTACCCTATTGAATGTATCCTACACAATTTTGGCAAAAAATATGGCCATAAGACTAGAGGATATCCTACCTAAATTGGTAAATAGCACTCAAATAGGGTTTGTGAAAGGTAGATACATTCTAGAAAATCTAATTACATGTTGGGAAGCGATGAATTAGGCACAAGATTTCCAAGCTGAATGTTTCCATGACATTGATTGACTTCGAAAGGTCTATGATAGAGTGAAATGGAGTTTTATCAATATGATGATTGAAAGCTTAGGATTCCCTAAGCTCCTCTACCAAATGATTAAGACCTTAATAAATGATGTTATGACATGTGTTGAGATGAATGGTGTCAGGTCTAATAGATTCAAGTTAACCAGACCCATCAGGCAAGGATGTCCATTAGCACCTGCCTTATTTGTCATTATAGCAGATGCACTGTTTTATTTGCTAAGGGACACCTCTTTGTCTTCAAAAGTGAAGGGCATTAACTCCCCAATGGGAAAGAACTTCTCACCGTCCAATTTGCAAATGATACAACAATTCTAGTTAATATGGAGGAGGATAACTTCAATAATCTGATGAAAAAGATAGACATCTTCTATGATGCTTCAGGTAGTAGGGTTTCCCTACCAAAACTTGTTATGTTGGGATGAGATGCCCAACCACCCCACTGGTTCGGCAAATTTCCCCTTATGTGGGGCAGTCCTAGCCATCAAGTTAGATACCTAGGAATTTCATTTGCTATTAACCCAAACTTGAAGGAAATGTGGGAATGGGTTAAGGCTAAGATTGACAATAAACTTAGAAAGTGGAACAAAAACTATCTCACATTGGCTGGGAGGTTCCAAGTTTGTTAGAAGATTTTGTCATCTTACAATATTTATTTTACTTTAGTATGGCTCTTTAGCAATTATCAGTACTCATTCATTCAAAAGATGGTCTGAGATGTTTTATGGTCTGACGGCAAAGGGGGCAAAAAAGGGCTGTTGTCAAGTGAAAATGGTGTCATGAGCAAGTCCAAAGGAGGAATCGGTCTAAAGGATCTGAGAATACAAGGCATTGCGCTTGCAGCTAAATGGATTTTCAAATCCATCCAAGGAGATGAGCCTTGGAAAGTATTGGAAGGCACAATATCTCTAACTCAGTGCCTAAAAGAGGGCCTGCCTGGAAAGGCTTACCCTTCAGTGATTTGCTATCTAGAAAATTCCCAATCTCCCCAGCATGATCAGTAGTTTTTAAATCAATTTGGAAAGCCTGGCATAGTGTAAGGTTGTCCATTACAAATAATGGGATCATCACCAATGATAGGAAAATATGGGAACACAGGTCCATATGGTGGAATCTTATGCATAAGGAGGAACCATTGGCACTATTGCAAGGATGCTCAGCCAAGTCTTGGGTAATGAAAGGTATGTAGGTTTTAAATGACATAATCAAAGATTGACAGTTTCTCATGGTAGGAACTTAACCACAGGCATAATTTACTAGAGTCTCAAATGAGAACCTATTCTGTAGTCAAAGAGGCATGCTCTTCCCTGTGTTAACAATGACAGTCATCTTCCATCTTTTACCCGGTCTGATGGATCTTCCCTTCATACTGTTAAAGCCAAAACCTTATACTCCTTCCTTGCTGAATTTGATGACATTGTTTTGCACTTGAACAACACTTGGAATTTGGATCTCACCACTCAAGCTTGGCAAAAAACATGTGATTCCTTATGGTGCAGACCTATTGAACCCGAGAAGAGATTCTTCCTTCGGCGGTTGTTGTTGCGTAGACTTTCTATCAAGTTACATGGTGGAGATTTTAATCTATGTCCTGGTTGTAGGTTGCCTGAAACTGTTACACACTTGTTTTTTGAGTGTTTCTTTGTTACAGAGATCTGGGGCTTGTTTGGTTTTTGCATTGGTGGCAATGTCTCTATTTTTTATAACATGATTAGTGTTAGCCACAAAATGGACCAAATCCCAAGAACATATATAATATATCATCAACCATAAATAACAAACTTATAAATTTAAATGGTCAATGGTGGATAAACTTCCTCATGGTGTTCAACACTTGTCCTCAAAGTTCAATAAATCTTTACAAATATTTTTTCATTGGTTAGAACTCAAATAACTTGTCACAAATGAAAACAATACTACTTGTTCACAATTATCGACTCAGTAGACACTCTTGAACCCGTGCAGTATCTTTTTCTCATCTAATTATTTTCACATATTAAAACAAAGCTCAAAAATAAAAACTTAGACTTATCCCAAAACTTGTAAAGCCAATTTCAAATTATGGTGAAATGCAATAACTGTATACAGCATAGACTACTAACTCCAAACTAGTAGAGAAATAAATAACTAAACCACGTTTTAAGAATGGTGCAATATTAGCACACAACATAGGGATCTTTCCACATCACAATTGGAGTTGATAAAAAATGACTCCCTCATTTTCCAATACAAGCTACCCCTACCTTAGAATTGTAGCTTAGGACTTCATCAAATCAGTCTTTATACATCTTAAAGTATACCTCAAGCAAGCAACCCACCGTGTACTAATTTCTCCAAGATTATTTGACATTCAATTCCATAAATCATCTTTTGTAGTATATTCCTTGTCCTGCATGCAGACACAATCTTTTCTATCCCTCACATCTGTTACCCTCCTTTATGGTTGCCACATACTCTTCTATAACATTCTCTATTGTTCAATGTTCCTCAATAAAACGCATTATCCTCTTAGCTGTCCACCTCACCCTTTGGGGTAGAGTTCTATCCTCACATTCCCTTATCTATGGTACCCCTTTTACATTTGTAATGGGATTTGTCCATATAACCATACTGCATATCCTCAGAATCAATCTATATCACTTCTCTCCAAAACACTCATATGTTGCTATAAGATTATCACTTTGCTTAAACTCAAGGGCATCAACTTGTATATTTAGACATCTATTTGTATGGTGTATCAAAATTGCACTATAGCCCTTATTGCCAATTAATGGTCTATGATCTAAATTGGCAAAGGAAAATAGTCAATTTGAGGTGCATCAAAATAAGCAAATTACCTTTACAAGAATATGTCAAATATCAAGAATATGCCAACCATAAACAATTATAAAGTAAGAATCTAGGATGCCATTTTGTGGACCTGGTCATATATAAAATACATAAATAATGAGTCTAATATGACTAAAAAACTCCTAAAACAATAGTTATGACATTAACAACCAAAATGCAATCTTTATTTGAATTGGTGCGTTTTGGCAATGGCTCGAAAATGTTTTCCTCTGTATGTATCCACAAGTTTTTTTCTTTTTTCATACAAAATATGTTTTTTGTCCAGCCGAACTATCTTTGTCAACTACATATGCAGAAATCAGCAAAACTGATTACATAAACTGGTATCTGCACTTGTTGAATATGCATAAAATTAGTGTGTCATCCATTGAGCAAGAATGTGATACAAAGTTAAAGGCAATTTGTGAGGAATGACAATTGCTATCAATCTTCCAATGACTTGATTTTCAATACATCAAAGTTAAACTGCAGCTGGTCTTCATTAGAGTTGTAGACGCTACTTCATCATGAGATGTTTCCGATTTCACAAAAGATTTGTACAACAAAGAATAATTCCTCCAGATTGTATTCGATTCTCAAGCTTCAGTTTTTCCATGAGGATGGCTTCATTATTCACGTGTAAAATATAATCATCCTCTTGATATGTAGACTTTCGAAATCTACCATGATTCTGTAGCAGCTTTACAGAGTCCTTCAGATTGCTGCTATACTCCTGACTTCGAATTTCTCTGGAAATTCGTGTGGAAGACAAGTTGGGACTGGTATCAATGCTAGAGCATTTTTTCAAGTTATTAAGCTGGTAGTTGCTATCAGGGGTCCAACTTGCACTGCTATAATTGTTGCTTGTAACAGTAAGATTGCCATCAGAACTAGTATTACTTCCCACTTCCTGGCATGCATGTTTAAGATGAAACATATAAGGCACATAAAGTAAGACAGAACATTAAGTTTGAGAATTTGTTTTAACATCTAAATCAAGAAAATGTTCAAGCTCGGGATCAAAAATTACCTCAGGAAATTTATTTTGAACGGTCTTTCCAGTCATAACTGCTTCCAAATCTGCTCTGCTAAATTGAGGTGGACTATCAGGATTGGTTTCCCATTCTAACCAAGGAAGAACCACACCATCATCTTCTACCGATAAAGGAACATGTTGAGTGCTGTGTGAACATTTCTCAGTATTTTCACCTTTTTGTAGCGACTCTTGACATATTCCAGTGTCTTCTATTTTTCTTCCATGAGAAGTTGCATTATTCTGCTCTTCCTCAAAGGATGAGGAGAATTCCGAGTCTTCCATGTTCGGCATAGATAAAAACTCATCAATATACTTCTGTGCTTCTTCATTCAAGGACTTAGATAACTGCTTCCTATCTGCACTATTCTGGTGAGGAACAAAGGGAAACCAGTAACAATAGTTTATCAATTTTCCAACTACAAATAAATTAACTAGCTTATCCTAGAAAAAGATCAAAAAAGAACTAATAACTGGAAAGTGCATGCAAACAGAAATAAGCTTTGATAAGTAAAGAAAGGATAAATAGATGATTACTCTTCTCCGTCGTGATGGTCTTTCTGTTTGAGCCGGTTTTGCTCCTGAAAGCAACTCTTTCAGTATTTTTGCCAGGTCCTGGCGGCGTTGTTCTTCAACAGCCAACTCGGTTCGAAGATTCCTTGTCCGCTTCTCTGACTGAAAACATAAGTTTCTCTCAGGGATCAAATTTTTTTCAAAGCAGAACCAAGAAGTAGCATCTAATCATAATGTAAATTCTGTTATGACAAAACAACCTGCTCTAGCTTGGAAGTATAATTTTTCCTGAAATCGGCACTCTTTGGCTTAAGTAAATCATTGAAACCTTTTGAAGTAGCTGACTGAGTGTTCTTCTGTGCACCAGTCTGTAAATCCAGCCACATAAATGACTTAATATGAAAATTCAAGAGATTACTGCAAAAGTGAATCTAGAAAGAATCTCTAGCACAGCTTACGGATCCCCATTAGAAACATCAAAGTTGAAAACACAACTCTGGTGGACAAAGGTAAAATCTTGACCATAAATGATTGATCGCCAAAGTAAGCAATAAGCATTTGCTAGTTTTGCATCTAGAATCCTACTTATAGTCCTGGCTTAAAGGCTTGGCTTAAAACAAATTGCAAGATTATTCATCATCAGTCAGTGATGATCGATAGCTCTGAAACACAACAACACAGCTCTAAAACAAATTGCAAGATTATCAAGAATGGCTGTTTTAGCATTTTATACTTTGGTCAAATAACTTAAAATCCAAAGCAGGCTAAACAAATTTTTACCATTATAAACTTACTTGTTTTATTTCATTCTTAAGTTCAGCGATTGCAGTCCTTACTTCTGATCGCATAGCTTCTAATAAATCAGCAGCATCCATTTCTCCTGTTGGATGATCACTCCGCAAGGACTGGAGAGTAATGATCATTCTTATCAGAACTATGCCAAAAAGATTAGTATCTAAATGAAAGAACATCAAATTACATATGATATAAATCTAGTGAACAAGAAATAGATATTTTTCACATTAATTTCTTTCATAAAAGAAAAATTTGATTAGATAAACACAACACATGCCAACAAGATGAGATGATTTGGTGTGAACTTATATCATACATAACTCTCCTGGGGTATAGAACTTCAACTCTTTTCTAGAAGAATAAAGGATAGTTTAAACCTTCATTTGAGCATACACTGCTCTTATTATTTTCTCCTCTCCCTGGTCACTGTGTGTCACATCCAGACCTTCATCATCAGTCAGTGATGATCCATAGCTCTGAAACACAACAACAATACCATCGCACATGTCATGGTATGACACTCATGAAAATTCTTAGATACAAATAGATGTGAAAAGTTCTGGAAAAATGGTCACATTTCGAAGGGCAAGTTTAAGATGTCAAGTGTGAATATATGAGTGATATGTTCCAAGAAATCATGTATTCATCTTATGACACTACCCAAACAGAATCCAAGCATCTGGCAAACCGTTAGAAATTAGATAAAATAAAACCATCGTTTTAAAATGCTCTTATGCTGTCAAGCAAGATACACTTCGTATTAAAACTTAAACAACACTATAAGAAAACAAAGGTCCTCCCAACTATAGAAAGAAAGGACCTGCTTATCTTGACGAAGCAATTGATTGAGCTGTTATGTTCAGTTTTTCCTGATGCACGAATTCAAATGCCTCTATTGAAAGAAAAGTGGGGCAGGGTGCTTTGCACCTCCCCATCCCTCTATAGTTGTTAGTAAGGCATGATGTGTCTTTGGATCCTCGGTATAGAATGAAACCATGAACAACTCCCTATAGCTAGTAGGTCTTCTCCAAAAGCATGAACCAGAATCCCTACCGTCTATATGGGTCCCCAATCCTTCCATCCAATCCGATCAACCAACTAAATCCCTCGTACACCTTATATAGGTAGGGGCAATTCCACAGATGAGCACATTATTATAAGCCTGAGCTTTCTGCGACACACCTCCCTCCCTCAGCTAGTATTGGGAGAAAACCACAATCTTTGGAGAAACAGCTGCACCCTATCATATCTTTTACGTTTTAAATTCCATACAACTTAAGGAAAATTGGACCAGTAACTCTATGTAACAAACGAGGAGTATTCATCATCATTTATAAAATTATGGAAATCTGCCTTAAAAGGTAGGCTAGGTAGCTAAAGTTAAGTTTGTACATACAATTTTATTTCTAAATTGAACAACAGTTACCAGGAAATCAGGACTGTTACATGCAGAGGAGATGGGCATAAATACCAATGACCATTACATCATTATTAAGAAGGGTTGGAAATGGCAAAGTTTTAAAAATGTCTATATGTATTATATAATTTAAATTAATACAAAAATAACTGTAAATTGTTATGCACTTTAAAGAATATTAAATATAATAATCTAAGTTGCCGGTTCGGATGCGAGTTTGAAATTCGGGTTTGAAATTTGTTCAAAAAATTTTGGGGGTGAATGAACTTATGCTAATAGTAAAGCAACATAGCAAAATACACCACCATATATATATTAATGTTTTAGTCCAAATGACATGTTTTACCTTTTTGGCCTTTATAGTGGGCTATCTTACGGTTTGCAGGGTTGGATTGACTAAAATAGACCCAAAAAAAAAGTCAAAAAAATCCATTTTTATGCCAAATTCGGCCTGGGTCCTGCCGCAGATTTGCAAATTCACCATAAAAGCAGCAAAATTTGTGCCGGGTTTGTCTGACAGAATTTGGGCAGAGTTTTGCAAGAACATGATAAGGACCAGACTTTTGCAAGAACCGAACCAGACTTTGGGGTTGCCAGGGAAAAATTTGGTAACATAGATAATAATACTTACTAACATTTTAAAATATTACAATAGAGATCAACAAAAGTAAAGATTATTTATATTTATATTTAAATAATAATCATCAAGATGGATGATTAAATTTTAAATCATAATCATCTAGAGATGGCAAGGAGAGACTGTAAGGAGAATGCCACCATTTTATAAACACGGTACAAGGGCATACTGGCTATATTTTCAATCAATTGATCGAGGTTCAGTGCATGTACACTCAAGCGTTCTTATTGTTCTCTTCATACGAGGCTATTACAATATTCCTTTACTTCTTTAAGTTCTCTTCTATACAATATATCTGAGGAACTTCTCTATGGAATTTTCCAATTTTCAAGGAATGCTTTCAGAAGACATATAAAGACAAAAAGAAAATTCATCTGGAGTCTTCTACTGTCTGGGGTCTGTATACAACAATCTGTGTAGCCATCGTAAATTACATTTCCCAGCATATAGCTTTGCTGGTCCAACTCACATTGGAGACAATATTTGTAATAGCTTTGTTGCAAGTATGAACAAAATATAATATTCAATGCACTATAAACAGAACCAGAAAGGTCAAAGTCTCCTTGAAAGTGCCCTATAAAACACAGTACATAAAGATGGACCTCAATTATAAATTTTAAAATTAGAGATATATAACACATGTACAAACAACTGCTAGAAGCCTATAAACTCAGAACTGACATTTTTCAAAGCAAGTTCAGTTTGAATGTCTTACAGGATCATTATTGTAAGATCTTGATAAATCTGTTTGACTTGAGCACCTTCTTAATCCTCGTTGAGGCTTAACAACATCCCTTCCTGATAACTTCTCAGAAATGTGTCTTTGACAATCAACAGCAGCATTATTTTTGGGTCTGTTTGATGTAGTCCACTGGTATGTTGGATCCATGTCACTCTGAAATGCCAAAGTGGGAGAAAAAAAATCATTATAGATAGAAATGAGGCAGTGGAAGCACCTCCAGAACAGTTTCGAAAGAAGCAAAGAAAATCAGCATCACTGGCAGAGGAACAGCATAAAGAAATGTGTTATAATATCATAATATCATTTGGGAGCATTAATAATTGCCAATTGCCATTTTTGGGAAAAGTTGAATTGCAAATTTTGTGTAATATTCTTTAAAAATTCTTTGATATTTCATGAAAATATTAACAAATATGTTTAACATGCAACTAAAAGCATCTGAGATATCAATCAACACGAGATGGATTTTATTATCTAATATTAACAAGCTCACCATAAATCTTAAGTCTCAATTTTGGACAGCCAAAGAGATTGTCTACAGGTTCAATCAAAATTATATACCTATTTCGGATGGTAAAGAGAAAGTGTGTAATTATATATACATAAGTTACCTAGTTCGTCCCCTGGCCCTCCGGACCAAGCGAATTTCGAACCGGTCCTTGGTCCTGGTCCGCCTGTGGGTTCGATCAGGGCTCAAACCTAGGCAGGCTGGTTCATCCAGGCTGAACTTAGGTCAAACCCGGGCAGACCCAAGCAGACCAAATGTGAACGAGGTACAGTTCCACTGAGAAACATTCTATAATTTAGTGCAGAAAACAATTATTACAGAATTTGAATAAAATCTTTAACCTTACAAAAAAATTATGCGGAAGTTCAGATATTTAGTACATCAAATTAAACTAGCCCTCAAGATTTCTTCCAGTGAAATTTTTATATCCAATTGCTAAGTTGCCGATTCGGGTGCGGATGCGGGATGCGGGTGCGCAGATGTGTGAAATTATATATATATTACCATTGTGTAAATATTATATTATTATTTAATGAATTCTCATACATTTGAAATATATTGTAACATTAATAAAATGTATATTATAATATATATAACATAATTAAATATAAATATAAATAACAACATACTAAATAAAATAATTAAATATAAATATAAATATATAATATATATTATTACATAAAATAATTAAATATTCATCTTTTAAATATGCAAAGGCACCGATGGTATTCTATTTTCTGTATATGCGCTGCAGCATTTGACGGATTTGACAGCAAAGTTTTCACAGCACGGGCAGTCGGATGAGCAGCGAGGACACTAGCAAAGGATGATCCTTATTCCAAACAACAACAACGCTTTGTTTTTTTTATTTTAATTTTTTATGAGTCAACGCGCATCCACAGGGCATATAAGTCCAATTGCTGATAATGACCTTTGTCCAATTAATTGCAAGCACTCTATAGCGAAGGGAGTTGCAAGCTACTTTTATAACATTTTTAAACAGTAAACAATATCTTCAATAGGTGAAGGGAGTTGCAAGCTACTTTTATAACAATTTTCAAGTAGGATGTTAATTACAAACAAACAAGCTCCTTGTATGGTGAAAAAGTAATAAGCATTTGAGGACTTGGAAAGCAAGAATGTTATGGTGCAGCTGATCCCATTGGCATTGGCACTGCTCTTTGTATAGTGAAAAAGTAATAAGCATTTGAGGACTTGGAAAGCGAGAACGTTATGGTGCAACTGATCCCATTGGCATTGGCACTGTTTATGAATCAACTAATGCCTTTGATGAAGAAGAAGAAGAAGATAAAGATTTAGATAATCTATTAGATGATTGAAACTTAGTATAAAGTTCCAATTTTTGAAAGTCAAAACAATGATACTTGACCTCAATATTATTATTTTAATATTTTGATGTTGATAATAGATATGATGCTATAATTACAAGTTTATAGTGTTTTTGTTGTTTTTATGATACTATGTGGCATTCTAATCTTAATTCATGCTTCTAGGCTGTATATATATATATATATATATATTACGTGTGTGTTTTTGTTCTAACAAACCCAAAGGAACCAGTGAAACCCGGGGACGCGTACCCGGCCCAAAACCCCGGAGTACCGGGTATCGGGACGTCCCCGGGACGGGTACTCCGCGTACCGGAGTACCCCCACCACCGCCCGAGCTTCGCCGTTTCCCCACCGCACCCGTCCGATACTTCGGTACCGGTACAGTACTTCGGTACTTGACGGGGTGCGGCCGGCGGCAGACATGAAAAAGTGTATTTTTTTTAAGTTTTTAAATAAAATTTGGTTTTTTAATTGGTTCTTATGGAACCCTAAAAGGATGTGGGTCCCATA
>MU225437.1:1974013-2003256 GCA_018584345.1 Thuja plicata
AGAAATATTTGGTGGCGCTCTGCAATCGTACAGGGGGCATTGCCCCAATACTGCACTAACTCCTACAAGTGGGCCACTTCAAGAGCCACTTTGTTTGCATGTACTTGAATATGTAACATGATTTTATTACATATACATGCTTTAGCATATAAAGAAATATTAATATCCAGAAATTTTTGAGTAATATTATTGGCTTGTTCATCATCGCCTATGGTTCCCACTTTGAATCTTTGGTGGCATTTGCATTCTACCCACTTCATCTAGCAGCACAAATTTCTCACCATTTGGCATGCTATTGTTGAGCCTAAAAGGGTCCATTTTGTCTGGTGTATTCTTTTCCAAGGCTTGCCTTAAAGCTCTCACCTTCGGCATCTGGGGGTGCCAAATCCTCGTTGTCCTTTTTGTGGACAACCTGAGACTTTCATACATCTCTTCTAGTATTGCAGGAAGAGCCCAACAGTTGTGGGTTTGGATTCATGACTTCTTTCGTTTCTTCCGGCTTGAACCCTTCTTTGGCATTTGATTTTGCTGGGGGATTCGCCCAAACTTCCCTATATATCAGGTTGTCATAGACTACAATGATATGGGTAACTACTCTATTTGCCAAAGTCAATTGGTTTAACCATTGGCATCAAACATTTGCACATGCATCTTTAGTGTGAAATGTCTAGCCATAAAACTATTTTGGCGATGATCCATTTTTAGATCTAATTCAAATTCAAAATTATCATGCCCTCCAGAAGATACATCTTCTTCCCAAGTCTCATCATGGTGTGACTTCATGTGTTGAAAAGTTAATGGGACCTCTTTATCAAGAGTCTTTCTAGAAGTGGTTGGGTTCCTCCCTTTGCCTCTTGTTTAAGCCCCTACCTCGATGTTGCCAAAAATATTTCATAATTTATCATTCTAAACAAATGAAATAATCTAAAAATATATATTATCACTAATCAATGTTCGGATCTCACCTTTTTAGCACAATCTCCAAGAAATTCACTAACTTGAAACCTCAAGAATGAATTTGATGGCAAATTTAATTTAATGGTACTCTTTCAATTCTACTCCAAATGACATCAACTCTATATTGTAGTATCTCCAATACATCCTTGATCAACCTCTCAATTTCTTTCCTTTTTTTTTAAATTTTATAACTAAACTAAAGCTCCTTGTAGTTACAAAAGTATTTTCCTCATTAAAGATGGGTTCAAAAGTATTTTGGGAGATCATGAGGCAATTAAAACTACTTGACGATCTCTTTTTTCACGAATCTCCTTCAAAATGAGGGCAATTGTAATATTTGTGTTCGTCATAATTTCTTCAAGTCATTCCCAACAAAGTCATGGAGAATCAAAAACAATTGTTGGTGATTGCTTTGAGTAAGAAGGAAGTCCAATTAATACTCTCTCAAATGCACCTAAACAAGGCACACAACCTAGATGGTTTTGTAACAAGATTTGTTTTTTGTAATTTTGGCATACTTTGTGAAAGGAGATGCTTGTGATTTGTCGTGAAGTTAGGAAATCTGAAAATATTCTCAAATCTCTTAATAGCATATTCATCGCTTGTATTTCCAGGTATTCATCTCCATCCCCTTTTATAGATTATAGGCCTATTCTTTGTGAAACGTGGTCTACAAGATCATTTGAAAGTCAATCTCCAATAGAAAAAAGAACTTACTTCCTCATCTCATTGCATGAGAGAGAAATAATTTGTTTTCTTGGTGAAGCAATTATTGGAGGTATTATAACAATGCATGAGATCATACATTTTGTTTCATAGACATGTATTTGAAGAGCATGATAGTGAGACTGGACATTAACAAATTTTATAACATGGTAAATTGGAGATCTTTAATGAAAGTGTTTGTGTGTTTATATGTTTATTTGGAGTGGAGGTGTTGAATTTTGAGTATATGTCTTTGCCCCAATCCCTCATCCTCTTGAATGAGCCCTACCAATTTCTGAAGGGCCACTTGTGGACTTTATCAGGGAGATTTTCTATCACCATATTGTTTATATTCTTATGGTGGATATGCATGGTTAATTCATTACTCAATCACACAATAGATGGAGTTGACAAGGGATAGTGGTCATTGAGGAAGTGAATTGCTTCACATACAATTGTGTTTAAAGAAGCAAGTGGTATGGAAGCCTTAAATATGCACGCAATCATCTTTGTATGTGTGGAAGCCTCCTACCTACACATGAATGAAGGAAAGCAAACAAGCCTTCTTTAACATTCACTCATAAATGCTTGATAGAATGTTAAGAGTTTTGAATTTCAAAATAGGCAAGCTTCTAAATAAATGTCTTATGGTTCTAGTGCTCTTTAAAGCTTGCAAATCTTTAATTTGAACAAATACACATGATACTTTCTAGTCTAGACTCTCCTCTTAGAGTGGAAAATGACTATCAATCACAAGGAAAATCAATATGATTGGAGGTACTCTAGAAGCCTTACCAGTTATCTTATGTTTGTGCTTCATGCTCCTACGAGTACCTTGAAATTGATAAGTAAGTCCATGAAATAATTTCTCTAGCAAGACATGGAAGAAAAATGAACATGTTCTCTTTGGTGGCCTCAAAGAAAACATGTTTTCCTATTGCCTTGGTTAGAACTAGTATCAATTTATTGACTATTAAAAATAAAACTTTGGCTACTAAATTGGTTTGGAGACCTTTTGTCAATATATCCTACAGTTGTACTATCTTCCAATACAAAAAGTTTTTGAACACCTTGGAACTAGACATATTTCCACAATAGGGTGCTAAATTCTCCTGTTAGTTCTCATATGTTAAACTTCATAATGAAATGCAAACACAATAAAAAGTCATATCTTGTGGAAAGTCAAAAGTGGTAGGAAAATTTAAGGATGATTCATAAAACAAATAATAGTATCTTTAGGATGGTGAGGATCTCAAGGAAATTAAAACCCTTGTATACAATCTATGAGAAATCTTCTTGAAGATAATTTTGAGGTGCCTTTGGTGGATATATTATGGAGCTCTATAAGTGGAAAAAAGAATTCTCCCCTCTTGCTCGGCACCAAAATATTTCTCTTCAAGAAATTATCTTCCAAGCAAATTGTCATCATCGAAGGGAGGATGAATTATGTGTTGGACGTTTTAAAAATTTGGTGTGGACACACTTAAGGAGATGAGTTGGCTAAAGGATTTGGATTTGTGAACCTAATAAAATTAGAAAGAGGTCAACTTCATTTAGGAGCACTCCAAGAGGTTGTGAGGTATGGCTTTTTGCGATTTTGGATTGGTCAACAATCAAAGAAATTGGTAGTTGAATATAGGAAGGGGAGCTCGAAACCTAGGCATGTTTGGCTTCCTCTTATTTCTCCCAAGAATAGTAAAGGAAATATCCATTTAATTTTTATGGAATGCCAAAGCAATAGACAGATTGATGTGAGAGAAGGTATAGGTATTTGTATCCCTCCTTGCTAGTGTCTTAATCATATTTTTGTTGTATAGTTTACTTTTCATAATGAACAAAAGAAATTATTTGCCTCGTGGTAAGTGTGAAGAGATTAATCAAACCTATTATGATCTTGAAAGACTCAAGAAAATATTTTGTATAAGCTCTATAATGGTTGAGAGTGCACTAAGTATACTGATTGGCAATGGTCTCCTAAAATAACTTCTCGCTAAAATTTCTAAGAAATGACTTGGTGTTTACATTCATATTTAATATATTGGACTTTCTCCAAGATGCTAGTATCATTGACAGATTTATAGTGAGGTACATTCGCTCAACTTACCAACTAGAGGTAGGGGATTCAATTGAGGCCTTTTCACTTATTTCTCCCAATATTTACAAAGGAAAAGTCCAATTAATATTGACTGAATGCCAAATCAACATGGAGATTGATATGAATGAAGATATGTGTATCCCTCCTTGGTAGTGTCTTAACAATCTCTTTTGGTGTATAATTTACTTTCCATGATGAAAAATAAGTTGTTTCCCACATCAAAAGTAGGAGGAGATTAATCCAACCTATTATGATTTCAAAAGACTTCAAAAATTATTTGCATTAGCTCTATAACGGTTGAGAGCGCAATAAGGATAGTAAATGGAAATGAACCCTTGGATAACTTTCCACATCAACTTCTAAGCAATGGTATTGTGTCTACATTCATAAATACAATGGGGCTTTCTCTAAGATCCTAGTATCACTAAGGGATTAGCAGTGAGCTATGTTAGTTCAACTTACCAACCAAAGGCAAGGGGATGCAATTGACTACTATGCTCACTAAGTAAAAAATATCCTTGGAGGAAGTTGCTAGATGAGCTAGAGGGCTAGAGATCTTGCAGACGACCAAGGGATGCTTGTTTGAGAATAACTAGAACTTTCTATAGACTCTCTTGTGTAGATGTGAAAGTTTCTTGTTAAAAGGAAAGGTTTGAGAAAGTGTAGAATAATGTAAGGGTAACTAACTTCCTAATAAAAAGTACAACCTCAAGAGGTGGTTTTGAGACGACCATTCCAATAAGAGCTCTTAAGACAACTTTGTGTTTAACAATAGCCTTATTTTGCACTTTCTAATAGATAAGAGAAAGTAATTTACTTTTGTGAATGAATTGAATCCACATATAGAATCTAATTATCCAAATAAAGAAGATCCTTCCATAAACTTAAAAAAAAATAAAAAAAAATCCACTTAATTTTATTTAAATTCCTATATTCACAAGGGTAAAGCACCCCAAAATACTTTTGATATATTTTATTTTATTAGAAGAAAACCTTAATTTACGGTTTAGTGATAAAGAGACTATATAAAAGTTTTTATAAATTGAAGTGGGCTTTTGCTAAACCATAGCTTTCGATAATTCTTTACAACCAATTCTTCTATTGCGAGGTAAGCTCCCTAAGTTTGATGTTTGAATATATCATGTTCCTCGATATACCTAATGATGACCAACAAGAAAAGGAGCTCAAAATTAAAGTGTTGCAAATAGTGACAGAATTTCAAATCGCAGAGGGAAGAGGCGCGTATAATTTGAAAATCCACCACAGCCATACATTCAACTTTTGAATCCCTGAGCGAACGACAAATTAAAGAATCCCTTGTTTGAGAAATGGCTTGTCATCATGTCCTTATTTCAAAACATTGACCTTGAAATTTGGGGCCCATCGACGTACAAAATGTCCCTCTCCCGGTTACAACTTCTCATTAAGAATGGTAGGTAGGTGATATTTAGTTCTTCAGGTCAAATTTTATAGAAGATGCGTGGAGTTATGTACAATCACAACATTAGTAGTTAAGATGTCCCTAACAATTCATTCAATCAATGAGGACATTTATTAACTCTCATGAATGTGGAGCCCTTTATTGTTTCTATTATTTTATATTCTTTTGTCATTTTTTAATATGATTATTGTTTTAGAAATTGTAAAAGTTTACAATTGTTCTTTATTATGAGTAGAATTGGATAGAAGATCTATTTGGTCTTTGGTTTGGATGATGATATCATTGTTGATTCTATTAGACAAGTTATTATAAGATATTTATGGAAGGCAAGGTGTATTCTCAAACAACTATTTTCAAGAAATTAGTATTTTAATGTCTTATTCTGACATAGTTTTTAAGGCACGACTTCTAGACTTATCTATATGCTTTAGCCATGGCTCAACTTCAGCAAATTCAAGATCAAGTGAACCAATTTCAGAACAATTGCCATATGGACCTATGCAAAGTGTTTCTTCCATGTAACATCAGTTGTTGGTGTCTATATATAACATGTTTTAGGTAGATTGAATATGAGATTCTAATATGACATTTTTAATGTTTAATCAATTGACCTCATCTTATTTGACAAGAGCCAATCATTACTTATATTTACATTTTTTATAATCTAATCTTTAGTGTATTACATGTGTGCATTATTATAACGATCAAAATTGCATATGCTGCACTTTTGCACTTCATTTGAGCCTAGCACTTCTACTAGGTTATCCTTTATGCAATGAAGTTCAGATGTACAAATAGAATGCTTTCGTAGAATTTTTGATAAATAACTTGAATCTAACTAGATTCCACCTGTACACATCCCTAGGGACTCGTCACACTATCTAATTTACCCATTTCCCATGTCATGTGAAATATGTGGACATGAAACTCTAACTTAATTCAACATTTACAATAACAAAAATGACCTTAACTTTAAAAATTAAAATTAATATTTGGTTTCTTGTTGACTTCCTTTAACTAGCATTTATAAGCCAAATTGAATGCAAAACCTATTAAGAACTTACTGCACATATAACTTCTACTTAAGCTAATGAAGATATTAGTACATTACTACACGATGTGGATATGGAGGACATGATTCTCTCAAGTTAGAATCCTTTCTAGGCCCACTATAAATGTTTCCCAAGTTAAAACATTGAACCATATTGGAGTATATACAAAATAACAAACATACTCCTAAAATACTAGTTAAAGATATTGTTTATAAGTGTGTGAAGTGTCAAACATTTCTAAGATTTGGAGGAAGCTAGGAAACTCACATTGTCTTGTTGAGATGAAAAGTTTGAAATCTTGACAATGTAAAGGAAAAGGATGAGGATTGAAGGAAAGGCATGGAAAACTTTGAAACTCTGTTTTTTTTCCTAATCCTTAAAAATTAAATAAAAGATCTCCAGACTTTACAAGAATTGTGCAACTTCTAGCATTGGACAAGGTATAGAGGATGAAAAGTAATAGTACTTATGCATATTTGACTAATGTATATCCATATAAGGATTTATCATCTCAATTTTAAACTGATAGTTAAAATAAGGTCAAAATGCACAGAGAAGTTGAGATTCAAGCACACTTTTGCAATGTTAGATTGAGTCTCAACACCAAGAATCATAACATTATCATTCAAGCACATTGTAAAGCACTAATATTAGATCAACTTACATCAACATCTTAAGCATCACTATACACGTTTTCTTCTTGTCTTTGGTATTTTTCACAAAATTATTAAATCAGTAAAAAAAAGTTTGACCAAAAGAAAGCACTCCTAACCCGACAAAATAATATTTATCAACATAATCTTCTTACACACAAATACAAATACTAAGACAAATAAATTCAAACATTAAAATCAACAAAATTTACATCCATTGACCAAATTTATATCTTTGTTTAAAATTAAGATCTACAAAATATAAAAATCAATTTTATAATTATAAAATGAAGTAAAACATCATACCAAAAAAAAAAATATTAATATAGAAATATTTATCTGCATCAATAAAACTTTATGAGGTGGGGGAGAGAAGGAATAAGATTGACATGCATCGTACTACCATTTCCCATATGACCGAATGGAGAATACCTCCAAGTATTTTACGAGCATATTCTTTTGACACTTAATATCACAATATAATTTCACTAAATCTCAAACTAAATACTAGTATAAGTTTTGAATATTATTTCAATTACATGATTCATTCACGACTTAATAACTAAATTATAGTAATTAATCGTTTGCTTAACGAAGGTTGTTGATAATCCTTTTCTATTATACATAAATCTATATAAATAACCAATTATAAAAAAAAAATCACACCTTCTTTAAAGTGAATATAGAAAAAGGAATAAACAACCAACAATTGTAAACGCTTAACATACATGACATGCATGCCCAACAAAATATATTAAAGGTAATTGGCCTGAAAAGAAGGGAAGCCCCTTATATAATTTAAAAATCAGAAAGTAAAACCTTGTCGCATATGCCATTGAACATATAAATCTTTATATATTTTATTGTATTCATAGGGAATGCATTTCTTAAATGTGCCCCATGTCATTAAACATGTAATTATTCGATAAGTAAGAGATATTTTTCACAACAAGTCATATTGTGATATTAGTATCAAGATTTAATTGTGTAGTTTTTTTTAGTCAAACTTATTGACCTATGTTTCATGAGTAGTGGTTCACACGAACCCATCTCTCATGAGAATGAATGAAACACTTAGCACTCATTGCATCTAGGTGAAGCACCGAGACTTCCCGAGAGGTCACCTATCTCAGTACTACTCCAGCTCGAGCGCACTTAACTACAAAGTTTCCTCCATGGTTAAACCCACTCTGCTTGCAGCCTCATTTTAGGAGCCTAGACTCAATATTTTCATGAAAATTAGTCATGTAATTACTTCTTGACTATTTTTGACTTCCTACATTCTAAGGGCCTAGGCTCAATATTTTCTACCCTAACTAATTCTACGATGCAAAAATCAAGTTCTACTCTTTTAATTTATGTTTTTAACAAATAGACTCATGTATCCCCTCCCGATTAATTATGGTTCACCAAATTGTATTCTAGTGTGTTATATAAAGAACAAATTTAATTCATAATAATCATTTAAGAAACCTCAATCATACTAGCCCCAAATCAAAACCAAATCATCATTCCTCAAATATTGTATCAACACTTAGCAACAAATATAAGCTCATCAAATTACGAGAGTCTACAATATAGTTGTAAGACAATTATGGATTCAACCATATAGAATTTTTTGCAGCACATCCTATCACAAACTCATCTCCTCTTTTTATCTACTCTTGATTAACATACTATCATCTTTTGTCTACAATTTATGATGCAAAAAATTCTACACAATTGACTCCAAAACTTACTTTCAATTAACAAAAATATGTGTTAAACACATTAACGACATGCTGCATTATTGAATGGTATACCTTTGATTATTGTTTAAAAGTTGTTCAATTGACATGCCTACGTATTTGACAAAGGAAGAATACTCTTCGTCTACCATGCAAACAATTTATTGCAACTGATATGAAAATGAACCAATTTCAAAATAACAAAACTTAGACAATTGACCTAATTTTTGTATGGACCAATTTTACAACGTTAAAACAAAAATAACCATTTTAAGACTTTTATTGCATTTAAACTTCAAAAACTAAATACCATCATATTATCTATTTATTTAAACTCTAATTTGTGAGGCGAAGCTTTCCAAATAGTCCGGTGTGAAAGAGCAGGCATACATCCAAAGTTGAAAATTCATCTCAAAAACGAAAGATAAAAGCCCTTGAAATTCACAAAAAATAAAATAAAATTACCGCTTGCTCAGGAAAAGACATACATACCTCAGAGGTGGAATCACTGTACTGATAATGGCGTACAACTGATACGGAACGCTGCCTCCGACGTCCTTCGGCCGTAGGATTTACCGTTCGCGCGGGGGCGCCATTTCTGACAACTGACCGCCCTCTCTGCAAATTCTCCGTCTGATGACGGGAAACGGACCGCCCCCTTTGAGTAGCGGATCCTCGAATTTCTGGTACAGAGGGCGAATTAAGCATTTCAGAGGAGCCGCTGAGAGGGCTGAGAGGGGGCTTATCAATAACCTCCTCTTCCTTGGGCTCAATTTCAATTTGGCGCAGAAAAGAGGAAATCTCAGAGCTTGAGCGGCTTAAGCTCCTGGACCTTCTGTGACCGCCCGCTGGCTTTTTCTCATCGCTCCTTGAGCTGTTATTTTCTTGAGCGCCTAATTGTGTGCGCTTTGTTGTGGATTTGAAGGCGGCCGTCGCCATTGCCTAAAAATTCAGATACTGATATATTTTGTGACGAATTTAGGTCACCATTTGTCGGATATTTGGGCGGTCTTTGTTTAAATTTAGCGGTTTTTGGTGTAAATCTAGCGCGAGGAATTTCAGCGGAACTCGAGGCGGAGGAGAATTGAGCAGGTGGATTTGTTTGAGAAAAACTCTGGGCAGATTTAATGGAGATTTTTGAGGAGAAAATAGTTTTGGGAGGGGTGTTCAGGTGATGAATGACTTCAATCGTGGGTTGTTGAGAGAGTCCATGTTTTTCACGAGCCGGCCGTAATCATCGTTTTATCTTTTGTTTGATATTCTTCTTTGTAATTGACGTTACATTGGAATTGCCTTGGTAGCAGGGATTTGGCTTTTTGGCTTTTTGGCCTTTTGCAAATTCAACGATGTTGTCGAACACCAAAGACAACCTTGATAGGGAAAAAGTACTAGCGCGTCTATTTTTAGAAAAGATAATGGAAGACGTTAAACGATCTCATTTTTAGGTGTATGATTATAAATTTTATATTATTATATAAATATTTATTTGATTATTATTATTATTATATTACTAGTTCTAGTGAAACAAAAATGGATAACTTTGATATTAAAGGACATTAAAGCTCGTACTAGATAAAATTGAGCTATAACCATGAATATTAACTAGACTTAACAGAAAAATAACTTTACCTTTTCACTTCTCTCTTCACACTAAGTTCATACCCGCAATCCTCTGTACCTTCTTGATTTTCCATGGATGCTCTAACCTGCATGTGTTTGGGTCAACACTTGCACCACTCTCGTTCGCTTTCAGTTCTTAGTCGTACTCAACCCCAACCCAATTTGTAGACCCTTGTCCAAATGCTTCTTTACCCTAATGTAGTCTTAGATCCGCCAAATTAAGAATGCATTTTAGAAATAACATACTCTTCTTCACCACCTTTATGAATTTTTTGAGCTTTGTGACATCTCCTGCAAATATGAGAAAATAACACTCTAGTTCTTGACCCTTTTTCTATATGATGTAGTAGTCCCTTGGGAGTAGGACCCCCTTCTCCTCCTCCACATTGTTTAGAATGTCATTAAGTTCACCAAAAAAACATTTCCATAACAATTTTTGTGTACAATGCCTCAGACATCTATTTTGTCTACCTATCATTTAACACTAACACCAAGAACATTGTAGAGATATCAAAGTTCACCCTATATCTACAATTTGTCTTCAAAAATTCCCTCCCGAACAACACTTTGACTGCATGAACGATGAGGTCATGCCTATTTTTGAAAACTTGCCCCAACCATTTTTCTATCACCTCCCCTAGAAATGTCATCAACCTCTTTGATTCAGGAGCATTGGGTCATTGGCAATCTTGTATCACCCAAAAATATTTCCTTTCAGTTAAGTTCCCGCTTTCCACTTTTCTGAGTTTTAGTGGCATTCCTTGGTTTTGGATCATCTGATGTTGTGAACCTCAGGGTTAGTTCTAGACATCATGTTTTACTTATGTTTGGGTTTGCACTTCATTTGGATACTTCGTTGTGGAGATATCAAAGATTCATGGTCAGTTCAGTGTGTTCTTCATGCTCTAACAACAGATGGAGTTTTCTGATCTTCTAAAGCATTTCTCAATCGATGAAGCTTAGTGCCTCATATCACGATATTCATAGATCTTTGGCCGACATCTATATTGGATCGCGCGTCATTTCCACATCTTGGCATTGAAATCTTATGATTTGGGTCTTGGCCTTTATTTGCACACATTATGTTTTCTTTGTCTTGAAAATGTAATGATCTGGCTGACATATGTGTTGCGAAGACTCTATATATTAAGGCATTTGATCTTTGTTTAAGCAGCAGTGGTAGCTCAGAGTAGGATAGCCTTTGGAAGGTTAGCATTAGGGTTTAGCTTGAGATTTCTATTGTAATCAGGCATGTATGTCGAAAGTTTGTAAGTTGCATGTTGTAGGCCCATGTGATGTAAATATTTGATTATGTGATAATGCGAAGATTTGTTATAGCATGTCGATTGTCTATTCTTGTTCCGGATTTGGTTGTTTCTGTTGTGTTGACTCTTCCTACATAGTTTGGACCATATCCATTGGGGAAACTCTTGCCATGACTGTGTCACATGGTATCAGAGCAAGGATGATGTTCCTGTGTTAGGAAATCAAATTCTTGAGCTTGCGAAGCCCTAGTTTTGTTTATCATGGGGTTGCAGAGTGTGGACTTGACCCGCAATTTCAGAGGACTTGCACAAGGGGATCGTTGAGGGAATTGGTGTTGGTTGAGAACTTTGTTTGAAGGCATACCGAGGGTGAACTGATTGTCGAGTTGGAGGAAGGTTGCTAGTGTGTTGAGCACCTTGTAATCTGATCACCGAAGCTGAGGCAGTTGCACCTGAGGATTGGAAAGATGTCTCCTAGAAGGATGAACTTGAGGAGGTTAGATAAAAGTGATGGAGGATTTCAGCAATGAAACCTGTAATGTATTAGGTGGTTAGAGAAGGAACCCTGAGACATAAGAGGAATACGAGGAAATTGTAAAGATCTTGAGACTGTAGATATTGAGATCCCTACAGATGAGGAAAGATTGTTGAGAGCTATGGCATAAGTAAAAGTCATAAGATGGAAGTTTCTACTTTTTCTGGTTCATTGCATCCTAAAGATTTGATAGATTGGATTGGTGAACTAGAAGATTACTTTGATCTTAAAGATATCAGGGATCCATAGAGGGTTAGGTTAGCACAGATTAAGTTGAAGCCCATCATGTTGCCTTATGGTGGAAATAATTGCAGAAAGATAGAGAAGAAAATGGTGAAATGAAAATCACTAGATGGAGGGTAATCGTTGCTAGATTGAAAGCTAAATTTATTCCAGAAGATTATGAATAAGAATTGTTCAACAAGTTACAGAACCTGAAGCAAAAGGACACAAGTGTGAAGGAATACACCAAGGAGTTTTACAAGACGACAATAAGATCTAGACACTGAGAGACAACTAAGGAGAAGGTGTCTAGGTACATTACTGGTCGGGGATTTAATATTCAGGATTAGTTGAGTATGTTGTGGATTTCTATAGTGGAGGATGCTTATCAGTATGCATTGAGGGCAGAAGATAAGGTAAAGAGAAGACAAAATAATCCTAGGGGAAGGAGAAGCAAGTAAGTAGCAATGGTAAAGAGAAGCAAACCATAGGACAAGAACTTGATCAGAGGGTACAAAGAAGAGGGAATGATAGCAAGGAATTTTAAAGTACTTGTTTTATTTATGCGGTGGCATAGAACATAGAGTTTTTCAATGTTTTGAAGGATGTAGTAAGAGCTTGGACAGGCAGAATCTTATGGCACATGAGGAGATGACTATTGATGAACTTGTGGAGAGTGTAGCAGAACCTGAGATGGGAGAATCTCTTATTCTTAGGAGAATTATGTTGAGTAAGAAGGAAGTTGAACCTATACAAAGGAAGAATTTTTTTAGGACTATTTGCAAATTAGGAGGTAAATGTTGTAAGGTTATTGTGGATGGTGGTAGTACTGATAATTTGGTATCAGAAGATATGATACAGAAGCTTGGCTTGAGGAGGCTTAAACATCCTTGTCCATATAGGATAAATTGGTTTTCAAATGAACATATGGTGGAGGTGAAAGAACAATGTTTAGTCAACTTTAGCATTGGACCTTACAAAGATGAGGTATTGTGTTATGTAGTCTCTATGAATGCTTGTCATGTTCTATTTGGAAGACCTTGACAATATTCAATAAGGGAGCTATCAATGATTGCAAAAATAACTTGGTCACAATAGAGAAGGATGGATAAGAGTTTACTTTAGTTCCCTTAAAGGAGGCAGAGGGGAGGAATGCGAGGAATTTGAGCATTGTGAAGAATTATTGTTCAGAAAAGTCGAATATGGGGGTTGATATGGATTTGAAAAATGACCTTGAAGATGGATCTGAGAATCAGTTGGTATCAGATAACAAGAAGGGTAAAGTGAAGCAACTGAGGACCTTGGTTGTGGATAAGACGAAGTCTTGCGACAGAGGTGAATTAGATGTGTGAAATAAAGGAGGTGGTGGTAAGAATTATGACGTTGTGGCGAGGTATGATAGAGAAAGTATAGAGCAAAGTAACCAGATGGATCTGACAGAAGAAAGAGTGCAGAGGTACAAAAAAAGAAAGTTGCAGATAAAGATGATATTTGGATCAAGAATCAGCATGAGATTTATGTCCTAGATCATGTCAAATGTTCATAAGTTTCTCCTATGGAACATTTTCTTCGCAGGTCAGGGGTGTCCGATGCAACACCATCCTTGGGTCATTGACAATATTGCATCACCCAAAAACATTTCCTGTAAGCTTTGTTCCTACTTTCTAGTTTTCTGAGTTTTAGTGGCACTCCTTGGTTTTGGATCATTTGTTCTTGTGAACCTCAGAGTTAGTTGTAGACATCATGTTTAACTTATGTCTAGGTTTGCACTTCATTTCGATACTTTGCTATGGAGATATCAAAGATTCATGTGGTCATTTCAGTGTGTTCTTCATGTTCTAACGGTTAGAGGGAGTTTTATAATCTTGTGAAGCATTTCTCGATCGACGAAGCTTAGTGGCTCATATCACGATGTTCATGGATCTTTGGCTGATGTCTATCTTGGATCGCACGTCATTTCCACATCTTGGCATTAAGATCTTATGATTCACACACATTACATTTTCTTTGTCTTGAAAAATGTAATGGATTCGACCGACATATTTGTTGCAAAGGCTCTAAATATTGAGGCATTTGATCTCTGTTTAAGCAATAGTTGTAGCTCAGAGTTGGATAGCCTTTGGAAGGTTAGCATTAGGGTTTAGCTTGAGATTTTTGTTGTAATCAGGCATGTATGCCGAAAGTTTATAAGTTGCATATTGCAAGCCAATGTGATGTAAATATTTGATTATGTGATAATGCAAAGATTTTTTATAGCATGTTGATTGTCTATTCTTGTTCCAGAGTTGGTTGTTTTTGCTGTGTTGATTCTTGCTTCATGGTTTCGACCATCTCCATTGGAGAAACTCCTGCCATGATTGCATCACTCTCTTAACCTACAAGCCTCACTAGTGCGTACATAAATTCATCATTTCAATTCTTAGTAATATGCACAAAATCCCACTTGGCTTAAACTTTAATAGCTTAGTCCCATCTCACATGCTTTCCTCTCAAAGTTTGGGAGTCACCTTGTCCTTTCATCATTACTCATTTTTCTTCACCTAGATTTAGATCGTCTCAAAATGATGCCATATGATATTGTCTTATAGGGATATTAAACTACAAACAACTACATATTAAATCTCGTCTTAATTATAATGTTGCGTCAGATTTAACTATTTTTTCACCAATTCATTTGCCACCTCATTCCCTTCTTTATAGATATGAGACACTTTGAATTCCTCGAACCTTTTTAAAATTTTTAATATTGACCCTAGCCATTTTCTCAACTTCCAATTTGGCATTTACTCTTTCTGAATTGTATTGATAGTTAGGAGGGAATCACCTTCCAAGTGAATTTTCTTTGTCTCCTCTTTAGTTGTACATTGAAGACCTATAAGAGTCATCCTAAACTCTACTTTATCATTGGTTCCTGACCCTAGATATACTGGTTTTTCCACCAAGATTAAGCCACTATAGTCTTTGATCATGCACCTTGCTCCACACTCCCTTGGGTTACTCTCATAGAACTATAAAAGTTGATCTTCACCCAACCCTCCTTAAGTGTTTTCTATTTCACTCCCAGTCTCAGATTGGCAGCAAGATTAACCCACTGAACCCCATCAGCATGGGTAAAAATATAATTTTATAATTCTATTTTCCCTCTGCCTCTCTATTATAGATAAATAGATAGATTATCACGTAATAATTTGACTTGACTTACTACTTGAGATTATTTGTTGAGAGGAGTGAAATATTATCAAAGCTTCCAGTCACTCTATTATAGTTACCCTTGCATAAGAACTATTTGTTTAGGCATTCACCAAAAGAAATCAATAAACCAAATGTGTAAACTGTAGATTCATTCTAGAGAGATTCAAGTTCATGTACACCATCTTGCACAATATGTCCAATAGGGAATTTTGAACCAACATTTCATATCACACTCTATGATCCATCATCAAGATGCAAGAGAGCATAAGGAGAAACTATCTAGCATCCTAATGATGGACCATGGAGTGTGATCTGAAACGTTAATGTTCAAAAAAATTCTCACACAATTGAATCCACAAACTATCTAGCATTCAGATGGATTGTGAAAATCTAATAGCTTTGAAATTTAAACAACTTTATGCAATTTTATTTGGTTACTTGAAAACCACAAAGCCCTTTACTATAAGCAATGCCTCATTGAATTTTGAGATGATTCTTTTTTTTTTAATGTAATTTGCATATTTGTAGCATACATTTGAAAAGTAATTCATTTGTTTTGTATTGTAGTTTTAAACCTCTATGTAGAAGTTATAAATTTATGGTAGGAATGAATATCCACTTTTATATATATTTAGAGTGTAACACATTGTTTTGTGTAATGTGACGATTCTACGCAATTTGTAATGGAATGATTATGTCAAAGCATTTGCATCCATTTAAATTAGATAATAACAATATTTACATTTAAAATATACCCTAAGAAGTGTGTGAATTTATTTGCATATATTTCAATCTTAGCTATCTCTTTCCATAGTGTAAAAATTACACCCAAATAGTACTTTAGAAACTACATCCAAATTATACTATAAGACATGTGTTAATCTTCATATATTTATATATAGTTGATTAAATTACAAGGCTTATGACTCAAATACAAATTTATGGGTCTATGTTGTTAAAAAAACGTACAAGTTTTTCCTAATTAAAATATCAAACTAAAATCTTATATCAAGAAAGATGTGAATTTGGGCTAGCTATATAGATGGTATAAACATACAATTTAGGTACAACTACTTATTACATTTTATATATATATATATATATATATGGGTTTAGTTGACTTTGTATTTGCAAATCTTATTTGTAGGCAGTCAATTAAATATGAATAGAAGATCATTTTTAGGAAGAGTTGTAATCTTATTGAAGCTTTGAACATTTTATTAGGTAGTGGCTCTATATCTTTTTAGTTTAATAATAGATCGAGCGTTATACTAACAATTAAACACATTAGATTTTCACTGTCTATATATTGTATTAAGAATATATTCTATTACACAACTCTAAATCTAAAATTATATTTATTGATTTTATTTCTAATAAAAAGATAAATTTATAATAATTTTTATAAAATTAATTAAATAATAATAAAACTACTATACATGGATTCCTAAGTGTGTCCATTCCACTTTATAGTGCCATTATTAGTATCAGGCAAATCACATGGGTTGACTACTTTTTTAATCATATCTATTTATTCATTTTTTAACAAATGATATATATTAATACAATTTTGACAAAACATAGAATTAATTTTATTTTTTAATATAGACGAATATGAAATTATAGCCCAAAAATAAAATTGATAAAATTATGGACAAATTTAATAGACACGCAAATACCCATCCACACAGCCCTAAAAAGTCATAAATCAAGTTTACTATATTATTAAGGTAAGTTATATCCATCGAAGGGTATTTTGTCATTGCCATTTGTCAACGTCCAAATTGCAAACTTCACTTGCAACAAAATAGAAGGAACATCACAAAACACAAAGTGCTTTTGTCGAGTTTCTTGTTTTTGTCTTGCATATAATTTTTTTGAATGGAACTCAAATTGCTATGTATTCTAGGTAGTTGGCTACCTAGAAAACAAACATTTTGGAAGTGGACATGGTCATGTTTTGTGGATTCTACGCATGACAATATTATTTTTAATTTTTCCTAGTTTCACCTCATTTACTGATGGTTTTGAACTTGGTTTCTATTAAGTTTATAATTGAATTTGTTGTTTGTTATTACTTAATAATCAAATTCACAAGCAACAATAAGAGTGAGTCTTACATATTGTTTCTGATGAAATTTATTGTTTCTTGACCATTTTAGTATCTGTTTTTAAATATTTTTTAAAGATATAGGAGAACTTGTACCCTTGAAAGGGGAGTTCGCAAGTTCAAATTTCATTAGGGTATGTACGCCTCGTTTGTAGCATAATGGATGCCTCCCACAAGGAGTACGAGGTAGTCCCATATTACTGTCACCATATGTAGACCCAAAAATATATGGCTGGTATAGTGGACTATAAAAGGACCTTTCCTTTCCTTTCCTATAGTGTGCTTGCTTAAAAATTTAGTGGTCATATTTGTAAATGGTAAACATGGATAAGCTATGATCACATTTTAGAAGAGATATAATTGTAAATAATAAATACATATATTATTTGATAAGTAGGAGATATTTTCCACAATAAGTCAAATTGTGATGTTACTATCATGACTCAACTATGTAGCTTTTTAGGTCAATCTCATTGCGCCAAAAAACTGTACAGTTAAATCCTGATAGTAATATCACATACTGTAGTTGTTGGTTTGTGAGGTGCAATAATAATTGGGGTTTATTAAGGAAAGATGCATATACAATATATATTTGTAAATCTTTTGATTTATTATTAACCAAAATAAACATTTTATACCTGCTTAAAAGTTCATTGGGATCATTCTTGTGAGTTGTAAAGGCATGGATGAACCATGGTCACACTTTGTAAGAGATATAATTGTGATTTATAAATATATTTAGTGTTTGCCAATGGTTTTAAGGCTCAATAATAACTTAGGTCCATCATAGAAAAATGTCACTATGGAGATGTTTTTATCAGTATACAAAATTTAATGTAAAATGCATGTGAAGGCGAGTGATGAGGACAATAAAGAGTTCTTAGGGGAGTGGAATTTTTTTTTATATTGAACAAAGTTGCTTACAAATTAAAATAATTAAATTATTATTAATCTGTTATTTATTGATCAGTTATAGTAATAACTTCAAGAAACTCTTCTTAAAAATTCTAAAAAGAATTGATATAATTGATATACTTCTAGGCAAGATTGTGTGTAAAATTTTAACATCGACGTTTCAGATCATACTCCATGATCCATCATCAGAATGAGAGATTGTGAAAATTATAAATGAATTAATAAAAATAAAATAATTTATTATTGCATTTACATAAATAAAATATCTTGTGAGTGAAGTATCAAGGCTTTTAAAATATTAAATAATGTAACTGCTAAAAATGTTCAAGCCCAAAAGGATAAATATTAATTTTGACAAATTATTGACTTGAATTAGGAAGAAACATACAAAACTAATTAGCAATGATTGAAAACTAATGTTCTACTTTGGGAGATCATATGTACCTATGATCCTTTAACAAGATACTATTTAGAATTAACCACCATCTTCTTGTTGGAAAATCATTAATATTGTAGTAGTACGATAGGTAGTCGTGCCACATGTTTTTTTCTTGTACATTATTTAATTATGAAAGATTTAATAACATACTTGTTGAAAGCATTTATTAATAGTGGTAGTTTAATGCATAATGTTTCATGAACCTTATTTTCATTGATTGGAAAGATTGTATGAAAATTAAAATATTTTCTGTCCATTTGGTGAATTATCAACTTGAACTGGAAATAGGCATACATTATCAACAACCAATGATCAATGATTATCTAGGAGATAATTTGTACCCACAAACCATTGGAAAATAAAATGTAAATATGTTTTACTTAATATGATGGTATATTGTGTCATTAATGACATAGGTTATTATTTAAGAGAGTTGTTTTAAGACTTCTTTCCTTATATAGACATGTTTTTCTTATGCATTCATGAGTGTTTTAGATCTTGATTTATTAGTAAGATATTTAATTGTTTTAAATGTATTTAGAATTCATAATGAAATTTGAGTTGGAAAAGAAAAGTCGAATATAAGAAATAATATTAAATAATATGAAGCTAAATGACAAAGTCTATGATTATAAAGCTCTTCCTTTCTACCATCATACATGTCGTGATTATGGTCATCTTCAAAAAACTTCCCAAAGTTGGGTCATAATTCACAGGATACCCTTCATGTGGAGTAGAGACCCAATTTGAAAGCCAAAGGTATGACTCCTATTCAAACTAAGATGATCCAAATGGATTTGTTCTTGTGAGATCTAGGTCAAAGATGGAAAATGTAAATCATCAAAATAAAGTGGTCTCTAAAGCAATAATTAGTAACAAATTTGATGCCCTTGAACAATTTGAATATTTAGACACAATGTATTATGATTTCATTACTGTAGATAGGTTGTTGGCATTCCTAGTTATGATATGACCAAGTTCTTTGGACAAAAGCCAATGCTAGAGAAGTCAACAAATGAGAAAGAGGTTAAAGATCTTACTAGGAAAGAGATTGACATTCAAGGGATCTTTGATGTACCTACCAAATGAATGGTATCAATCCTTGGATGCAATTGAAGGCAATGGGAATTTTTTTTTGTCAACCTAAAGCTTAGAGAAAAGAAAGAAGTTCCTAGAAATCTATTACTTTGTTAGGTCATCATTACGAAAACATCAATAAAGGAGATATAGAGAAGGTTGTCAAGGTAGGAAGGAAGAAATAATTTGAAAATAAAATTGATGGGTTAGTCATTGATGGAAGTAAGATCCATTAAGATTCTTGATTCTCACTTTTCTAAAACCCCAAAATGATTATGCTATCACGAAACAAAAGAGGTTTGAGAAACATCCATAGACAAAATACTATCCAAGATCTTATTTGTGATAATACATATGCATATTTTTTATTCAAGAAAGAGGATTTGAAGAGGGGGTCATTGCATTTGCATAGGATATTATGGCTTTTCTAGAGGATCAACTTGCATTTAGGACCCTCGAAAAAATATTCCATCAATGGTGGAAAGGAAATAAAATCTCCATTTCACTAGCCACCTCTTGTATTGAGTCGAGCAATACATTTTTTCTCACCAACATTTGTGCTCCTACTAATCTTCCAAGTAGGATTTATATCTAGTATCATATTGGATTCATTTGTTTCATTTCTTCAACTTTCCCTTGGATTGTAGTTACTGGATTTAATTCCATACCTAAACTGAATGAGAATAAAGGTGAAAAAGTGAGTCTAGCCCCTTAATTAGCTTTATTGAGGGATAATATACTTTTTCTCAAATTGATGGATGTCTTGCAAAGAAATGATACCTTCACTTGGAATAATCGCAGATGTCGGGATAATTTTATCTTTAAGATGTTACACAGGTTTATTGTCTCCAATTTTTGCATTGGTAATAATTGGACTATGAACTCTAAAACGTTGGGATGGAGGAGATCTTATCATTAACCTATTAAACTCTATTTTTATTCTCTTTGTTTTTAAGATCCCTCTTTCAAATTATAGCTTATGTGGTTGTGATAGGATGATCTCTATAAGCTCATGGAGGTTTGGTAGAGAGATGGATAGCCAAAGTTTTGTATGGCTACATATACCTTTTCTAGAGACTTCAATATGTCAAATTCAATTTGAAAATATGAAATTCTTCTTCTTTTTAGATCATTTTTCATACCAAGAAAAACCTTTAAGCTAAGTTCGAGAGGGTTACTCTTTTGATAAAGGATGAAGGTTTGACTGAGGATCTCCTAAAGGGGGAATCTCTTTGCTCTAATGAATTGGCAAAATGGGATCTCCAGAAAAAGAGCTTTTAGAAACAAAACTCTAGGATAAGTCAGCTTTAGGAGTGTGATAAGCACACTTCATTTTTAGACAACTTAGTTAAAGACCACAACTATGGTAGCTCTTAAGTCTTCATCACTTTTGCTTTGGGTGGACAATTGAACTGTTTTCCAAATAATTCCAAAGATGTTAGATACTCCTCCTTGCTCCTTTTAATTGAGGTCCCAAAGATACATATTATGGGAGGAGCGTCCTTAATTGCATCCCTTTAATGGTCTCTGAAGAAATGAATAATTTTTCCATGAAACCTATCTCAATAGAGGAGGTGGAGTCACTTGCTTTCAAAATGAAGAAAGGAAAAACTTTTGATCTTGACTGCTTCATGATATAATTATTTCAAGACCTATGGAGAATATAAAGAATGATTTTATTAAGGTTGTTCATGAAACTTAGGAAAATAAACTGATTCTTAAGGCCATTCACTTTACTTTCTTAGCACTTATCTTTAAGAAAGGAGTCTCTTCCTTGGATACTTATTGTTCTATTGTTAAGAAAATGGTGTCTCAACCTTGCAATAATAAAAGGAACATACTATTGATAAATGAGCACAAGGAATCACAAGGGGGGTACCCCTCTTACGAGGTCCAAGGGGGGATGACCCCCCTAATAGGGGGTTCAAGGGTTCTCCGCTCCATTAGGAGTTTGGGCTAGTGACCCAAAAGTGACATTTTATGTATAATTTATCAATTTAAATTTTTACCATTTATCATTAGGTCACAAATCTAGTCATAGATATTTTGTGTGATTTGCTTTCCCTAGAAATCCACCCTATTTCATGAGGGTATTATATTACAACGATGTATTGTGATGTATTCTAAGAGTCTTGTATCTATTTTGTTGCCTCTAGATCTTCGTTGTTAATACTCTTGTGAGAATCTTTCTTTACACGTATATTGTAATCCGTTACTAAATTTTGAAAAATATTTTGGATGACTTTTAAAGTGTGGGTTTTTTCCTCCTAAAAAGATTTTTTGCACGTAAGTCATTGTGTTATGGTGTTCATGTTATTTATGTTCATTTCTATTAATTTTTTATAACTATTGCAAAGATCTGTGAATTTTTTCATAACCCTTTTCTCAAGGTTAGTGTAGGAAGTTGTTCCACTACCTTATTTTCCTTTCACCTATTACACTTTGCAATGTCACTTCCAAGATAATTGCCAAAATTCTTGCAGAACATTTGAAGTTCTTGAACTCCCCGATCTCTTCCAAGCATGGAGGTTTTTTCTTCGGACACAAAATTTTAGATGGAATAGTACTCATAGCTCATGTTATTCATTCTATGTCTAATTCTAACTAGAAAGCCATGTTTTTCAAGCTTGATATGTGTAGGGCTTATGACAAGGTTACTTGGAAGTTTCTTCACAATATGTTATTGGCCTTTGGTTTTTTCTCCAAATGTGTTTCAATTGGATCATGAGTTGCGTGTCATCATCTTCTTTTGTTGTGATTATTTAATGGAATTCAATCTACCACTTTTGAGTTCTAGAGGAATTTGTGAAGGAGATCTTTTATCTCATTATTTGTTTATCTTGTTGATTGAAGGGCTTGGTTAATTGTTGAAGCAATTTAGGGGAGGGGGCTCGTTCAAGGATGGATCTGGAAGCAATTTATTGAACCCCAAGTCCACCACTACTTTGTGGATGATATTGCTCTTTAGGGCTTGGAAAATTTAAGGGAAGCTATTAATTTCAAAAAAGTGCTTGATATCTACATGTGTGCTTCACATCAATATATCAATGATGAAAAATCAAGCATCTTCTTTTTTAATAATTCAAAGCATATTCAACATAGAATGACATACATTCTATATTTATAGATTGAATCCTTCCTGTTAAGTATCTTGATTTCCCCCTCTCTCTTGGTTTTCTTAGAAGAGACCATTAAAAGAAAATTTTAAATCAATTTTGCATGCAAGTGATTCACTGGATGTTTTGATGGATTTCCTATGTTGATCAATTTGATCTATTAAAATTAAACATTCTTTCCTTAATTATCTATAGATTTATTTTATTTTAACTACGCCCAAATGTTTCCTTAATGAATTTCATGGTCACTACAAAAAATATATTTGGATACAAAATTTCAATAAACAAAGATGGAGTCTAGTTAACTTTGGGATATGGTTTGTTGCCTATTGAAAGTTAGTAGCCTTGGTTTATGATAATTAGAGGCCAATAATCAAGCTCTTATTGTCAAACTATACTAAAGATCCTAACAAGCTATGAGCAAGAATTATCAACTCCAAATATTTGGGAGGTGTTGATGATGATATTTCGCACAAGTGGAGTTGAATGACAGAATTATTCTAGATAGCTAATAATGGAAATAGAGCTCTATTTTAGGGTGATCCTTGGGATAATCATCCATGTATTCTTTATTCCTTTCCTCAGCGAGAATCTCTCAGTAATATTTTTATAGATGTTGGGTGGTCCATGGTTGTTTATTTTAAGCAATTTATTCAACTAGGGATGTCTCTATTTTATAGATGGAAAGATCCCCAAAGTAGGCATATTGGTGGATTAGTTGTTGAGCATAATACTTTGGCCTCTATTCTTGCTATAAGACCTTGCAGCTCTCTAGAGGAGTTGGACACAGTTTCTTGGGACCATGCTCTTAAAGTTGTATATTCATTCTCTCTTGGCTATCACGCTTTAACTACATAAAGGGGGAGTTTGATGAGATTCCCTAGGCAAAACAATGGACTAAGTTTAGTTGGCGTAATTGTAATCTTTTATATGGCTTCTATATCATAATAAACTTCTTAATTGGGAGAACATTAGAAATATATATTTCTATGTGTTGTCTCTTTACAATCTTTGTGGTAGTCAAGAAGATTGTTTTAGCCATTTATTTTTTCGATGCTCATACTCTTTGGAAATATGGAGCTCATGGTGAAAGGTGTGGAATAAACCATTGTTGAACGTTACTTTCTTGATTGAGATTTTGAGTAGTATAGAAAAACCTCCAACCTTTGCATCTTTCTTTCTTTACTTGTCGGCAACTATGTTTGGAACGTAACTGTTGAACTTTTAAAGGTACCAAGGAGAGCCATACGAGTGTGGCTTAAGATCTAAGTTTTGATCAAAGAAACTACTAAAGCTAAATTTGATTTGGATGATCCACTTGATCATTTGATCTTCACCTTGAACTAAAGCTTTGGTGTTATCCTTTCCATCTTCGCCTCAAGTTAGTCTTGGGAAATGAGTTCAAACTTTTTCAAGACTTAATAGAGTTGTGAGGTGGGTTCCTCCACATTGTGTTTTTTTCAAAAAAATTAATAATGATGGTTCTTCTTGAGGGAATCCTAGTGATGCAAGTAGTAGTGGTGTCAAAAATAATAGTAGGGGAGTAGAATAATTATTGTTATGTACTCATATGGTCATTCACTCTAATAATCATATGAAATCTTGGGTGTTGCTTGAGGCTCTAGATTGTGCTTGTTTTATAGGTTGGAAGAGAGTTGTCTGTTAAATAGTCTCTTTGAATTTGGTCTCCCTTTCAACAAAAGAAATTTTCTAGAGTCTTCCTAGTGATTGGTGTCAATGGCTAAGTAGATCATTATCCTAGCCACAAACTTGGAGTCTATTTATTTTGTTCATGTTCCCAGATAATGGAACAAGGTGGTTGATTGTTTAGCTAAATGGGTCTCTAACAACACAAATTGTTGGAATGTGAGATATTAGGTCAACTTGTCTCAAGAGAAGACTTAGAAATTTCTTAAGATAATTCATGAAGACCAAAGAAGTTGAGGGTTGTTGGAGGAGTTCTAGAAGACTTGGTTTTCGTGAGATTTAAGAGTTTGATTGTATCATTTAATGTTTGGTCTTGAGAGTGCCCTTGGTGGAATCTTATTTTGATACACGTCATTTTTGCTATTGCTATGTGGAAGTCTCTATGGTCCTCATGTAGTTCCCCCCAAAAAAATAAATAATGAACACATTTTTCTATTTTAAATATATTATTTTCTAAGCTCTTTTCATAAACATTTTGAAACTCGGTTTGTTATATATATAGTAGAATATAAGGAGAAATGGCGCATGCGAAGAGGTGCAGGGTGTGAATTCCGGATTTCACCCTGCGAAATGATGAAGCTAGAGTTTCATGCGTTGTTGTGGAGGAGCAGATGGATATTGATGTCTCCATGGAAGTCAAAGATGACATTGATATGCTCCAGCGACTAGCATTCATTTGCAGATTTACTGGAATCAAACCCAGTCGGTGCGCCATTAACCAGTGGATTGCTGTTAAATGGAAGACAGAAGTTATAATCAAATTTATACAAAACTACTTCTTCATAGTCCCGTCCCCTTCAAAGGGGAAGGGGGAAGATGATATGCGGCGGATAGTCAACTCTTATCAGCGGTGATGAAGTTTCAAGTCATTATTATTGCATCCTCAAATTTGATTCTTGTCATAACTTTAGGTCTTAACATAAGAAATTTAGGTTGAGCTTTGTACTTATAGTACTTGTCTTCAAGATTAGGAAACTATTAAAATAAGTAAACAACTATTGTTAGCCCTTTATGTAATTTATAACTTTATCAATATAATTTGCAGCATTTATTTGAAGAAAGCAAACACATATCGCTTATGGGTCATGGTGGAGTTGTTCCAATGAACATTCTTTTGAATAACAAAAATCCTACATTCTTTTTTAGAAGCCTTAAATATAAATTTCAATCTTATGGACAAATTTAAGTTGATAAAAACATGTATCTAGTTAGTATAGGGATAAGGATTCAAACCAAACCATATAGATAGTAGCAAAAAAAAACCTCTAATCCCCTATACTAAACTACTTAAAACCTTTAGTTATACTAATTAATACCATGATATTTATGATCACATAGTCACTAATAGGAGTTCCATAGAGCTTACACGTGCATAATATAGTAAGCCACAGAATAATAAGCTTGCTACTCATAGTACTAGAAATTGTTAGAACCTTGAAAATTAGTATTCCACTTAATCACTTGAAGTCTTTATATAAGTTGGAGCAAGATGGATACCTCATTTGTTGACATTTAATTGCATTTTGAAGATATTTGTAGCTCGTGATAACTTATACTGTAATTTCTATAATCATTTGATATTTTGGATATCTACTTTGATGAATAGTGTCTTACAATGATTACAATTATACATGTTAAGATTATAATAACCTCAATTTTGTACATGTCATATTTAAATGATATTTCTACCTCTATATTCAAATAAACTATGTGTAAGGAGCATAGGCTTGTACTGTAGGTGTAGGAGTCCAAGGTGACAGAGACTACCAGTAGTGTCAATGAAAGAGATTCTTAGTGAGTAAGTTTGCCCCCATATTTGTTTATCTCGAGCCCTAGTAGGAGTTTTGACCATTTAAAGCATAATATCTAATATTAGGAGGCATGTTTAGTCACTAGAATTCAAAAAACGTGTCATTTATTATAATGTGATCATGTTCCTTAGATGTATCTAGGGAAATAAATTAAGATGTCATATATAATTTTTAATTATCTCAATGGTATGATTTAAGCCAAGTTTAAAAGTATGTAATAGTAACTTGATATGGGCGATAATTTTTGGGAAGAAATATCTTCTAGGAGGGCTTCAGATCATGATGAATTTCTCACTAGGTAAATTATAACAACATTTAGTGTTCTAATTAAAATTATAACTGAAAATGTACTATATTTTAGACTAGAAGCGTTTATAGATCTCTAAGCTATGAAAATAAAAGTACCATCTCTTATTCATCCCCATGTATGCCATCTCTAATTCATCCCTATTACATCCATTGGGGAGTCAACAAGATGATTTAAGTAATGAAAACCTAATGAAGGCGGTTAAAAGATTGATAGAGTGAGACAAAATAATTTTAATAGTCACCTTTTCAAATGGTGTAAGCAGAAAATGCAATGCTACCCATTAATTGGTTGAACTTGATGAGTGCCAGAGAAGGGCTCAAATAACCAACATGAGGAAGTAAAAACATGTGAAATATCTACTTAATAAAAGGGTCAATACTAGAAAGTTTGAGATTGGAGATTCGGTCGATGTATGGAATACCAGAGCATAGGATAAAGGAAATCATGGATGGCTTGATTCCATATGGTTGGGTCTATAAATTAATGATAACTCAAATGGTAAAGATTAATGTTCGCCATCAAGAGATTGAGTGGAGAATTTTAGGAAATAGTGCATGGACAATTTGTGAAACAAATTCTCTCTTAGGCTTTGACCTATTTTTCCATGCATAGCTTTCTTACCCTTGTGTTTCCATCTTGTGCATCTATAGTTATCTTTGAGCCATGGTGAAGTATGTGTGTTGTGTGTTTTTGGTCTGTATCTTAGAGTTTTCTAGATCCTTTCCATGTTCTAATGAAACATGCATCTTTGAACAAGATCATGTGTTTGAGCCTTGTTTTACATGTGTCAAATTATTTTTTTAAAGTCCTCTCCCACTATACTATAGTTGCCTTGTTCATCCTACTATTTATAACCAATTTAAGATCTAGTCTAAGTGATTTTTTTCTTTAACAAAAAATTGCTTATAAGTTTTTCCCTTTGTCATCCTCCATATATCTATCATGTGTTAAATTGTACAAGAAATCCAAAAAAGTATAAGTATTGGGTCTTTTTGGGTCACTTCTTTAATTTTTTTACTATTACTAGAGTTTTGGACATTTGAAGTTGTCAATTTTAGCATGTCTTTCTAGCGGATCCCAACATTTCAGTCATTTTGAAAGTTTTTTTCTAACTATGGTTGTCAAACTTTTAACCTCTCCCTTATATTCATACTACCATTCAAGATTTGAGACCTTGACCCAATACCTTAGAAACTTTTGTGTGCCAAAGTCTCAAATTTATGCTTCCCCCAAAACCATTTCTCTAGCATCCTTGAGATCTAATCCCTAAAGCTTTATAAAGAGCACTTAAGTTTTTTTCTCCTCGTTAGACTGTTAAAATTTCCCTTCCCCAAGTATTACTCGTTCATATAATCCTTGACTCCCAACTCAACATTTTTCACTAACTACTCTATCAGAGTAAGATTTGGAAACATCCTTCTACCTGGGTACTTGTTACTTGATATGCCCAACACCTAAACCCCACGAATTCCTTCATGAACCTTCAATACACTTCCATGTACTTGCACAATAAATTCCCTTATACATCCTATTGAATTTAGAGGTGCAAGCTTGCATTCTAAATGGTACTTAGTATGTGTCATCTTTGAACCTTGATTCTCGACATATAAAAGTAAAGATGACTTAGTTTTTGAGGGGTTTAATGGTTCAACAACCATGTGAAACCTCAACGAAGAAAAGTGTCAAAGTTCAAACGTAATATGCAACAAAGTTCAAAATATCACAAAGTTGAAAATACCATAAAGTTCACAATTTCATAAACTTTGTGAAATCACAATGGGGTTTGAGTTCACAATTTCGTAAACTTTGTGAAATCGCAATGGAGTTTGAGATGTTGTAAGAAGTGTGACAAAGTGAACAATGAAAGTGAAAAGTTTTTGAAAGGTCATACATTTGTAACTGTCACAAATTTTACAATTTTGTAAACAATGTGATATTGTTCACTAGGTCATAAAAAAATTGTGACAATAAAAAAGAAATAAAAAAGGAAAATTTCAATTCTTCATGTCACAAAGTTTGTGAGTTTGTGAACCTTGCATAACTATGATAAACATTTCTTAAGTTTGTGAAGCTAAACAAATTGATTGGAGTGATTATTAGCCTATAAAATGTAATAAATTCTAAATGTTGTAAATTTTTCAAGTTTGCAAACTTTATGAAGATGCAATTAGGTTTCAAGTCTCCAATCTCATGTTTTTTCATAGCTTGTTCCTATCAATAGTGTTACTTGTCTTGGAGTACCATTAATGACCCGATCTAATCTTGAAGCTGCCAAATTAGATTTTTCCCACCTA
>MU225438.1:13255-23394 GCA_018584345.1 Thuja plicata
TATATATATATATATATATATTATTAAATAAAAATGGGAATTTACATTAAAAAGTGTTTTAAAAAAAAAACTAAATAAAAACAAATTTAAAAAAAAGTGAGTGGGTGGTGGGGGCCACCACACCCCCCAACCACCCAAGAGTGGCGCGGCACCCACTGCTGATGCAGTGGGCCCACGGGGTACTACCCGCGGTACCACTGCAGCAACAGTGGGGAACCCTCACTGAGGTGACTGCGGGGCCCACTTGGTTTGGCGGTGGGTAATTTTTTTTAAAAGGTTTTTATTTGTTTAGTTTTAATTTAATTTAATTTATTTTGTTTGTTTTAAACAAGTTTTAGTTTAATTTAAATTTTAATTTAGTTTAGTTTAAATGATATTTTATTATGTTTAAGATGTTATTTATTTATATATATTGTTTAATATTTAATAATTTTTATTTTATATATATATATATATAATTTTATTGATCAAATAAGTTATTAGTTTAGTATATGTAATTTGATTTATTTTTTTTAAAAGAAAAGAAAGGAAATAAAGTATGTATAGGTAAAAGAGATAATGTTATTATATGGTTAATAATGTTTTATTATCTTTAATTTTAAATTTACTGATTCGTTTGTTTATTTTCTCTATATGCGAGGTTCATAGAACGATTGTGGGTAAAGTAATATTGGAGTTATTTTTAATATATGTTAATTATTGTGACACTTGTATTTTAATGAATATTGTAATTATAGTATGAATGTCAGTAATTATTTGTTAGGATAATTTATGTATGACAGGCCTCATAAATTAACCTATATAGGAGCTATGTTTGCGTGGGTTTGGAGATTTAATTATAATCCGTTAGTAATTGTATAGGATAAATGAATTTGCATAACTAGGTTATAAATTTGTTTATCGTCATGCTATCAATGTGTTTTGTTTAGCTCCTTCTGGATGTACTTTTATGCCATGATGTGCGTGTCCTTTCTGTTGTGAACCTTATCATGTTGGGAGTCGGTTAGGGTTTTGAGACTTGATTCGTCATGGTGTCTTGCGTGAATTTCCAATATATGTGTCTTATTATGTTATGTTGGTTCGATTGTCTTTTTGAACCTAGTGTTCTGAACTTAGGATGTGTGATCCTTGAGAATGTCTCATATGGTTAGTGAGAACCAGTAGTTCCTATATGGGTAGGAACCAGTTTATGAGATCTGTGATATTGTATTTGACCTAGAGCTTAAGGGATGGATAGTTAGGTGCATCTTAGGGGAGTGGCTTGCAATAGGATTCCGGGGCCCAAAGAGGCTAGTCCAGGGTGACCTATTGTAAGTTGTATAATAAGTGATAACTTAATAATAAAACTTGGGGATTACATTAAATACAAGATTAGTTAGCATGTTGAGCGTCCGGGGTCCAAAGCGACCAGACCAGGGTAACTCGAGTATATGACCATGTGATGACACTCCCATAGCATGTAGCCTAACTCTCCTCCATAGGTCCTGTTGTACCTTTTTATGGTTGTGTCTTGGACATTTGGCTTTTGGATTCAGTATTTGGTTATGTTGGTGTTTTGGATATCTTATGTATGTTCCTTTATCTTTGGATGGTGTACATGTGCTTTGATCTTGGAATTCCAGTTGTCTTAATCTTTCCATCTTTATACTTTTGCTTTAGTCTTTCTCGTTACAATCAGAAAGCTTCTAGGATCTTCCTATGTGTTTCTTTATGATGGCTTGTATACCTTTGATTGTCTTCATGTTGTATACCCATATGAGTGGGTCTGTTATTATCTCCTCAACACGGTGGGAGTGGACCTTTGGTTCCACGCGGTCAGGTGGTAGTGATTCTTACTACCATTGAGATCCGACGGTTCTTCTTCTTGCTTGGATGATCCTTGTTGCAGTTATATCTTATGATTCTTTTGGAGACTTGTACAGTTTGATGCGATGTATATTTGTAACCATATGTGTTTATTGGTTGACATCCTTTGGAGGATGTATCATGTTGTATTCATCTTGTTTATCTAGGAAGTCTTGATCTTATCATATCAATTGTGATCTTGTATTACAGTGATTACTACATACCCTGCGACATGTGCAGAGGATGTGAGTTATGAGATGTATATTATTGGATTCATCTGATGTATCCTTTGTGTTAGTTCTTTATAGTTGTTATTCGTAGATTATCTTGCTTAAGTGATACTATATCAAGGAACTCTCGAGGATTGTGGTATGTGTATGAGTTGTTCTTATGTGTATGTCGTGTATTTCATTGCATTGCTTCCGCATTGTTATCATTATTGTTTGTAAACATTTAAAAAAAAAATTATCCGATTGACTCAGTGTCAAGTTTAGGTTAGTTCTCCTGGGTTCCCTGGTGGGGCATTACAAGAATTATCCTCTTTCTGACAACAAACTACTAAAATATCATTCTTTTCTTTGAGATAAACTTTATATTTCCCAACACTAAGAGTTCATGATTGTCCTTTTGGATCTATATTATGTCTTCAAAAACGCTGTCAGGTGTTACGTCCAATCTTTCATCTTGCTTGGCATTGCCTTAGACTATCATAACTCGATACTTTATCCATTTTTATCAATATTTCTCATTATAGCTTAGACTTTGTATGTATGCTCAACTATACATGCTCATTAATGGTTCTTTATGATCACTGCCCCTTTGACAAAAAATATGCCCATAATCTTCTTCTCTTGTTATAAGAATTATCCTCTTTATGACAACAAACTACTAACCTATCACTCTTTTCTTTGAGATAAAATTTATATTTCCCAACACTAATAGTCCCCTCTATGACTATGTCCTATGACTTTGAATTGTGTTTCAAGGATCCTTTGTCATCACACTCAGCTAGACCTTCTTTGACATGCATCATTCATCATTTCTAGTGTCATGTTTTTTTTATGTTGTGCATTACGTAATGGATACCCCTGCTTCCCTTTAGTTTACTTAGATCTCCCATGTTTGGACCCTTTAGTTTTCTTAGATCTCCCATGTTTGGAGTGCAATATGTCTTTTACAAAAATACTATGTAATATCTTATAACCATCAATCCAACTACATCTACAACCTTCACCGTCATGCCACACAAGAAGGCAAAGATTGAAATGGTTATCCTTTAACTTTTTCTTCATTTAACTGTGTATGTGAACAGATTAAGCATCTATATAGAGGATGTTGGACATTGTCACTTGTACAGTGCTTGACCCTTTGGTGAAATGGTGGGGCTTCTTGCATGTAGTGCCAACAACCAAGGTTCACATCCCCCTTGGGTAGCTCTCTACCATGTAAAAAATTGAGAGCTTTGACCTTAACCCTTGGTGAAATAGTGGGCCTTCTTGCCTGTAGTGCTTACAACCGAGGTTCGTAAATTTTTAAAAACTTGGCGAGCGATGAGAGCTGCATTCCATTCCGCGTTGGGCTAGGGTCGTTGTGCCCTAGCATCCCTCTATTTTTTTCTGCCAACGTGGGTGAGGTTTAGCGCTTTCCTAATCTGTTGTTTGGTTGTTTATGTCGTGCGAGGTGTTCAAGTTCGTTTATCTCTGGTTGCTACTGCGATCGTGTGGGGAGGAGTTGTTATTGTCTGTAGGGGGGTGGGTTTTTGACAAAGCATTGTCTCTCTCTCATGCCCATGCTTGGGTGTTTTATTTTTCTTCTTTCTCTTGCTTGGTGCTACTATTAGGGTTGGGGTTAGCTCGTGTGGTTTGTTGGGGATCAATGTTTGCACGGGCTCTATATGATCTTGTTCTGTATAGCGGCACCTGCTCTGATGGCTGCATGTGGGGTTGCCAATTCTTTGATGATTGCTGGGATTATGGATTCTCACGACTCTTCTTCTGGGATAAGTTCACAATGGAAGGCTTCAACTTATGTTGGTGAGAGCTCGAAGTTAAGAAAGGTTAATGGGTGCTTGCCTCATAGTCAAGATCGTCCTGTTCTGGTCATTCCTCAGGAGGTAGTTTTGGAAGATGTCGAGTACTAGACTAAGCATGCTTTAATCTGCAAGTTTCTTGGGATCTAAATCTCTTTGTCTACTCTTGAAGCCTGGATCCGTCGCTCATGGAAAATTGATGGCGATATGGACATTATGTTGGCAGGGAATAGATACTTCATGGTGGTATTCTCCTGCATGTCTGATCGAGACCACGTCTTTGAGGGAGGCCCATATTTCTACAACCGGGTTGGGATGTTTGTCAAACCCTGGCATACGAGGTTCAATTTGGTGGAAGATCTCCCTCCAAGGGTTCTTGTGTGGATTCATTTGTCGTGCCTTTCTCTAGAATTTTGGAGAGAGGACATCCTGCGCTAGATAGTTTCTTTGTTGGGGACGCCTACTGCGATCGAACATCAATACCTCGAAAAAAAGGTTATTTATTTTACCCGCATTTGTGTTGAAATTGATTTGAATAACCCATTTCCAGATTCTTTGGAAATTTTCCTTGGCTCATCGTCCTGGGTACAATAATTAGACTATGAGTCTTTACATTCTTTTGTGTGCCTGGAGGAGAAACGAGGAGGTCTTGCTTGTTTGGGGCCCTCTTTTGAGCTTCTTCGTGAGAATATGGGTCTCTTACATCTTTTCGATGTCCAACCAAGTAATGGGCTCTTTACGTGGAATAATAGAAGGGTTGGGGATGAGGCCATCTCGGAACGTATGGATAGATTTTTGGTTTCCTGCTATTGAAATAGTGGTAATCTCTCTCTCTCATTTGAAATTCTGGATTGGAGGGGTTTTGATCACTGGCCTATCAAGCTCTCTGCTAGTTGTGTTTCTATTCCCAAGAATCCCCCTTTTAAGTTTCAGTTAATGTGGCTTCAGGACTCTTCTCTTCATGATTTAATGGTCCACTGGTGGAGAGATGGTGGTCCAACGTATGGCACTGCTATGTTCTTTTTTTCTAAAAAACTTCAGCATGTCAAAATAAAGCTGAAAAACTGGACTTGCTTTGGTAATCTTCACACCATGAAGAAGAGGGATCAAGTTCATCTAGCAGTCATTACCAGGAAGATCCGTGATCTTGGTTTCTCAGAAGCTCTTTACAGAGAGGAAGCCCAGGCTTCCAGGGACTTAGCAGAGTGGAATCTCAGAGAGGAAATTTATTGGAAGCAGAAAGCTTGGATTGATTGGCTTCAGGAAGGGGATAAGAACACTGCTTTCTTTCATAAATCTGTGCAGTGCCGCCGAAATCCAAGTTAAATTTCTTCTCTTGTCAATGCTGATGGCCTACTCTTCACTTCTTTGCACGTTGTGTCCAAGGAAGCTATTTGGTTCTACTCTGCTCATTTCTCTAATGATTCTCCTCCTGATGATATTGAGGAGAATACTATCTTGTCTTGTATTCCCTCTCTTGTGACCTCTGAGATGAATGATTCCCTTATGAGGCTGATCTCCCTATCAGAATTGGAGGATGTGGTCTTCAGCATGAGAAAAGGAAAGGCTCCTTGGCCCGATGGGTTCCCGGTTGATTTTTTTCAGTAATTTTGGGATATTATTAATCAGGACATTTTAGTTGTGGTTCAAGAATCTTTTTCTAACAAATAGATCCCCAGAGCTTGGAATGCTACTTTCCTTGTTCTTATTCCAAAAAAAGAAGGGGCTAATCAACTTGATTTCTTCTAGCCTCTCGCTCTTTGTAATGTGGTCTATAAAGTCATTACTAAGTTAATTGCTGAAAGATTTAAAGTTTGGATTCCCTTGGTTATCTCTGAGGAGCAAGGAGGTTTCGTTACTAGGAAACAAATCCTTGATGGAGTGGCTATTTCCTCTGAAGCCATCCACTCTATGTTTGTCTCTAAAGAGTGCTCTATGTTCATCAAGCTGGATATGGCTAAGACCTATGATAGAGTTAAATCGGGTTTTTTATGGAAAATTCTTCTTGCTTTTGGCTTCAATTTAGAATGGGTGAGTTGGATTCTGAGTTGTGTTACTTCTCTCTCCTTCTCTAAGTTATTTGGGGCCTCTCGGGGTCTTCGACAAGGGGATCCTCTTTCTCTATAGATGTTTATTATTATGGTGGAGGGCCTTGGCAGATTTATTAAATCTCAAGTTTGCCAAAATGTGATACATGGCTAGCGATGGGGAAACGGTTTGCCCAATCTTTCTCATCTCCAGTGTGTGGATGATACTACACTTGCAGGTAGAGCTCGGATTCGGGAAGCTGGAGCTTTTAGGATCACTTCAGATACTTATTTGGCTGATTCCGGCCAGCAAATCAATTACCATAAGTCCTCCATTTATTTCTTCAATACTCCTGGGCCTATTCAACAGAGAATTGTTGCTATCCTCTGATTTCAGATTAATTATCTCCCTCTGACTTACCTAGGCATCCCTGTTGTGGTGGGAAGACAACCCAGGCTCTTTTGGCAGAACCTTCTTGATAAGCTGCGACATAAGGTTAATCAATGGACTCATAGATGGCTCTCTACGGCGTGATGGGTGACTCTCCTCCAATCTGTGATTCACTCTCTTCCTACCTATAGAAGCATGGTTCAGAAAGCCCCTCTGTACTTTCTTAAGGAATTTGATGCCCTTTCTCGGTAGTTTCTTTAGAGCGGGAACATGCAAAATTCTAAATGGAGCCTTGTTAATTGGGATACTGTTTGTAGGCCCAATAAGGAGGGAGGCCTGGGTCTTCGTTCTGCTATCTTTAGTGGCCAAGCTCTTGCTGCCAGACTCTCTTGGCGTTGGTGCTCCAGCCAGTCTCATCTCTGGGCTCGCATCTTGTTGCATAAGTATCTCCCTGGAGTCGATCCTTCAAATATCCCAAGGTTTCCTTTGGAGGGTTGCGGTTCCATGGTGTGGACTACCCTCAAGAAAGGTGCCCACTTAGTGAAGCGATGCCTTTTCCTGGATTTGTAATAGAGGCTCTAAGGCTCTGTTCTAGAGTGATTCTTGGAATGGCAACCCTCCTCTTCTGATCTCTCATCTGCATCTGCAATTTCTCTGTGACTCTTTCCTTCTTTCTGGCTGGGATAAGGTGGCTCATTACAAGGAGGCCTACAATTTGGGCCTCGCTGTTGGTTATAGATGGAAGAATTTTTTTGATTGGCCGCCAGAGGGCTCAGCACGGGATTGGATCGATCTTTCTCAGATTCTTGTCTCTAGGGACTGCAGCTCTTTGCAAGAACCCAATGTTCTGGCTTGGGGAGGTGCTTCTTCTGGTAAGTATCTTGTCTCTTCAGGGTACTTTGAGCTTACGAGGCTGTTTTTTGGTGATGTTGAGGTGCATTGGTGGAAGCATGTCTGGAAATCTCTCTCTTGGCCCAAGTGCCAATTTTTCCTCTGGTTGGTGGTTCACAATCGATGCCTCACTTGGGATAATCTTTGTAAGCGTCGCTTCCATGGCCCCTCAATGATCTGTGTTTTATGTTGTGATGGTGAGGAGTTGGTTTCACACCTCTTCTTTTAATGCTCCATTGTCAAGCAGATTTGGCACTTTTGGTGGTTTGCGTGGGGCTTCCCGTGCTGGCATGTTTCATCTTTGTCTGAGTTTTGGGATAGATTGGGGCATTCGCCTTCTAAGTCCTCTTTTCTGTAGGGTCCTTGGGCTATTGGCCCTTCCATCATTCTTTGGCATCTTCGGCTGGAAAGGAATAAGAGAATCTTTCAGGATGTTAAGTTTGGAGTCCTGCACCTATGGGGAAAAATTGTTCCTTCCCTCCATGAGACTGTTCTGGCAAAGTTTGAGGGGATGGGTGGTTTAGTTCCTGGAGATGTGGATATTTGAACTCGCCTCTCCTTCCCTCTACATGGCAGGGCTCCTCTGTCTACTACCCACCGCTATGGTAGTAGAGCCAGACATCATTCTCAGCGAGTTAATCGTGAGGGGCATTGGACTCATCCTCTGCCTGGAGTTATTAAAATCAACACTAATGGCTCCTCTCGGGGGAATCCTAACCCTGCTGGCATCGGGGGAGTTGGGCGCAACAGTTTTGGGGAAGTCCAGTTTCTTTTTTCTATTCACAAAGGATTTTATACCAACAATCTCATGGAGGGCCTCGCCATCTTGGTCGTCGTGGAGCATTGTTGTATGCGTGGTTGGCGAAGGATTATCTGTGAAGCTGATTCACAAATTATTGTGAATTTACTGAATAGACAACAACTTCCGAATGTCTGTTGGAAGTTGACTTTGGTTATTAAGCAAATTCTTCAGCTATGCGGGTCTCTTGATTTTGTCACTTTTACATATAGCCCCCGTGAGTGGAATGGTGTTGCTGACTGCCTAGCTAAATGGGCTTCTGAGCATGGGCATGGCTGGAATATTGTTCACCAGAGGCTCCTTCCCCCTGATTTATCTCATAAGTTGGATTAACTTTTTGGTCAGGATATGCCTCTTTAGAGCTCTTTGTTATTTTTTTCTCTTTGGCTTTCAATAAATTTTTACCCCTCTTTTAGTCCAAAAAATTGTTTAAAAACTAGTGCATACCATTGTTACCACCTATTTTTACCTGCTCTTAAAACTATACATAGATGCATTGCTCTTGCCTTGACTCTTGGAACATTGATGTCTCATACTAGCATGGATTTCCCCTGTATGTTGTGTAAACACAATCATGTTATGGAAGTAATGCATATCTTTGTCTTCAAACCTCCCATAATCAATGTAAATCATACCTTTCTTATTCAACATTTATTGTAGGTACCATTCACTATAAGAGCCTAGATAATGTAGTGATGAATAGAATTATCAATGACTAAATTAAGAAAATAATTAATAAATTGTCCCAATTGATTGTAATTTATTTAAATTTCGTGTCATTTCAAACATACCCTTGATATCATGTTTATGAAAAAATTAAGATAATCTTTTATTGATACTCTCATTTTTAACATAGACAGTGTAGTGATCAATACTATCTTTAATGTCTAGATTAAGAAAATACTGAATAACTTAGCTTAGTTGATTATAATTTATTTTCATTTTATACCATCTAAAACATACCCCAAGACATCTTGTTTAGCAGAAAACTAAGGTAGCCTTGTATTGATTCTCTTGTAGGGACATCTTACACTAGTGCAAGATTACATCATTTACAAATTTTTTTTCCCTTATGAGCTGATATTGTCATTGTAAAGAGATTTCCTAAGTATAAATATGCAAGCAACTATAGATAGCTTCCATTGCTAATGTCTTAGTAGTGCCCCTACAAGGATCTCCCATTTTTTCTTCAAAAACCTTTATAGAGAAAATTGCACGCCCAATGCATACTCACAATAAAAGTCAAAGAAATATAGAGAGAAACAAAACATACTTCAAGAAAATTAATAAAATGCTTCAGATGTACCCTCATAGTGTTGTTTATTAGTTTACAATTTTGTTTGAAGAGAGCAGGTGGAAAGAGCATTGCAGTATTCATCTTGCAAATTTCATTGGTGAAACTCTAGCTTAGGTTTAATCCCTTCTATTCTAGTCTTTAAACTTGATTTCCATGAGCACACAATTCTTTACAATATATGTCAAACGAAATGTGTCTTTACAAGCACAAGTATGTTACCCATTGGTTGAATCCATGAATGAGGAACATGATATCTGAGAAATAAAGAAAATGTTCATTGATTGTGAGCACTAATTACAAAGCAAAGAGATCAAAAATGCAGCTAAAAAATGTCAGTGAAAAGGATGATTTGGACACCATGTCTAAACAAAACACTATTCCATTTCAAACTCCCTCACTAGTAACATTTAGAGTTTGAAGCACTGACATATTTTGTACAGATAAAAATTGAAATCTTCTACATTGTTACTTTCCAAAAGTTTTGTAGGTATTATATCATGCACAACAAAACCTTTATTTTTTTTAGAAGCAAGCACATTACATTTTTTACAGTGTTTGCAATGGTTTGCCATATTTCTTGCACATTTATCTGAACACTAATTTCCTCGATAGTCACCGTTTTCATCACACCCAGTCATAGGAGCAATTTTCGTGGGTCAATGATGACCGATAATCTGTCCATTTACCCAAGCAACTCCCTTTCCCATGGATGACATGTCCAATGCAACCAGATCATTACCTTCTGGAACATCAAAAGTGGTTTGTCATCAAACCCATAACATTATTTGTGAGTAGAATGCCAAAATGAGTTCCACATGTTGTAAAAAGTGGCAACTTGTAATTTTTTATAATACATTTTG
>MU225438.1:46087-66383 GCA_018584345.1 Thuja plicata
GTTTCTTTGAGTCCAAACTACATGCGCATATAAACATGGACACCCCAATTAATTGTGAATGCAAAATTTTGTGTTCTTTTTACTCCTTGGCCAACACTTAGTTGTTTATTGCAAATCCATCTTTCATAAGAATTAATTCTAATGTTTTTATCTTCTACAATATAGGACCCATGGTAGGAAGAGATCAATTACCCATAAGGAATTTGAGATAAATACATGCTCGGGGTGAGAGATAGAGGTAGAGATAAGAGAGATGGAGAGAAAGAGAGGAATATAGATATTGAGAGATGAAATGATAGAGATCAAAATGGGAAGAGATAGAGAGGTATAAGGAGAGGGGGTGTAGGAAATATGCAACAAGCAATTTAGAGGGGGTGGGTGAATCAGTTGCTCCTAAAACACTTAACTCTTAAAACTTGAAATCGTTTAATACATTAACCTTTATTACTGATTTAAAAAATGTAAATCATGTAAATACAAATCCGGAAACATCAAAACCACATAGCACAAAGATTTTTATCATGGAAACCCAAACTAGGGTGAAAACCATGGTGGAGTTGATACCCACAATAAGACTAGTACCTTGTTAGAAGTATAGACTTATTACAATATGGGGAATGCACATGCATTCAAGCACACTGCCTAGAGTTCACTACTCAATTTTCCTTAGGCTACAACCCCAAGGAAGTCTCACTGACCTACAACCAAAATTTAGACACCAATCTAAGAATTCGTAAACTGTATGATAGCATTTGTCTATACCTTGGTTAGTTCCATTTCAGGTATAGTTAGATTCCTTGCTACAATTCTTTTTTTCACACTTAGATGAGTAATCTAGCCTCCATTAGATCTATAAAAGTGCTTCACTATAAACCTCTACCTTCCACAATCCTCCAAATACTGGCGCACATACACGACAACACATGAAATCAAACCCTATCTTATCATATTTACCAAAAACTAGGCTAGCAAAACCTAATATTTAAACATTCAACTCTTAGCACCAAAATCAACCATCAGGATCACTCCGCACTTTCAAAAAATTGCTTAGATCCTTCACAAACACCTCAAGATCATAATCATAACCCTAAAATGTTTTATCAATCTCTCATAAACCGTTTTATCAAATTTTCTGACATGTTGGCTATGAACATAAAAACTTCTTAATATTCATTAAGCTTGGTCACCTTGATCAATGTAAGCTGCCAACTCATCAAGCATATAATCCTAGATCATCCTAAGGAATCATTAAGCTCAAAAAAATAATCAAATCCATCATACTTATCGGATCTATCAACATCTCATACCATACCTCAAGAACACTATTACCCCCAAGTAAAATACTTGTAAATGCCTTGCGGAGCATCAGAATCACAAACCCTTTGAATGGTAGACGCATTGACATGTCCTTAACATATTCCCAGTTGTGCAACCAAAGATCTCACCTGGATTACATGCATGAAGTCATTCTATGCAACTCTGTTACTCTGGAAAACAGTAAAATAACCAGTCTTCATCTATGACACCATAACTTTCTCAAATCATCATTTCAGCAACTCAAACTTAACATGAACCATGTAGACAACCTCTACATTATCCCATGAGGTGAGAGAATACTCATCTTCAGTAACATTTCTTCACCATCCATTTGAACATTTTGCATTACTGGAAAAACTATGTATTTGACATACAAACTATATATAACATATATCAAAATATCCAAACTGAACGCTAGGCATCCAACCAACATGAAATACATGTTGACATCAATGACAACACATCCAACTTTTCAACAATCTCCCCTTTGGCATTGATGGAAACAGATGATGGGAAAAATAATAATGCAATCAGAAACCAACAGTACTACCATCAATATCCACAATATCTTTTGGAGTCTCTCTAACTATGCTCTGCTACCTTATTTCTACTCTATCACTGCTCCCCCTAGGAACAAGCTCGCCCTAATTCCAATATGATTACATTCTCTTCTCTCCATCAGTTTCTCCCCCTTAGATGTACACTGCCCTTCTTAGCTAAAATGTCTTTCTTATGTGCAACTATATGAACTTGCAAAACTTCTTTCTTATGTGCGACTATATGAACATGAACTTTCTCTTCACTTCTCTTCTCTCTTTCTTCACTTCTTCTCTTATCTTTTTCACTTGAAACTTGCCCTTTACACCTGATTTTATTTTTAACATATTTCCTCTCTCCCTGTTTGACATCAATGACAAAGGTGTATTACCTACTTTTAGCCATCAAACACATCCAACTACTGATCAAACACATCTTCCATACCATGCTTACTTCTCCCCCTGAGTAGAAACCTCCATACACCGATCCAGTTGTAAGATTATTATTTAAATCATATTGGACTGATACAATCTCTTGCATCTTAGTTTTGATTAGGAGGGGTAATGACCCCTAACTTGCATGCAAGAGTAGAATTTTGCTAACAATATCCTTTCTTTTCTTGGCCCTGTTTCTATGTGTCTATCTCTTTCCATATTTTTGTTACTCCTAAACTAATTTTGTTGTCATTAGTTTTATGCAAAGTCGTATCGGTGAATATAACCGAAGTATGTAAGGAAGTATAATAAAGATGACACAGTTGGTAAAGCCAATCGAGATAGCCACCGAGCACCAAGAAAGCTGCACATACCAAGTCATGAAGACACAGTTATCGAGCACTCATAAGTAATGAGAAGAGAGTTCATTACTACCGAGGAAGCACAAGTATGGCACCGAGTATTCCAAAGCTGAAATTTCAATTGAATTTAGATACACTGAGTCTGGACACTGAGAAGGAAGCATTGCACAAAATAATTCAAGGCAAGCGTTAGTTGAATCATTGGGATTCCAAACACATTAATGAACATGATCACAAGGCATATCCACAAATGAAGTTTTAGAAGGCACAAGATACTGGAGATGTAACCAAACTTTAACCACTTAATCTCTACCATTGAATGATGATTCCCTAGATCTGGTTAACCACCTAAATCACAGTTAACCTCCCGGAAATTATATAAGAAATCAGATTGATAGATTGAGCAGATTGATGATGTTGATTGTGATGTTGATGTTGTTACTATAACTGAAGTTGATGAGCTGAAATTGATGAAGGGAAGTGAGGGAGATATAAGCAGAAGGAAGCAAATCTTATAATACTAAGCTACCGAGTGTAGATTCAAGGTAACATAGTTATTGAGCATAATGGGTCTGGAAAACATTTGAATGATGCATTCTTATCAGATATTTTTGTTTTGAATTTTTTTATATTCAGAGTAGTGCAAATCTCATTTGTGGGTAGGCCCTAACAGGTCTTTATATTTTGTAAATCCATTAACTAGGTACATTTCTCATATTAGAGATTGTTAAATCCTTTAACTAGGTAGACTGAATAAGTATTTCTATACTTTTTACTGAGTATCATGCAACTAATAGGGTAGGCTACCAGAAGTGGCCATCATTGTAGCTCTAACTGAGCAACCTCTATACTGCAGTAGTGCAGGATTGTGGGTGTCATCCCCACCACATTTTTTTCCTCTAACAAAGGATTTTTGCATGACCAAAATCCTTGTGTTATATGTTGTAGATTTTATGATTTGAGTCATTTACTTTAAGTTCATATTATGCAATGAATTCAACTTGGTAATTGATCAGTTTGTATGTGTAAAATTTATAAGGGTACTAATTCACCCCTCCCCTCTCAATACATAACTTGCCTAAGCTATCCCAACAATTGGTATCAGAGCTAGACTCTTGAGATAAGGGTTTAACCACCTAAGAGGAAATAACATGGCTATGGAAAGTTACAAGAAGTCTAAGAAGATTGAGAGCCTTGAGTTTGAACTCGAGAATGTGCATGAGGTGATTGAAGATCTGAAACGAAAGTTAGAAAAGTCCTTAAGAGTGAGGAAGAAATCATGTAGTGAACTGAAGACCACACAGGAGCATATTGACACACTTGAGACTGCATATGAAGGTAGTCTGAATGATGAAATTGAATCAGCCATTACTAAACCCATGTAAAAGAATAAAACACTCACCGAGTAACTAAACTTAGAAAAGATAGATCAAGAAGTGAATGCAATAAGAATGGGTGAGATACTTGACTCTAAGGGAGTAGTTGAAGATGCACTGAGGTTAGCTGAAGAAGACAAAAAATAGTTTTAGACAACGATAGTTGAGAAAGACAATTAGATATCAAGGATGACACAAAGTACATTATGATATGACTGATCAACTAGTAAGTGCCAAACTAGACGTGACAAGGAAATAATTTAAGAATAAAGCACTAAAATGTAAAGTTGAACGATTGACCAGTGAACTAAAATCTGAGAAAGAAACCAATGAAACACTGAAGAGGAATGAGGAAAAAATAAGATCACTGGACAAGCAAATCAAAGGTCAGAAACAACCAACTGATAAGACTAGAATTGGATTCAACAGTAAGAGCACTACTGAGAAAGGAGAATCTTCAAATAAAGATTACAATCAAGATACTTCTACCCCACCAAAGTCAAAGAAGCCTAGTTGTTACTACTATGGGAAATTCAGACATACTACAAATGTGTGTAGAAGCAAAAAGGGTAAGTCACCGAGCTCGCCTAAGTTTGATTGTTATTGCTATAACTGTAATAAGTATGGGCACCAAGCACTTGAATGAAGATCTAGAACTGTGAACAACACTAGAAAGCCAAAATTTGATGGCTACTACAATACTTGCAACAAGTATGGTCACAAATCCGAAGAGTCCAAGTCACAAAAGATAAATGACAAGTGGGTACCCAGTCGACAGAATACTGCAAACAACTGATAGAGTACTTCTATACCATGGGACTACAATTCAAGGATATCATGTTTAGTCTATGGTAGGTATGGACACATAGCTACAAATTGCACTTTTCTACATAGCAGTTATAATAGAGGCAATGCTAATACCAAGGAAAAGACATCTAAGAAACCGAAAGTAAATGTCGAATAAATAAGAAACCAGATGAATAAAACATGGAGAAGAAAGACTATGGATGATGGAACATCATTCGGGATAGTTAAAGGCACCACATCCTCCAGAGCGGGTACAAGTGACTGAACCTAATCAGATAAAAGGAATGAGTAGGAACTACAAGTTTAATTCTAAAATCTTAATCAATTCCTAAATATATTTGAAGAGATCCATATTAGCATAATTAGATGCATTTAGATACATACTGTTGAGTTTATGATTCATAATTCATTCAGTGAAAGGAAATATAATGTTGTATCATTTGGTGAAAGGAAATGGTAAAGGTAATCGGTAAAGTAAGTCAGTGAAGCATTAATTACTATCTTTATGACCATTGGAAACCCTAAACCTAGAAAGAGCTATAAATAGCCCTCATTGTCTATTATTGTTACTTACCATTTTTTAGAGCATTGTGAGAAAAGTTGCAGAGTCAAGTCTTCAAGCGAATTCGAGCGATTGCCAAGGTATTTCTAAACTATCTGAATCTATTACAAGATATGTTGAGCGCATTTGAATATCATTTGGTGTTGCCCTAGTATTGTTAGTGCAAATGAGCTAAGAAAATGAAAATCCCTAAGCGAATGTAGTAGAGAAGTTTGATACAATGGCACCTAAGCTTAAGAATCTAGTTGTCGTGGAATATGTTGAACCTGTGAACCCTACGTACAAACTATCCCCAATGATAGCAGCAGAACCTAATATGATGGGAGCTCTAACTTCGATTCCACCGAGGGTTATCTTAATCGAAGATGTGCGAGTGTTCATCGATTGCAAAGTTGAAGATATATGCGAAGATGAAATTAATGTGTCATTTCAAAAGTTGTGTGAGAACAGAAAGCTGAAGGATGACTATATTCATTTGGAAACCAAAGGTTTGACTCATGCCCTTCACTTACCGAAATTTTTTAAAACAAAGTGAATAAGAATGGTTCTTAGCCGAGTTCATGACCAATTCATGTGGCTTGACCAACCAACGAAGATAATAAAAGATGTTTTACACATTGTAATTGGTTACTTGATTAGAGATAAGCCAAAGGCTATAAGGCAAATTGAGAAGGATAAATTGAGTGAATTGACCAAGGAAAAGTGGGATGGGAGAGGTCTAAAAATATCTACTATTGAAGACCCCGAGCTGAAATTTGTTTGCAATATCATATCCTACCGAGTGTTTCAATCTTCAATAGTTGACAACGTACCATATGGAGCTGTAGATTTGGCATACAAGATTGTAAAGAAGAATTTGGAGATTGATATTTGTGATATTTTGTTTAAGCAATTAGAAGATAAAATGAATACCATAAGGAAAGAAAAGACAAACACTTTGAAGTTTGGTTCACAACTTATGTATATTTTTCTATTTTCAAAAAAATTTCCCATCTATTGGTGATGTTACATGGAGCACTGAGAGGCCTATCATATATCAAATAAATTATTACATTTTGAGCCTAGGTGGTAATCTTGACATGATAATGAATGATTACTTTCCAAGTTTCAAGCTAGGATGTATAAGAAGTTCAAGATACCACCCCAATTAGCTGAGAAATATCATGACACTATTTGTTTTGAAGTGGGCATTGACCCGTGCATTACCAAGGATGTTAAGCCAAGGATTATCTAGATACAACCTATGGGATACGAAATGGACATAGACATTGCATCTCAACAAATTGAGACTATGTTAGCAAAGCCTAATAAATGGAAAGCCAACACATATGGCACTTATGGAGAGGTTAAAGAGAAGAGAAAACACGAAATCTTAATACCTAAAGCCCAAAGGAGGACGTATAAAATGATATAGAAAATGACAAAGGATATCGGAATTGATGAAGAAGAAGATGAGGTTGGACCTTCTGACACAAAAGGAAAGAAGCTGCTAGCAATGAAAGCCTCATCGAGAGCTACTATTACTAGACTGAACACAAGGTTCACAACTACACCGAGAGGTAAAAGGAAATCAAAAGCAGAAGAACCAAATGTTAAAACATATGTGAGAAGTAAGAAATCTAACATTCAAACAAGGAGAAAACTGAAATTTCAAGAAGATAGTGAGAAGATACTGAAGATCTAAGAAAACATAATAATGTAAGCATAGGTCGATTGCAAATGACTCTAGATGAGTCACTTGAGTTACATAAGAAGAATGGAGGAATTTCAGGGATCAAATATATGAAGTACAATGAACAAAATGAAGAAGATAAAGCCAAGATAGAAGAGGCAGTTGTTCTCACTTTGTACAAGTTTAAGATTACACCGATTGAAATTGTTAACCATCTACCTATTGAATTGTATAGCAAAATTGATGTTAGATGGAAATATGCATTGAATCTTGAGAATAAAATGAGGGAGAGATCTCTAATTCTTGCTCAACCCACAATGACTGTAACTGAGATAGATGAGACAATGAATAATTTTTCCAACCGATTTCTTATCAAAGGAAGATCTTTAAGGATCATGTTTGGAGAGTTGGAGTAAGTACAAAATGAGACTGATGACCAATGGAGAAAAAATCTTTCTATATACAAGAAAGATTAGACTGTAGAAGATGAAGCTACCGAAGAGAAAGGTAATGACAATCCTATTGTTCTTACATTGGAGAAAGATCAAATACATATTGAAGATGCTACAAAAAAGGACCCTGCCACCAAAATTGTTGAAGATGAAGATGTAATGATAGCAAAGGAAAAAGAGACTGATCAAATGAATCCTATTGATTTTGTTGATGCAACCATATTAGAGGAAGTATTACAACAAGTCAACGTGTATTTGGATGTTGACATAGGCATGTCTAATGTTGTAACTAATACTGAGGAGAAAAGGACCGAACTGCCTAAAGAAAAAGAATAAGGAGAAATCGAGGAGCCTAAGGCCACCAAGCCCAACATTAAAAATAATGCAAGGAGGGTCAGTAAGTGGGGCCAAAGGCACTCCCAAGTCCCAAACCAGCTTGCAGATACAACAATGCGGAAGCAAAAATACACAGAGTGAGAGAAGAAACAACAGACATCCTTTTCATTAATTGATCAAACTCATTACATGTCGGGATGTAATGCCTTCCCGGTTTTGGCCATATACATTCAAAGAATTACAAAATGATCTTCATACATGTGAGGTCACAGACCTATTGTTCAACACTTAGTCTTGTATCATAATCTGATATCAAATTCCCTCCTAAAACTGATACCTAAAACTAAGAATAGAGTAACAAATATATACAAGAGTCCACCAAAGAGGTCAGCGCTCAAAATCACTAAGAGAGACCCACATTTAGGTTCACACAAATCCCAATGAGAGACCCCACATTAATTACGCCACATAAATTAAATGTAGAAGTTGGCCAGATCAGGGTAAACAACTCGGGAAGAGCAACATCGAGCAACAACAACCACTCGGTAAAAGCATACCTAAGCAACAGGGATGACTCAGAAAGAACATACCCGAGCGACAGAAAACCAACTCGGTGAAAGCCAAACCGAGCAACAGAAAACAACACACCCAGAGACTCTTCGGTAAAGAAAGACAGAAGAGATACCTGAGCAACAGGGTAACTGAGTACTTCACCGAGCAGCCTCCAAACAAGCTAACGAATAAAAGCAAACATATTTTTGGTTGAGCAGGATTGTCAAGGACCCAAGATGATACTGCATTAGACATCTGGGATTACAAAAAAATGATTCCCTGAATCATGTATCGGGTCCAACCTGAAATTAATCCAACATAGATTGAGAAATCCAAGATGAGTCCTCAATTGATCTGTTCTTCCATTTTATCAGATACTCCATGTATTCCTTTCCTCTTGTGTTTCTCCCAACTCTTTGTTTCAAGATCTATTCAACTTCCTCTATCTGCTTCTTAGGATAATCACTCGGTACTATCACTTCTTCATCAAGTTCATGATATTCATACAAGTCTGAAATATTGAATATAGGTGATATATCTATGTCATCAGGTAATTCAACTTCATAAGCATTTCCACTACCAAATCTTCTCAAAATTCTACAAGGGCCAAATTTCTTCATCTTTAGTTTACCATATGTTCCAATAGGAAATCTTCCTTTCTTCAAATGAACCATAACTGCATCACTAACTTCAAAAGTCTTATGTCTTCTTGATTTATCTGCACTATCCTTGTACTTCTGATTACTTTTCTCCAACTTCTTTTTTACATCTTCATGCAATGTCTTCATAAACTCAGCAAATTCCTCTGCCTCAACACTTCTTTTCTCTTCTCTTACAATATCTCTCAAGTCTGATATACCTCTGGGTTGTGTGCCATGAACAATCTCAAAAGGTGTCTTTCCAGTACTTCTATTACTGAACTATTGTATGCAAATTATGCTTGTGCCAACATCAAATTGTTGGAAATGACTTGAGTAACTAAGAGGGGAGGGGTGAATCAGTTACGACAAAAACAAATCCAAGTCTCTCAGATTTCTTAAACAAATTTATCACTGTTGTTCGGTTAACACAGATATTCAACTATCACTTGGTTAACATAGAAAATCTTAAGATATTAACTGTGATTATCCTTTAGTAATTATTTGCATAAACATAAACCATAAATCCAATGAAATGTACATAGATAACACCAAGATTTAACATGGAAACCCAATATGGGAAAAGCCACCAATTGCAAGTAGTCACTGTTTTTCACTCTTCTGAAGTGAGCCCTGTTAGGAGCCAACCGTGTTAAAGGTTACAATAACACACTGTTAGGTGTGACCTGTTAGAGGATTTAAACACCCTGTAAGGAGTGGCCTTGTTAGAGGTCTTCAAAAACTTCAATGTAGAAATGTCACCTTATGAGACGATTTACAAAAGACCTGTAAAGTGTACCCTGTCAAGATATTTTGATCAATACTACAATTGTTAGAGAGTAACAATGGATTGACCTGTTTTGATAAGCAACTATCTTTGTTGATTCAGATCTCTGTTCTGACTTTGATTACTTGATCCTCACTGATCGGATATACTATTGCAGCTCTGTATGTTTTGTACTCAATCAGAATCCCATATGATTTTGCCTTCACTCTTCATATCACAAAATATATATCTTCACACACTTCCACACACTATTCGATCCAAAGTTGACCTTATATATATATGTAAGCCTCGTCAAGTCGGCCTTAGTATCCTTCCAAATAAATAATAAAACTCAAGTTTGTCAGCTTCATACAATCAAGTATCCATAAAATATAAATTGTTGTTAGTCGGCTGTCACTCAAAGCATAACTCGCTCAATACTGAAATCGTTCAACGCCTGACCAAAACTGTAATGCCCGAGTGAACTCGGTTAGAACTAAAAATCACTTTGGTCATCTTCAATGTCCGAGAGAGATCGACAGACACTGACTGTGCTTGGATAGGATTATACATTTGTGTAAGCATCACTATACTTGTGTAAACATCAATGACAATACACAATTGAATAATTGTCATCAACACAAATCCCAATTACTTGGTGTGTCTCCAACTAGGCATCTCAACAAGTTACCCAAACTTCGATTTACAACCTTTGTTTGTCAACCGGTCTGTGGATGAAACATAGAACTATATTTCAACTCAGTGTCCAACTTCTTCCAAACTGTTTTCCAAAAATAGCTAACAAATTTACCGTCTCTGTCAGAAATAATACTTCTTGGTAATCCATGCAATCAGACAATCTCTTTAAAGGAAATATCTGCTATATGTATTGCATCTGATGTTTTTCTACATGGTATGAAATGTGTCATCTTAGAAAATCTATCCACAACAACAAATATGGAATCATTACCTCTTGTTGTCCTCGGTAAGCCAAGAACAAAATCCATGTTGATATCACTCCAAGGTTTCTCAGGAATAGTAATCGATGTATACAAACCAGTATTCTGACTCACTCCTTTTGCAACTTGACAAACTCCACAACTTTTGACAAATTTTTGAATATCCTTATACAAATGAGGCCAAAAATACCTTTCCTTCAACTAACTCAATGTTTTATCAATACCGAAATGTCCAGCCAATCCACAACTATGTTTCTCCTTAATCAAATTAGTTCTCATTGAACCTCTCGGTATACACAACTGAATACCTTTGAACAACATATCTTCCTGAATGAAATAATATTCATACTTACTTGATTGATTTGAATTAGCTGCTCTGCACACCCTCCACTACTCAGAAAAATCATGATCACTTTCATACAAATTCTTCATATCATCAAAACCAAGAACTTCAATTCTCATTTTAGTCAACAAAGATCTTCTTCTACTCAATGCATCAACAACTCTGTTAGAAACTCCACTCTTATGCTCTATCACAAATGTGGAACTCTGCAAATACTCTACCCATTTCATATGTCTTTGATTCAACTTATTCTGACTACCCAGATATTGTAAAGCCTTATGATAAGTATACAACACAAATTCATTTGGCATCAAGTAATGTCTCAACTTCTTCATAGCTTGAACAATAGCATAGAATTCTTGATCATAGATATAATATTTCCTTTTTGCATCATTCAACTTTTCACTAAAGAAAGAAACAGGTTTACCTTCTTGAGTCAATACAACTCCAGTTGCACTTCCACTTGCATCACATTCAACTTGAAATACCTTATTAAAGTTAGGTAAGGCTAACACGGGTAATTCAACAACCTTCAGCTTCAAAGTCTCAAAACTTTTATCAGATCCATGTGTCCATTTGAATTATCTTTTGTCTCCTCTCATTGTCTCAGTCATATCATTACAAATAGAACTAAAATTTTAGATAAACTTCCTGTAAAAACTTGCCATTCCATGAAATGATCTTACCTCACTGACATTCTCAAGTGTAGGCCAACTAAGTATAGCTTCAACCTTCTCAGGGTCCATCTTCAAACCATCAGCAGAAATCACAAAACCCAAATACACAAGTTCTTCTTTCATGAAGGAACACTTTTTTCAGATTTATCAATAACTTTTCCTCTTTCAATCTCTGCAATACTTGCCTAATATGCATCAAATGCTCTTCTCTAGTCTTACTGAATATCAAAATATCATCCAAGTATACAATCACACATTTATCCAAGAATTTCTTTAAAACCTCATTCATTAATCTCATAAAAGCACTTAGTGCATTAGTTAAACCAAAAGGCATAACCAACAACTCATACAAACCTTCCTTTGTCTTGAAAGCAGTCTTCCATTCATCACCTTCTATGATTCTGATATGATGATACCCACTCTTTAAATCAATTTTGGTAAAATATCTTGCTCCACTCAAACAATCCATTATATCATCCATTCTCGGTATAGGAAACCTATACTTCACTATGCTCTTATTGATTGGTCTTGAATCAGTGCACATTATCCATTCTCTATTCTTCTTAGGTGCCAATACATTTGGTACTGCACATAGACTCAAACTTTCTTGGATCAAGCCTTTGTTCAACAATTCATAAACTTGTCGGTTAATCTCTTCATTCTTGGTCGGTGTTAACCGATGTGGTGCTTTGTTCAGTAAACTAGCTCCAGGAATCAGATCCATACAATGACTGATATCTCTCATTGGTGGCAAACCATCAGGTACATTATCTGAAATTATCTCCTTGTACTTAATGAGTAACTTATCAACTTCTACAAGAATTTCATCCTCGGTATTCGTACTTGGTTTGTTAGGAATCAAAGCATAACAAATATCATTTCTTTTCAAATCCTTAACAAATTGTCTACCTTCCATCAAACAAACTTTCACGGATGTACATATCTCACCAACTAATTCTTCAGCCAAAGGTAACAAGACTTGTTTCTTACCATCAACCCAAATAGAATATCTATTCAATCTTCCATCATGTATAGTATGTCTATCATATTGCCAAGGTCTACCCAAAAAAATGTGACAACAATCCATAGGCATAATATCACACAAAACCTTATCATAGTATTTTCCAATTTTTAGATTGACAAAACATTGTACACTCACCATTAATGTATGCTCATCCTTGATCCATGAGATCTAATAGGGTTTCAGATGCTTCATCCTTTCCAACTGTAACTTTGTGACCATTTCCTTAGATGCTAGATTCTCCGAGCTTCCACTATCAACAATCACCTTCCAAACTTTGTCTGCAACTCTACATCTGGTCTTGAACAAACTTTTCCTAACAGGATCTTGCTTTTCTTTCTCACTCCATAGTATCCTTCTAATCATGAGATTACTTTCAGGTTCATTAGGTGACTCCTCTTGAACCAAAGCATTTATGTTGCTGCTAACTTTCTTGCTTGCATGTGTACACTCAAAGGATTTATGTCCTTCCTCACCAGAGTTGTAACAAGTTACTTGGAACCCTCTTCTCCTATAACCACCTCGAGAATAATTTCCTTTTCCTCGATATGAACTTCCACCTTCCATTCAGTCTTTCCTTTGTCTTGAAATATGTCTGAAATTGACTTGTCTGGTTCAGATCTATTATTTTCACCATGAGATCTACCTCTTCCTCTAGGGAATCTACCACCTCTTCCTCTTTTCCTTTGTTCATATCTTTTGTTCAATTTCTCCTTAGCTTTTAGGGCAAATTGATATGCGTCCTCAATTCTTTCCATCTTTACCAAGTTGATCTCATCTTGTATAGAACTTATCAATCCATTCAGATATCTTGCTACTCTTTCCACTTCATCGTCAACATGTCCAGATCTGATGTCCAATCTATAGAATTCTTCAGTACAATCCTTTATCGATCTATCTTTCTGCTTCAAACTTTGCATTCGCCGAACTAGTTTAATCTGATAATCACAAGGTAGAAACTTGTCTTTCAATTTGTTTACCATCTTATCCCATACCTTTATTTTTTCTTTACCTTTGTTCTTTCGATCCAATTGTAGATGCTCTCACCATAAGGATGCATGACCTTTCAACTTTGTACTTGCAATCTTGACTTTCTTGTCCTCTGATACATTCTCATATTCAAAGTACTTTTCCATCTCAATTATCTAGTCCATCAATTCATCAGAATCCAACTTTCCACAATACTCGGGAGGATTAAATTGAGGCGTGGACTTCAAACTTGTCAATGCGCACATGAATCTCTCTTCTTCCTGATCCATCACAGGTGCAGGTGCAGCTTCACATTGAAAGGTTGACCTTCATACCTTGAGAGGTTGGCCTTCATACCTTGTTTTGTGTCATAGTCGTGTAAAAAGTTTTTTGAGTTTACTTTAAATAGATTGTGTATTATTTTGATACCATGTCACTTTTTGCACAACATCCTCATCTCCATATTTACCTTTAGTGATTATTTTGAAATGTCTTTCCTTGTTTTGTCTTCATGAGGTTCATCATTGAAATTTGACTATGTTTCATAGCTTCCTTCTTATCAACTGTCATTATTTGTTCATCTAATGCTAGGCTGACTGTCATTTGTATCTTTGAAAGGAGGTTGTCACTTTACTCACATCACTATATTTCTTTGACTGCCATAATCTTAACATTAGTGTCCTCTCTTGTATACATCATGACTTGTGTGACTTTGTGGGGCATAATGGTTCCTAGAAATACCTGTCATCCTCCATTCTTGTATGAAGTTGTATTAAGTTTTGACTATCAATGGGCCCACCCCTTCATCTTGACTATCAACTGTATTTATTTGCCCAAACCCCCATAACTGTCTTTTTTCTCTATTTTGATCTTTTAACTGTTATATTTGTGATTTGTGCTCTTTAAGCTCTTTAATGTTTGTCTCAAAAGTGAGTTTTCTTTCCCTTTTTCTATCACAGTCAATTGAAAGACTTCATGTTTGACCATCTTTGAATGCATACATGTTGAGTGAAGTGTCTAAAAGCTCATACCATCACTAATGTAGCTTCCTTATCATAGCTTATTTTGACTGTCATAGTCTTTAAATTTTTATAAAAAATTTCATTATCTTTTCTATGTGACTTCGATAACAAAGTATTCACAGGTCATTGTATCTTATCTTTAACACACTATCTACTTGTTGAAGAATGTCTCCTTTTGCGTCTATCAAAAACCTACCCCTCTTTAATATTTTGGAATTTTATTTTCTCTTATGTGCCACTGAATTTCATGTGCACTATAAGGCCCCTTAAAGGATAATACTAACCTATTTTGCTAACAATCAACTCTCTATTATCATTTGGATGCTAACAAGCATCCAACAATTATTTTCAATATCTTCCAGACCTTTCTACCTAAAATACCTTGCTTATCACTTAAAGACTTTGTTTGGCCTATTAGTTACCCTTTATAGGGCTATCCTTCATTATTTATATCTTATCAACCTGGCAAATATCACTCTTCATGACCATCCTTAAGGTTTTGTATTTTGTTTTCTAAAACCCTATTAGGCATTACCAATCTTTCCTATTGCTTGACATTGCTTTAGACTTTCAAAACTCCATACACTTCCCCTTCTAATCAACATTTCCTATTATAGCTAGGAATTTGTACTTATGCTCAAATATACATGCTCAGCAAAGGTTTTTTATCAACACCGTCCCTTTGAGATGACAACTATGCCCATAGTCTTCTTCTTTGGTTATAAACATTATCCTCGCTAGAAACAAACTAATAACGTGTTAATCTGTTTGTGTCTTCCCTCATCCATGAATGTTGCTTCCTCTACATAATTTGTTTTACTTGTCATCCCAATGTAGGTGCTTCTATGAGCTTCTTACCAATCTTTATCTTACAACAAAAAATATAGTGCCCACTTCCCAAATTCCCATTGTGTTGCACAACAAAAATAAGCCCATATGATTTCCTATGCATCTAGCATTGCCTAGACCATTTGTATAATTATTCCCATTTTGATCTTTTATGGGCTATAAATGTGAAACCAAGATGTATTGCATTACCATCTATAGTAACATCAAGTAATTTAGAAAGGGGATAATCAATTAATGATAAAGCACATTAAATTCATTTCTCTCCCCTTTATTGTGTAATGTAGGGCATAATCAATTACTGCATCTCTCGATAATGATGAAATTCATTTTTAGATCCAAGGGAAATACTAGGGGTTTTCACATTGTTTCAAAAACAACCAACACTTGTCAGCCATTTCTAAAAAGTTCAATATTACCTTATAAGCAATAAGTATGCAACTAATTTTTTTAATCTAATATTTTACAAGGCACTATTTATTACTAGGTAATATATATTTTTCCTGTCAAGTATAAAGATAGTATTAATATAGGCTGGATAGTTAGAAGACCAAATGCCTCTGATTTAAAATAAAATACAACTATGATCATTTTAGATTGACAAATCCAATTGTCTGAGAGTTCAAAACCATTGGCAACAAGAGCACCTAACTTATGCTAGAGAAAACAAAGATAAACCAAAGAAATAGAAAAGTAGGGCTTCCTAAGCATAACATAATTATATAAGTCCATTAGGGAGAGAAATTAGAGCAAATAGTCCATCCATTAAACTTCCCTTTTTACTAAATTTCTTTTTCAAATAAGTATTAGCATTGGTATTGAGGATGGAAATATTAGAAGCCAAAATTTCCAAATCTACAATAGTAGTAGTGGATTACAACCTAATTGACCAGGGAATAGAATCTTAAGTTGTCAAGCTATTTTCCTCTCTGTCTTCACTTGGTTCAACATTTTCCCTTTTTTTCAAGACATCGCTTATCATTTCAACCAAGGAATTGTCATGTTTGGAGCTCCTTAGACTTTAAAATGTCAATTTTTATTTGTAGAGAATTATGTACAAACATAAAAACAAAATCGTCTTGTTGTTGATTGCTAGAATATGCTTCAATTTTCTTTGTAGTTTTAACAGACTCACTTGCATCTCTGGTATGACTGAAAGATGCCTACTCCCACTCCCACGCCCATTTTGGATCCGATGAAATATCTATCTGTATGATAAAAATTCATCTAAAACAATGCGATAAAAAGCAACATGTGACTTGAACAACATGATTAGTTATGGGGATTATGACATCCGCCATTTTGAGTCAAAGATGCTCTTAGCTCAACATTTATCAAAAGATATATTTTAATAATGGAGTTTGGTATCCACTTTTTTTTTTCAGTTAGGGGCAGAATCTAGGGTTAATGTAAATATAATCAATGAGCTACCTATCGAATTTGACGTTAAGTCTCAAAGGGAAGAGCTCTTCAGGAATTAGGTTCAATCAATAAGAATGAAACTCGTTTAATTTATAGTATAGTAGTATAGTGCTATTGTTTATTTTCTCAAATTAGGAGCTCAACTTACATAAACAGTTCATGGTATTTTTTGCAAAATTTTATCATTTGAAATGTGCATTAAAATTTATTTATTAAAAAGGGGCATTATAAATAATGCATCTATGTCTAGCTTTCGATCATATAAAATTTTGTTATTTTATCCATTTTGTATCATGGTTGTTTTATTATTATCCATTTATATTTCTCTTATTATATCTTCATTTCATGTATTTTTTCCCCTGCGATCTTAAATAGAGAAGCAGATAAAGAATTTTGTTATTTTGTTGAACGACTATTCAAGGGAAGAAGAAGAAGAAATGAAAAAGATTAGACTTGTTCCACCGAGAATAAACCGAATGGATGAAATAAAAAAAGATAACAATTGTTATTTCTTTTTTTTAATGAATAAAAAAAATTGTTCTTTTTATTACTATCATTTCTAACTGTCTTCTCTTTATATTTCTAATAATTTTTCATCTTAATGTAGTGCCAATCCAAAAATCATTCCCAACATTTCAGGATTGACAATAGTATATTTTTTTAATATAATAAATCCGCCATTTTTTTAATGGTGAATTTGTTCAATGGATCAACAATAACTTGATCTGGAAATATGACTTGATTTGATTAAGAAATGGTCAAGTTCGATTCAATTAGATTATTAAATCCTTGATGATTTATTTAAAGGTTCTATTTATGTTGTTAAATCAGAACGATTTTGAAAATGTCGATTCAATCAAGTAACTGTGTATTCTATTTCGACTGTATCTATCCAGATAAGGGTTGTTAACTCAATGTTAAAGTACTTGGCTTTTAAGTGTGACTATGGTCTTTTACATGTTCGGATGAACTACTAAATTCATCTATACCATCGGTAAAATTAGTAAGACTACGACTGATCCTGAAAAGTAAATAAAATGGAAAAAAGAAACATGTCATTCTAAGAATCTCGACTTTCTTTTTTTTATCAAAACCGGATTTTCTCCAAGGAATTCAATGCATAATATATACATATTATTTACATGTATATGTATATAATTATGAACAAATGGTTTGATTTTGAAATAAGATCAAATAAATTCGAGAGTGTGAGTGATTAAGTCAAGTGAGTCAATGGATAAAGATGGATGGCTTGAATCATAAGTAAAACCAGAAGAATAAGCTTATTTTTCTCATTTCAATGAGGAATTCCCTTTACTAATCGAAAGTTAAAAAGTCTTTTAGTAATCGATAAAGGAAGTTTTTCTCTGTAGTAAATCAGGGTTTTCTACATTCACAATGAGTTCTAAGTACTCGAAAAATAAATGTGTATGGGAAATAGTGCCCACACCCACGCCCACGCCCGCACGTTCTTGCCTGTGCCCGCACGCATGCTCCCCTGCCAAATTGACCTTCATCGTCATGCCACACAAGGAGGCAAAGATTGAAATGACTATCCTCTAACTTTTTTATTCATTTAACTGTGTATGTGAACAACTTAAGCATCTATATAAAGGACGTTGGACACCGTCACTTTTAGTGCCTAACCATGATAAAAAAAAAAATGGTGATACCTTACCATGATTAAAAAATTGTTTAAAAACTGGTGCATACCCTTGTTACCACCTATTTTTACCTACTCTTAAAACTATACATAGATGGCCTGCTCTTGCCTTGACTCTTGGAACATTGATATCTCATACTAGCATGGTTTTCCCCTATCTATTGTGTAAACACAATCATGTCATGGAAGTAATGCAAATCTTTGTCTTCAAACCTCCCAGAATCAATGTAAATCATACCTTTCTTATTTGACATTTACTATAGGTACCATTCACTATAAGAGCCTATTTGTAGATAATGTAGCGATGAATACAATTATTAGTGACTACATTAAGAAAATAATTAATAAATTAGCCCAATTGATTGTAATTTATTTGAATTTCGTGTCATTTCAAACATACCCTTGATATCACGTTTATGAGAAAATTAAGATAATCTTTTATTGATACTCTCATTTTTAACATAGATAGTGTAGTGATCAATACTATCTTTAATGTCTACATTAAGAAAATACTGAATAACTTAGCCTAGTTGATTATAATTTATTTACATTTTATACCATCTGAAACATACCCCAAGAGATCTTGTTTAGCAGAAAACTAAGGTAGCCTTTTATTGATTCTCTTGTAGGGACATCTTACACTAGCGCAAGATTACATCATTTACAATGTTTTTTTTTCCTTATGAACTGATATTGTCATTGTAAAGAGATTTCCTAAGTAGAAATATGCAAACAACTATATATAGCTTCCACTGCTAATGTCTTAGTAGTGCCCATACAAGGATCTCCCAATTTTTCTTCAACAACCTTCATAGAGAAAATTGCACGTCCAATGCATACTCACAATAAAATTCAAAGAAATATAGAGAGAAACCAAATAGACTTCAAGATAATTACTAAAATGCTTCAGATGCATCCTCATAGTGTTGTTTATTAGTTTATAATTTTGTTTAAAGAGAGCGGGTGGAAAGAGCATTGCGGTATTCATCTTGCAAATACCATTGGTGAAACTCTAGCCTAGGTTTAATCCCTTCTACTCTAGTCTTTAAACTTGATTTCCATGAGCACACAATTCTTTACAGTATGTGTCAAACGGAATGTGTCTTTACAAGCACAAGTATGTTACCCATTGGTTGAATCCATGAATGAGGAACATGATATCTAAGAAACAAAGAAAATGTTCATTGATTGTGAGCACTAATTACTAAGCAAAGAGTTCACAAATGCATCTAAAAAATGTCATTTAAAAGGATGATTTGGACACCATGTCTAAACAAAACACTATTCCATTTCAAACTCCCTCACTAGTAACATTTAGAATTTGAAGCACTGACATCTTTTGTATAGATACAAATTGAAATCTTCTACATTGTTACTTTCCAAAAGCTTTGTAGGAATTATATCATGCACTACGAAAGCTTTCTTTTTTTTAGAAGTAGGCACATTATATTTTTTTACAGTATTTGCAATGGTTTGCCATATTTCTTGCACATTTATCTGAACAGTAATTTCCTCGATAGTCACAGTTTTCATCACACCCAGTCATAGGAGCAATTTTGGTGG
>MU225438.1:77412-99387 GCA_018584345.1 Thuja plicata
TCAGTATAGATTTAAATAAGATTTTGATTTAATTAAATGTGAGATAGGGTTACTACTATTTTTAGGGTCATTGTTTCAAATATGGTTCAAGTAAGGGCGTGATACAATAAGGGTTTAGTTATAGTTAGTAAGTTGAACTCTAATTGGAGATTTAATAAGGTTAGAGTAAGGGTTAGGAATACATGTCAATTAGGGATGGGATTTGAATAGGGTTCAAATAGTGTTATTCAAGGTTTATAGTTAGCATTTGAGTTCAATTAGGGTTGAGGTTATGGTTTAATTAGTGTAAGGGTTTGATCATGTTTAGCATTATTATTATAGTTAGGGTTCAATTAAGAGTAGGGTAAAGGTTAAGTCAATTTAACTCCTTAATATTATTTTCAAGGGAAAATCTCACCATTGCATTGAACCTTGAACCTCGATGAACTTGGAGAAAAAGGTAATGGTGTTTTTTACTTAATGTTGTTTTTCTCCACTCCACTAACCAAAATTGGTTCTCAATTTATGAACTCGCCAATTCAAACAAGACTAAATTTAAAAATAATCTTAAATCAATTAAATAATACAACATTTTATGAATTTTCTATTCTAGTTCTTTGTAGAAAAGCCTCAGAGAATGTCAAAGGCTTGTCTTTATAATATAACCTCCACCAGGTAAATTTATCCATCGTCATATGTTAGTGAGAATGAAGTTATTCTTAATGAGATTGTCCTTAGCAAATTCCTAGGCTTTCTAATTTAGTTATAATTTTATTCTTAGTGCTATTTTTAGGCATTCCTTGACAACCTGGATGAAAGCATAAACGCTAAACTTTGCTTTCTACTGAACTGGAGAAAACGGTAAGTTCGTTGTTTTTCTTAACTGTCATCCAAAAATTGGTTCTCAAATTATGAACTTGCTGATTCAAACAAAAGCAAATTGAAAAAAATCTTAAATCAGAATTAAATAAATTGTTTACAATATTTTCCAAAAAATAATTAGAAGTAAAAGTGGTCAATCACATTGTTTTTATCTAAAATTTAATGGGTCACAAGTTTAGTCTAGAACATCCATAAGTTTTAATTTGAGGATCACTTAATACGTTATTTTTAGTGTTGCAATTAATGTTTGTTTCATCAATGGGTTATAATTAGAGTTACAATTGATATTAACTTTAATAATAATTTAGTCCTTTAATATTATTTTCAATTAATGAATTATAATTAGGGTTACAATTAATGTTAGCTTTAATATTAATTTAGCCCTTTAATTAATAGATTATACTTAGAGTTACAACTAATGTTAACTTTAATAGCAATTTAACTCTTTACTATTATTTTCATTAATGAATTGTAATTAGCATTACAATTAATGTTAGCAAAGAAATTTCAAATTAGCATTACTATTATTTTTATAGTTAGCATTTGAGTTCAATTGGGGTTGGGGTTATGGTTTAATCAATGTAAGGGTTTGATCATGTTTAACATTATGATTATAGTTAGGGTTCAATTACGAGTAGAGTAAAGGTTAAGCCAATTTAACTCCTTAATATTATTTCAAGGGAAAATCCCATCATTCCACTAAACCTTGAACCTCGATGAACTTGGAGAAAAGGGTAATGATGCTTTTTACTTAATCTTGTTTCTCTCCACTCCACTGACCAAAATTGGTTCTCAAATTATGAACTCGCCAATTCAAAACAAAAGTAAATTGAAAAATAATCTTAAATCAATTAAATAAATTGTTTAAATCAATTAAATAATACAACATTTTATGCATTTTCTATTCTAGTTCTTTGTAGAAAAATCTTGGAGATTGCCAAAGTCTTGTCTTTATAATATAACTTCCACCAGATCAATCTATCTATCACCATTATGTTATTGGGAATGAAGTTATTCTTAATGAGATTTTCCTTAGCAAATTCCTAGGCTTTCCAATTTGGTTATTATTTTATTTAGTAGGAAATGTACCATCACTTTTAATCGAGTATATTACAAGTTGGGATTGCCTCAATTAAATCACTTGTATCTATTTCTATCTTTTGTAAAATTCCCTAATACCAGAAGAGAACCTTTACCATCACCAACATAAGAAAATAAATGGCTATAAACTTTAATTTATCTAAAAATATAAGGTAGGAGCCACATCTGCTCACCCTTCTTGCCACATCTCTAAATAAGCTAGGTCATTAGTATTCTTCTCTAAGGATCTTGTGCACATTGGTCATGGCCTTGAGTTGTCTTCCACAAATACCTTGATCGAATTGATCCATCACTATGTTAAAAATGTTCTTGGTTAAGGTACTTGAGGATTAGCCCATTAAGATAATTCTACAACAAGTTATAATGTATTCATCCGTACTTTTGGTACTATAGTATGAAATTTCTTTGGTAGATCTCATTCATCCTCGAGGAAAAATTCATGTTCCAAATCGAGAAGATAATATTCTTGTAAGTTAAGGACCATCTTTTAATGGACAAAATGTATATTCATAATAAAATTTATTTAGACTGATCTCGTATGCTTCTAATTAAGATTGTATTCATCATTAGTTTTTCCAAGCTTTGGTCTCTAACCAATTTATTTTTATATACCTCAATTTCATATTCTTAGATCTTGTTAATTCAATTGCACATATTTCTTAAGACTTATTGATAAATAAAAGTCTATTTTATTCTATGCATGCAATACATATATAATTATTTTTAGCCTCATTACATATGGATTATAGTTCTTGATAATTTAATAAGGTTATTATAAACATGTTTTCCATTATTGAATACTTCAATTATGCACCTTATGGTCACTTACTAAAAAATGCAATGTATTGCTCGTATCCTTATTTATTCTTTTGGAGTACCATATTAGCAATAGTACAAACAAAGGAAAATGGGAAGGGTTGGAAGGTTCTAGAAGCCTAAAATTACCAAAGTTGGTGATTTTTTAATGGTTACGTTTATCTCTACAAATGCCTCAATTGGTTCACCACACCATGTAATCGATTGTTCCTTCTTTTACATCTACGATATCACTTTGGTCTTATCAATAAAATTTGGTATGAACCTCCTCATGGAGGTGATTTTCCGAAAGAACTACACTCCCTTGATTGATTTATGCCTTCTAACAAGAGTAATTATTTTTACTCTTTATGGATCTATCTTTAATCCATCCTTAGACATAATATGTTATAGTAGTTTGCATTCTTATACACCACATTTTCATTTTTTGGAGTTTAAGTAAGTTATGTATTCAAGTCACTTTTTGAATATCCACTCCAAGTTTTTCTAGTGATATTTTCTATCCTTGGAGTAGTGTTTTCTATCATCTTGATACACAACCACGATTATATTGATTAGGCATATGGATGCAATGTTCATGTCTCTTTAGAAAATTTATCTTGTGTTTTTGAGCCAAGGATTTTTTGGAAATTTGTTCTTGTTTCTTTGAGTCCAAACTACATGCTCATATAAACATGGACACCCCAATTAATTGTGAATGCAAAATTTTGTGTTCTTCTAACTCCTTGGCCAACACTTAATTGTTTATTGTGAATCCATCTTTCATAAGAATTAATTCTAATGTTTTTATCATCTACAATGTAGGACCCATGGTAGGAAGAGAGTAATTACCCATAAGGAATTTGAGATAAATATACATGGTCGGGGTGAGAGATAGAGGTAGAGATAAGAGAGATGGAGAGAAAGAAAGGGAGATATGTATTGAGAGATAAAATGATAAATATGGGAGATGGGAAGAGATAGAGAGGGACAAGGAGAGGGATGTGTAAGAAATACGCAAAAAAAAACAAATGAGAGGGCGGAGGGTGGCTGAATCAGTTTCTCCTAAAACACTTAAACCTTAAAACTTGAAACTATTCAACACATTAACCTTTATTATTGATTTGAAAAATGTAAATAATGTAAACACAAATCAGGAAACATCAACACCACATAACACAAATATTTTTATCATGGAAACCAAAAGTAGGGTAAAAACCATGGTGGGGTTGATACCCACAATAAGACTAGTACCTTGTTAGAAGTATAGACTTATTACAATACGGGCAAATGCACATGCATTCATGCACACTACCTAGAGTTCACTACTTAATTTTCCTTAGGATACAACCCTAAGTAAGTCTCACTGACTTACAATCAAAATTTAGACACAAATATGAGAATTCATGAACTGTATGATAGCATTTGTATATGCCTTGGTTAGTTCCATTTTAGTACAGTCAAATCCCTTGCTATAATTCTTTATGTCACACTCAGATGATTTATTCAACCTCTATTAGATCTGTAAAAGTGCTTCACTAGAAACCTCTACCTTCCAGAGTTCTCCAAACACTGGCGCACATACACAACAACACAAATCAAACCCTAATTCACCATATTTACCAAGAACTAGGTCAGCAAAACCTAATCCTTAAACATTCAACTCTTAGCACCAAAATCATTGACCATCAAGATCATTGCACACTTTTGAAATATTTCTTAGATCATTCAAAAACACCTCAAGATCATAATCATAACCCTAAAATGTTTTGTCGATCTCTCATAAATCGTTTTATCAAATTTTCTTGACATGTCGGCTATAAATATAAAAACATCTTCAAATTCATTGAACTTGGTCACCTTCATCAATCTAAGTTTCCAACTCATCAAGCACATAATCCTTGATCATCCTAAGGAATCATTAAGCTCAAACAAATAATCGAATCCATCATATTTATCGAATCTGTCAACATCTCATGCCATACCTCAAGAACACTATTAACCCCAATTGAAATACTTGTAAATGCCTTGCGGACCATCATAATCATAAACTCTTTGAATGGTAGACACATTTTTATGTCCTTAACATATTCCCATTTTTGCAACCAAAGATCTCACCTTGAGTATATGCACAAAGTCATTCTCTACAATTCTGTCATACTGACAAATAATAAAATAACCAGTCTTCATCTATGGCATCATAACTTTCTCAAATCATCATGTCAGCAACTCAAACTTAACATGAACCATATATACAACCTCTAACTCATCCAATGATGTGCACAACTTCTCATCTTCAGTAACATTCCATCACCATTCATCTGAACATTCTGTATTACTAGCAAAACTACATATTTGACATACAAATTGTATAAAAGATATCAAAACATCCAAACTGCACACTGGGCATCCAACCAACATAATAGACATGTTGACATCAATGAAAACACATCCAACTTGCCAAAAGTATCCCCTTTGGAATTGGTGGAAACATTGTGATGGGAAAAATAATAATGTAATTAGAAACCAATAATACTACCATCAATATCCACAATATCTTTTGGAGTCTCTCTAACTCTGCTTTGTTACCTTAAATTTCTACTCTGTCACTTCTCCCCCTGGGAACAAGATCGCCCTGATTCCAATCTAATTACATAATCTTCTCTCCATCAGTTTATCCCCCTTGGATTTACACTACCCTTCTTGGCTAAAACATCTTTCTTATGTGCAAGTATATGAACATGAACTTTCTCTTCACTTCTCTTCTCTCTTTCTTCACATCTTCTCTTCTTTTTTTCACTAGCAACTTGCTCTTTACACCTGATTTTTTTTCACATATTCTCTCTCTCCATGTTTGACATCAATGACAAAGGTATATTACCTACTATGGGCCATCAAACACATCCAACTACTGATCAAACACATCTTCCTTACCATGCTTACTACTCCCCCTGAGTAGCAGCCTTCATACATCAATGTTGTTGTGATATTACTATTTAGAGCATATTGGACTAATGTAATCTCTTGCATCTTAGTTCTGATTAGGAGGGGTAATGACCCCTAACTTTCCTGTAAGGGTATACCCTTTGCACCTGCTATCACACTTTGAATTTCATTTTACACTTGTCAGTGTTGACTTTGATCATTACTATCCCTCTAATGTCCACATTCATCAGACCTTGCCAAATTCTCAAGACTTTCATTCACTTTAACAGTTGTGCTTTCTACTATATTTTCAATGCTTATTGTAGCAGATATATGCTTTACTTTTGGTATAATAACCAAGGAATATACCTTCATCACTCCTTGCATCAAAATTTCCAATGTCTTCATCTCTTTTAATGTAACATATACTAATTTTTTTGAAATATTTAGTAGTAGGCACATGACCACACCAAAGTTCATAGGGTGTCTTACCAGTTCCATGTTTGATCTATACTCGGTTAAGGGTGTATACTGCAATGCTCATGGATTCTCTCCAAAACATCTGCGAAACATTTCTTTCAAGAATCATGGTCCTTGCAGTCTCATGAATAGATCTATAAAGATGGGAGATGGGAAGAGATAGAGAGGGACAAGGAGAGGGAGGTGAAAGAAATATGCAAAAAAAAACAAATGAGAGGGCGGAGGGTGGCTGAATCAGTTTCTCATAAAACACTTAAACCTTAAAACTTGAAACTATTCGACACATTAACCTTTATTACTGATTTGAAAAATGTAAATCATGTAAACACAAATCAAGAAACATCAACACCACATAACACAAAGATTTTTATCATGGAAACCAAAACTAGGGTAAAAACCATGGTGGGGATGATACCCACAATAAGACTAGTACCTTGTTAGAAGTATAGACTTATTACAATACGGGGAATGCACATGCATTCAGGCACACTACCTAGAGTTCACTACTTAATTTTCCTTAGGATACAACCCTAAGTAAGTCTCACTGACTTACAATCAAAATTTAGACACAAATATGAGAATTTGTGAACTGTATGATAGCATCTATATATGCCTTGGTTAGTTCCATTTTAGTACAGTCAGATCCCTTGCTATAATTATTTATGTCACACTCAGATGAGTTATTCAACCTCTATTAGATCTGTAAAAGTGCTTCGCTAGAAACCTCTACCTTCCAGAGTTCTCCAAACACTGGCGCACATACACAACAACACAAATCAAACCCTAATTCACCATATTTACCAAGAACTAGGTCAACAAAACCTAATCCTTAAACATTCAACTCTTAGCACCAAAATCATTGACCATCAATATCATTGCACACTTTTGAGACATTTCTTAGATCATTCAAAAACACCTCAAGATCATAATCATAACCCTAAAATGTTTTGTCGATCTCTCATAAATCGTTTTATCAAATTTTCTTGACATGTCGGCTATAAAGATAAAAACATCTTCAAATTCATTGAACTTGGTCACCTTAATCAATCTAAGTTTCCATCTCATCAAGCACATAATCCTTGATCATCCTAAGGAATCATTAAGATCAAACAAATAATCAAATCCATCATATTTATCGAATCTGTCAACATCTCATGCCATACCTCAAGAACACTATTACCCCCAATTGAAATACTTGTAAATGCCTTGCGGACCATCATAATCATAAACCCTTTGAATGGTAGACGCATTTTTATGTCCTTAACATATTCCTATTTTTGCAACCAAAGCTCTCACCTTGAGTATATGCACAAATTCATTCTCTACAACTCTGTTATACTGACAAATAATAAAATAACCAGTCTTCATCTATGGCATCATAACTTTCTCAAATCATCATGTCAGCAACTCAAACTTAACATGAACCATATATACAACCTCTAACTCATCAAATGATGTGCACTACTCCTCATCTTCAGTAATATTCTATCACCATTCATCTGAACATTTTGTATTACTAGCAAAACTACATATTTGACATACAAACTGTATAAAAGATATCAAAACATCCAAACTGCACACTAGGCATCCAACCAACATAATAGACATGTTGACGTCAATGAAAACACATCCAACTTGCCAAAAATATCCCCTTTTGGAATTGGTGGAAACATTGTGATGGGAAAAATAATAATGTAATTAGAAACCAATAATACTACCATCAATATCCACAATATCTTTTGGAGTCTCTCTAACTCTACTTTGTTACCTTAAATTTCTACTCTGTCACTTCTCCCCCTGGGAACAAGATCACCCTGATTCCAATCTAATTACATGATCTTCTCTCCATCAGTTTATCCCCCTTGGATTTACACTACCCTTCTTGGCTAAAACATCTTTCTTATGTGCAAGTATATGAACATGAACTTTCTCTTCACTTCTCTTCTCTCTTTCTTCACATCTTCTCTTCTTTTCTTCACTAGCAACTTGCTCTTTACACCTAATTTTTTTTCACATATTCTCTCTCTCCATGTTTGACATCAATGACAAAGGTATATTACCTACTCTGGGCCATAAAACACATCCAACTACTGATCAAACACATCTTCCTTACCATTCTTACTACTCCCCCTGAGTAGCAGCCTCCATACATCAATGTTGTTGTGATATTACTATTTAGAGCATATTGGACTAATGTAATCTCTTGCATCTTAGTTCTGATTAGGAGGGGTAATGACCCCTAACTTGCCTGTAAGGGTATAACCTTTGCACCTACTATCACACTTTGAATTTCATTTTACACTTGTTGGTGTTGACTTTGATCATTACTATCCCTCTAATGTCCACATTCATAAGACCTTGCCAAATTCTCAAGACTTTCATTCACTTTAACTGTTGTGCTTTCTACTATCTTTTCAACGCTTATTGTAGCAGATATATGCTTTACTTTTGGTATAATAACCAAGTAATATACCTTCATCACTCCTTGCATCAAACTTTCCAATGTCTTCATCTCTTTAATTGTAACATATACTATTTTTTTTGAAATATTTAGCAGTAGGCACATGACCACACCAAAGTTCATAGGGTGTCTTACCAGTTCCATGTTTGATCTATACTCGGTTAAGGGTGTATACTGCAGTGCTCATGGATTCTCTCCAAAACATCTACGAAAAAATTCTTTCAAGAATCATGGTCCTTGCAGTCTCTAGAATAGATCTATTCTTGCTCTCTTCTACACCATTATTTTTTGGAGTCCTAGGAGCAGATAACAGTCTCTTGATTCCATGCATCTCGAAGTATGTGTTGAACTTATTTGATATGAACTCTCTGCCTTTGTCTGATCTCAGCTTCTTCAACTTCATACTTGTGTCATTATCCACCGTTGCCTTGAAATCCTTGAACTTATCAAAATCTTCATATTTCTCCTTCAAGAAGGTCACCCATACTATCCTTGAGTAATCATCAATTAGTAGCGTATAATATATGTCACCTTGCAAGCTTCTTTTATTGGTAGGGCAACACAAATAAATATGAATAAGATCAAGAAAATCATTTTAATTTTCTTTCTTGGAGTATAAACTAGCTCTTGTTTTATTTCCCAAATGACATTCCTCGCAAAAACTGTTGGCAAGATTTTTCATCCTAGGAAAATATCTAACTGCAGAAATAGAACTTATGGCAACAATATTGTAAAAGTTCACATGACGCAATCTCTTATGACATAACTAGCTTTCATCTATTTGTACAATCAAATAAGTCTTCTAACCATTATTCAATAGAAATATATTACCTATTTTCCTTGATCCAGTAGCAATATCTTTTCCATATAGTCATTCAAGATCTTACACATATTGTCCTTGAAATGAAGTCCATAGCCTTTATCCATCATATAACTAACACCAAGAATATTACGTCTCAAACCTTCTACATATATTACATCATCGATGTTATTTTTACCATCCAAAGTAATTGAACCTCTACCTCTGATCTTACCACCAGAGTTTTCACCCCATTTCACTTCACCACCATCATACTCTCAAATCTTACAAACTTACTCTTGTCACCAATCATGTCATGAGAGCATTCAGTGTCAATTACCCACTCTTATTTTAAAACTTGAGAAGTTAGAGCTTTCTCTTCAACAATATCTTTAGCAAAACTAGAAGTCATTACAATATTGATGTTGACATAGGATCATCATATTTCTTAATGTTAATGAATGTGATTCCATCATCATCCTTGTAAGCTCCACATATTCACCATCAATAACACTATCATCATCAAGAGCATAGTACCACTTTCTTTCTTTAGGCTTAGGCTCATACTTATACTTGGGAATTATATTAGGACATCTAGATGCAAAATGTCCTACTTTACCACTTGAAAAGAATTTAAAAGGCATCTTTGCTTCATACTTACTAGTAATGGGAGCTCTATATTGTACTCTTATGCAAAATTTTATTCCAACTCTTCAAGCTCCATGTCTTCCTCTTCCATTTCCTTCAACTCATTTTCCCATCTTGTCATTCTCCTTATAGGTCTCTCGGCCATATCTAATTTCTACATGTCCTTACCAATCACTCTGGCTTTGAATGTTGTCTCATTCTTGGGAAGTTCTCCACCTAATACACTCAATTCAAAGGTTGTAAGCTTTTCAACTAGGTTTTACCTTATCACATTTGTCATTGTCCTTATTTCTTCAATACATGCAACCTTGTTGTCATAGGCACAAGGAAATGATCTCAGAATCTTTGTAAAATCACATCTTCATCAAGTGTACCTATAGCACATCTGATAGCACATACCATCTCATTGATCTTTAGCATGTAAGATGAAATGTTCTCATCTTCACTCATCTTCATGGCTTCATATTTTCTCTTTAAGCTCTGCAACTTGGTCATCTTAACTGTTTTGTCTCCTTCATAAAGGATTTCCAACTGCTCCCATATCTAATGGGTTGTCTCCAATTCCATGAGATTGGTCATCTCTGCATCAATTAGTGTACTCAACAAAACTTACTTTTCTCTGATATTTGCCTTGACCTCATTTATCTCATCAGGAGTTGTAGGGTTTTTAGGTGGTTTGTATGAGCTCTTTGTAATCCTCTGACAATATTCATCAATGCATCTAACATGTACAATCATGCAGTTCTTCCACAATGTATAGTTGGTTCCATCAAATCTTGGACTATCCTTTTTGAATGCTGCCATCTTCATATCTCTCTCAAGCTATTAGGCTTCCTTCAAGGGATGAGGCTCTGATACCAATTGTAGGAAATAGGTTTTGAATATATCACTTCTCCAGTGAAACCTTTCTTTACACAACTACCATAATTTTTAAAATTACCTACTAATTGATCTTTTGTATCACACAAATATATGCAAAAAATGGACTAATTTTATTTCTAATTAAACTTCGACACTTATTCGGTGTACCCATTGCATACCTAGTTGCATTTGCTACTATATATAAAATACAAAGTTAATCTTTTAGGCGACGTCTATTATTAGATTCTCTTACAGAGAGTGCATCATCGAGCTTTTTAAATTTGAAAGCATAGACTGATAATATCAAGAATTAAAATAAGTATTTTTATTTTTTAATTTAAATATAAAATTTATGAATTTTTTTTTATTTTTAATTCTATTGGATAATAGTAATGTATAATCTAATTACAATGATGTCAAATATGTATTGTTTGTCACATTTTTTTTATTGGTAACAATTATAATTTTATTAATAAAAGGTCAATGCATCCATGATTACATCATAAATTGGCTTCAAAGTTCATAATAAACTAGTCCTTTATATCTTCCCCTATTCATCTACCCTTATAGTTAAACTATTACATCTATCTGTTCCAAACCTCCCACGTCCGTTACATCATCTATGATTTGAATTACAACAACCAAATTTATATGGCCCATCTTAGGCTTGATATTAACAATTTGCACCATATTAAAAAAAAAATGTTGAATGTCAGATTACTACGAGCCAGAGAATCCATCGACCAAACCAAAGTTTCATCTCTACAACCATTGCACCTGCACATGTCATCAAACCAAAATATAAAAATAGATCCCCATATTCTCCTTCACACTGCCATGTATGCAAAAACAAATTTTGAACCAGGCCAATATTCCAAAAATAGCCCAAAAAACCAGCCCACATGACACCATTTGTTGAAATAAATTAATTATAATGCAATATAATCCATGGTCGGCACAAACCAAGAAGAACGGTGCAGAAAACCATAGAAAACATGTGTAGCCGTCTACAACCGCACAGTCATCTTTTCTCACATGTCTTTCATTAATATGCCAACTAACTGTAATCTATAGTCTTCTCTATATTTAATGTAAATTTTTCTATAAATAGAAATGATAGAGCGTGGTATTTCAACGCACATTTTGGTGAAGTCTTTTTTAATATTTGGTGCGTATTTGTGTTATGTTTTTCTCATGGTATTAGAGCCATGAGTGAGGACTGGTAATTGCAATTTTGGAAAGTGAGCTGAGGTTTGGAATTGAAGAATTAGGGAGATTGTTGATAGAGAGTAGCCCAGTTGGAGAGTGTGTATAATCTTCTAGAAGAAATATTGTTGTGTGGTGCAGACAAGTCAGAAGTGCTGAAGTTTGAAAGAGTTGTGCATTGCTGATGTTATTTGGTGATGTTTTGTTGATCATAGTGAAGAATTTTTTGAAGGCTCTATTTGACAAGTTAATTGCGGATGGTCCCACAATAGTGTGTTCCACTTTTTGCCCAACTTTGACACAGAGATCAACATTCTGAGAAAAAACTTCACTTTCGAACACCTATTGCCGCAAAACTATAAGGAATTTGAAGATGATGTAAACTAGGGTCTTTTAGAATTTTTTTTCTAGTTTCTAAATATATTTATAAAAAAAAATTCATTAAAATTCATTTTCCTTCTCCTTCGAAAAGTGGTTTGTGTGAAAAACTGTATTTTTAAGAAGTGACTGTCACTTGGATCAGCATAATTTTTTTTTAAAATATGATAACGATGTTAATCTTCCAAGATTATATTTGTAAATTCAATATCTAAAGGATGTTATTGGTTTGATTCATTTTGGGTCAATATTTCATAGTTTATTAAGTTCTAAAGTGATAGTAACTGTAATTTAGACATAAGGTCACTTGGATCGCTCTAACTTGATCTCTATATATCGAAATTCAATTTTTTTTTATAGAAAGGTAACACAAAACCGCTTTTCCTACATATTTTGTTAGATTTGATAAACAACAAATCTACCCAAGACCACCTGCATGCAAGACTGTCACAGAGAAGCAAAGACAGAAGAGAGAAGACAGAAGAACAACTATGGAGGCCAAAAGGCCAGAGACTGAAAATCCATGTGACAGAAAAAGCTTCTATATTCAACAATAATGAATTACAATACAATCTCCTTACTGAAATGAAAGCGGTGAATCCTTATAAAAGGATACCGAAACCCTAAAAGGGAAACTCTAAAGGAATAGAAAGCTGCCTAAGTAAATTAAGCATATAGTAGATAGACTAATAATTAAATGAATTAATTATTAGCTAAACTAAGACTACTCTAACACCCCCCCTTAACTGTAACTTAGGGAGAAGCAAAACAGCTAAACTACTGCAGAAAGCAAGAAAGATGGGTCCCGGCAACAAGGCCTGATCAGGTACCCAAGACAAGAAAGCAAACTAGATGAAGGAAATTGAGCCTTCAATCTAGGGAAAAGATGTCCCAGAGAAAGGAACAAGAATGAGCAAGAAGCATCTCCGAAGCATGGAACTGAAAACTCTGTCAGAAGAGACTGCTAGAACCCCCACTGAAGTGCATGACTAGGTAGAGAAGACAATTTCTGAAGAGCTGATCAATCGAACCAGGAAGCAATAGAACCAACAGGTGAACCCCCCCATAATGCTGAACTGGGAGAGGTGACAGGAACACTGAAATGCAATGCCAGAAACATCTGCAGAAGAAGAACCAGGAACACCAACAGTGCAACAGAAGTACAGACACAGGATAAAGGGCGGTGTCATTGACACAGCATGGGCTAATTTCATGGAAGGTATGCTCACTTGACAAAGGTGGATGCGCCTAAAGCGGCAAAAGCATCTTAACCCTTCATGGCACTTTATAACAGAGTGCAAGTACAAAAACCATACAAGGTGTACAAGATCCCAGATATACAGAAGTAGGAACTTTATCTCAGTGCGTTTACAGAATAAAGATGCAACAGAAGAAGTATACAAGCTCAGAAGTCAGAAAGAAGAGTGAGCTAGAATATCAGAAAAAGAGATCCCAGGACCTGTAGAACCAAGCAATCCACCAGAGTGCATAAACTGCCAAACTCAGAGGAGAGAAAACCTGGAGCAGAATCTGGAAAAAATACCTCTGCAACTGAATAGGTCACTGAACCAGCTTTCTGACGATATCTCGTTTGCCAAAAACGGAGTCCGGATGAGCCAGATATGACTCCCGAAAGGCAAAAATAGATATCAGACTTCAACAGCAAAAAATGCTGTCAAAATAGCAGACCCAAAAAACCAATCACTATAGTCGGAAATAGCTCGAAAAGATCTTTCCAATGATATAACGAAGTCCAAAAAAGGCCTCTGTATGCTCCAGATAGAGCGAAAACAGTGATAAGGCCCCAAAATGCTCAACAGGCCTGGTTTTAAGCGTCAGGGGCTAAAAAAATGGGCCCCCGGGCGCATGGCGCATGCCGGGGGCTAGGCCGCAGCCCCTGGTCCTCCATAGGACCGCCCGCTAGGTAGCATAAGCCCGCGGGTTTAAACAGGGGTCCGCGCCACCGGAGGAGCGGTGGGCGCTGGCGAAGCGGCACGGGCCGGGCAGGTGCCGGGCGGGGCGGAAGCCGGGCGGGCCGCAAGGGGCGGCGGAGCTGAGCGGGCCGCAAGGGGTAGCGGAGCGGAGCACATGGGGGAGCAGAGCGCGCTGGGAGTGGGGCTGGCGGTGCAGAGAGGGTGGCGGCCGGGCGCTGGCCGACGGCGGTGGTGCACCGGCGGCGCGCCGGCGGCGCCATTCTTTTAACACTGTGCGCATTATTTAAAACGCAAAAAAAAATGTTTTTTAATGATTTTTTTCTCGTAAACCGTGTCCGTACGACCCTTAGGAGGCAAAAAAATTCTCCCAAAGGCCCCGGTGTCCAAAATGGATGAGTTTTATATGGATTCTGGGGTTTTTGGGCCTTCTGGACGCAACCGTGAGGTCGGTTTTGGTCCAAAGTGCTCCAAAAAATAAAGACCCCCCAAAATCACTGAAAGATGCCAGAAAAACTTTTGAAACCCTCTGTGCTTCAACGAAGACCGAACAGTGAGCAGCAAGCGAGCTCTGATACCATGTTAGATTTGATAAACATCAAATCTACCCAAGACCACCTGCATGCAAGACTGTCACAGAGAAGCAAAGACAGAAGAGAGAAGACAGAAGAACAACTATGGAGGCCAAAAGGCCAGAGACTGGAAATCTATGTTGACAGAAAAAGCTTCTATATTCAACAATAATGAATTACAATACAATCTCCTTACTGAAATGAAAGCGGTGAATCCTTATAAAAGGATACCGAAACCCTAAAAGGGAAACTCTAAAGGAATAGAAAGTTGCCTAAGTAACTTAAGCATAGAGTAGATAGACTAATAATTAAATGAATTAATTATTAGCTAAACTAAGACTACTCTAACATATTTTTCATATTTTTTTTTTTTGCAATTTACTATTATTCCCGAAGCCTTGAAGAGAGAGGTTGTTGAATGACCAAACAACCTATGTTTAGTTAAAGTAATATTTGAAAGTGGTATTGAACTCAATATGTATTAAAATTATATTCATTAGAAAGCTTGTTCAGAATCACATCATTTGGCATCATGTGTTTCAGAAAAGTATTTGATTTGGTCCTTGTCCCTAGCCATGAAAGGCCAATTTTTAGGAAACCAGGTTTGTGTAGAAAGATATGAGGTGGGTTTTATTTTCTGTTGTGTCTTAACAGGTGGAACAAAGAAAGATAGAAACCACAAGGATGAGGATAAGCAGAGGAAGGTAATAAGGGTAGGAATTCCAAAGGCTTCAGCTTAAGACGATGTATATAAAGAACAAATTCTAGAAATTGGTCAGGATCTATGAAAGGTTAAGTATTTTGTAATGTAAGTTAGAAGGCTCATACTTGAGGAAAGATGTATCCTCATCAACATATATAATAACAATACAAATGTATCAATGTATATTATTTGGTAATATGGAAAGCGCCATACTATTGACTGTAAAGGCAAGGATCTACATCACTCTTAATGTGAGCTTGTAAAATAGAAGATTTGTACTATACTAGATTTTTTATTGACTTTGTTCTTTCCTCTTGGTGGCCAAACTAAACGGAGTTGTAAGATTTAATCTAATAAAAAATTTATTGGCTAAGGTCGTTTATCTATAAAAAAAGACTCAAATTCAAAATATAATAGACCTTTTTGAAAAGGCGATTTCCCCAATTAAAATAGTTCAATTAAAATAAAATTACTTAAAATCCAAATTAAAATTCCTAAAATCCCAGAAGTTAAATTAAATAATTTCCAATAATAGTACTACACCCAAGGTGCATTAGTCGATGATCTAAATAATCAACAATAAAATATACCAGTTAGTATATAATAAAATATAATATAGCTGAGACTACCACAGATCAACTAAGATGCACAGAAAAATGCTAGTTCATAACAATATGCAATGAAATACTATCTTTTCCTACATGGCAGCTGAAAGGTAATAATGAAAATCAAATACACCATTTCATCCAGGAACAATATTGGATAAGTTGGAAAAAGACCAAGGTTATCTACTATAACCACCATCGAGGATAAGACAAACTTAAACCCGCAACTCAAGAAGAGTCAATGTTTGGTACATGTTCTCTATAACACGTACACATCAAGTGTAGCTTCTTACAATATCAATAGTTGAAGCACATGTATAAATAATCCAAATGCAACTAATGTAAGACTACTTTATCAGCATAATCATTTGTATGTATTTGAATGTTACAAAATAATTCCTTTCATATTTAATCCTCAATATGCATCATAATTAAATTAAAGTATTTAAAAAATTATTTTATGACATTTGAACATATATCAATGAAACCATCAACTCACATCATAAGCCATACAATTCACAATATCTCATAAGTCCTATAAAATAAATATCATCATACAATCATGTCACAACTTCATAGAGTCATGGTGCATGTATGGTCATCCTTGAATCACAATCATAAACTATGTCTACACTTAGCAGTGGTATCAAAATCAAAACACAATGTACTATAATCGGGTGCATCTCATAGTGCCAATATAAATCATAACATGATCAAACAGTCAGAGAATATCATAAAAGCATCAAGCTTGGATCTAAAAACCATGAACACAATGAGTCAATGGTTCTCACAACCAGGCATAAGGAAAAGATAAGCTTTCCAATACATAACATAATCCATATCATCACAAAGGCACTAATACCATAGGAGCCCAACATGATCATAAAATACATGCATATATCCATTGAAGCATACAATGGGTCTTAACCAATCACAAAATACAACATTGAATCATCCAAAGCTAAAACAAGGTATCACAAAGAGATCTCATCCAACTGCATAGACACACCACCACAAACATACTATCAAAGACACATCCATATGGATGCTATACTGGAAGCAAACGAGAGAGGCGCTACAAATGTTCCATTATTTTGGTGTCATTGAATTTCAATCTATTCCCATTAACCAAAGCATGAAACTCTAGCTACATTGGGGATAGATTATGTAGGACTAAAATACCAGCCCCTTGAGAAAGGAGTAGTGCAGCTTGATGGTTCAACTATTAGTACATTTGGTATCATAAAGGATGTGGATCTTACACTTCATACATGTACTAACTTCTCTATATCTCGAGGCATCTATATTATTGACCTTCCTCCTTGGGGAAAATTTTAAATAGCTATTTGTACATCTTTTGTACATATACAAATTGAAATCTTCTACATTGTTACTTTCCAAAAGCTCTGTAGTTATTATATCATGCACTGCGAAACCTTTATTTTTTAGAAGTAGGCACATTAGATTTTTTACATTGTTTGCAATGGTTTTCTATATTTCTTGCACATTTATCTGAACAATAATTTCCTTGATAGTCACAGTTTTCATCACACCTAGTCATAGGAGCAATTTTGGTGGGCCAATGATGACCAATAATCTGTCCATTTACCCAAGAAACTCCCTTTCCCATGGATGACATGTCCAATGCAACATGATCATTACCTTCTGGAACATCAAAAGTGGTTTTTGATCAAACCCATAACATTATTTATGAGTAGAATGCCAAAATGAGTTCCACCTGTTGTAAAAAGTGGCATATTGTAATTTTTTGTATTACACTTTTATTTAAAATCTATATTAGTTTAGTCTTTACATAAATATGTAGATTAACATATCACAAATTCTCAGACCCTTCTTTTTTGCGTTCCTTCATGTGCTTCAACAAGATAGTCAATGCTATAGTTGCAAAGTGAAGAATAATCCAATTTTTTACCCTGAAAATCTCAATAGTCAGTAGAGTAATAGAAAGTCTCTCAAAAGTATAGGACACAAATCTATTAATATCTTCAACAAATATGGAAAGCTAGTTGGCTTTATTGATGTTCAAAAAAACCATTAGATGTTCACATCTTCATGGTCTAAGGCATTAGAAGATTCCAAAACATCAGATTATTCCATCAAAATATTCATAAACCTTTTAATGGACACATATTTTGAATACCGAGTCAAATTTTCTAGGGAAAGGTACTCTTCACTACAATTTGTAGTAGGATAATTGAAAAGGAATGAATTTCTAACCTTATACCAATATCATAGGTTAATTCTTGGGAATATATGTTCCTGTAGCTCATGGTGCCCTAGCAGTACTGGTCTTACCATTATAAAATCACAAATTTATTACCTTTCAATTAATTTTGTAGTTGCAAAAAAGTAAAACTTAGATGAAATCACATTATATGTTATATCATTCATTGATTCTTGGGCATATGTGCTCTTGTAGCCCATACTGCCCTAGAGTGGTCTTACCATTATAAAATTACAATTTTGTTAACTTTCAATCCAATCTGCAATTGCAAAACAACAAAAATTAGATTAAATAATAGTATATCCTATCTTAGCTTCTTGGTAAATTACAATGTTTCAGTTTGAGATGCAGAGGCAAGGGTAGTTTCTATGTTAGTTTTTTTTTCTTTTGTTTTCTTTTCATTGTCCTCTTTATGCATGGCCATGCATCCTTTTTGTCTTTTACTTGTTATTATTTGTTTTGAGTTTTTGTTGGTATTTTGTCTCTTTGGGCGATAATTTTTCAATTGTGCATGGAGGAATGCAGTGTATGAGAATTATGCATATACATAGTGGCTAATTAGAGATGTGGGAAATATTTTTGGAGGAATTTTCTTGTGGAGCCTTCATAAATAATCTCTTTCAAGTGTTTGCAGCCTTGAGAGGTTGGCCTTCATACCTTGTTTTGTGTCATAGTCATGTAAAAAGTTTTTTGAGTTTACTTTAAATGGATTGTGTGCATTATTTTGATACCATGTCACTTTTACACAACATCCTCATCTTCATATTTAACTTTAGTGATTATTTTTAAATGTCTTTCCTTGTTTTGTCTTCATGAAGTTCATCATTGACATTTGACTATGTTTCATAGCTTCCTTCTTATCAACTATCATTATTTGTTGATCTAATGCTAGGGCTGACTATCATTTGTATCTTTGAAAGGAGGTTGTCACTTTACTCACATCACTATATTTCTTTGACTACCACAATATTATCATTACTATCCTCTCTTGTATACATCATGACTTGTGTGACTTTGTGGGGCACAATGGTTCCTAGAAATACCTGTCATCCTCCATTCTTGTATAAAGTTGTATTAAGTTTTGACTGTCAATGGGCCCACCCCTTCATCTTGACTATCAATTGTATTTATTTGCCCAAACCCTCATAGCTGTCTGTTTTCTCTATTTTGATCTTTTAACTGTTATTTTTATGATTTGTGCTCTTGAAGCTCTTTAATTTTTGTCTCAAAAGTGAGTTTTATTTCCCTTATTCTATCACGTTCAATTAAAAGACTTCATGTTTGACCATCTTTGAATGCATACATGTTGAGTGAAGCGTCTAAAAGCCCTTATCATCACTAATGTAGCTTCCTTATCATAGCTTATTTTGACTGTTATAGTCTTTAAATTGTTATAAAAAATTGTAATTATCTTCTCTATGTGACTTTGATAACAAAGTATTCACAGGTCATTGTATCTTGTCTTTAACACACTATCTGCTTGTTGAAGAATGTCTCCTTTTGTGTCTGTCAAAAACCTACCCCTCTTTACTATTTTGGAATTTCATTTTCTCTTATGTGTCACTGAATTTCATGTGCACTATAAGGCCCCTTAAAGGATAATACTAACCTATTTTGCTAACAGTCAACACTCTATTATCATTTGGATGCTAACAAGCATCCAACAAGTATTTTCACTATCTTCCAGACCTTTCTACCTAAAATAGCTTGCTTATCACTTAAAGACTTTTTTTGGCCTATTAGTTACCCTTTATAGGGCTATCCATCAGTATTTCTATCTTATCAACCTAGAAAATATCACTCTTCATGACCATCCTTAAGGTTTTGTATGCTGTCTTCTAAAACCCTATTAGGCATTACCAATCTTTCCTCTTGCTTGACATTGTTTTAGACTTTCAAAACTCCACACACTTCCCCTTCTAATCGACATTTCCTATTATACCTATGACTTTGTACTTATGGTCAAATATACATGCTCATCAATGGTTTTTTATCAACACCGTCCCTTTGAGATGAAAACTATGCCCATAGTCTTCTTCTTTGGCTATAAAAATTATCCTTTCTAGCAACAAACTACTAACCTGTCAATCTTTTCTTTGAGATAGAATCTATATTTCCCAACAATAACAATCCCCTCTATATCCTATGAGATAGAATCTTATTTCAAGGAGATTATGTCATCGCACTCATCTTGTTTTTTGTTTCAAGTGTTTCCAGCCTTGAGAGGTAGGCATTCAAACCTTTTTTCGTGTCATATTCATGTAAAAAGTTTCTTGAGTGTACTATAAATGGTTTATGTGTCTATTGTTTGCGAAGATATTTTCATTCTTTATATTGTGATTAAGTTTGGCTTGTCGTATTGGCATAGGCTCTCCGTATAGTTGAGAGTAATTCTTGTATTGTGGTAGCGACTCTATGTACCCCTCTCACAAATATATGATAGTGCTTCCTTCTACATGTGAACCGTATTGGATTTAAATGGTTTTATATTTGTAACCCAAAAATTTTTTGTCACATACCCTTATTAACTGTTCAAAACTTTGCAGACACAAGAAATTTTGTATTCTCTGTTAGTTGTCTTGGGGTCAACTGTGATAAAAAAAAACCAACAAAATCAATAAGCTCTTCAATTATGAATTTTCTCTTTTAGCTACAACTCATCCTTGATACTGGTATTATCTTTTCCATCATTTATAATATGAGATTATATTCCAAATTACATCAAAGTTAGACATTCTTATAACCAGTTTTGGAAAATTCTATCTTTTGGAGTCTGTGTTTTCCTTCATCCATGAATGTTTCTTCCTGTTAGAGACCGATAGCATCGTAAAGATAATTATATAAATACAAATACATTTACATATGAAAATTAATGTTATTACATCTTAATATATCCATATATATCCTTAAATTAATTTATATTAATATATATGAAATTATGATAAATATATTAAAACTACATTTAAATGTATTTACTATATTTTAATTATAACTATATATTAATGTATATGTAATTATATTACATATACATTAATACATAATTATGATTATATATATTTCACCGAACATGTTATACACTACTATCAGGCGTTTAACATAACCCACCACCTTACACCGATTAGTATCGGTTAATAAACAGACCACAAGTTATGATGCAGCGAATATAAAACAAAACAGTCGATACAAATCAACTTAAATAAACTAGTCGATGGTTAATATGATAATCGACATAGTAATACAAAGCAAGTCTAACATATTAATAAGAATGGTCATGACTTGTGTTGGAAACAATTGTTTAATTGTGTATTGTCCTTGATGTTACACAAATTTCATATCAGTCATTAGACAGAGTCTACCGAGCTCAGAATGTTCAGCAAGGCAGTTAACCAAGTCTACCGAGCTCA
>MU225439.1:49263-60668 GCA_018584345.1 Thuja plicata
GAGAGAGAGAGAGAGAGAGAGTTTATTGAACATTATTTTCTAGACCTAGGGTTTACAATTTTTTTGTTTGAAGTTTTGTCTAGCTTTACATTTTTGTTTTCAACCTAGGGTTTACAATCTTGTTTCATTTTTGTTTAGGTTTTATTTTTCTACCTAGGGTTTCTTGTTTCAGTTGTCGTTAGGTTTAGGTTTTAGTTTTTGACCTAGGGTTTCTTGTTTCAGTTGTCGTTTGGTTTAGGTTTTAGTTTTCGACCTAGGATTAAAAAAAAGTTTTCTAAACTAATTTACAAATTAAAATTTAAAACTAAATATATAACAGTTTATTTTAATTATATTTAAAAGAACTATAAACATTAAACACAATATACAATTTTTAACATTAAACTAATTAAAAACAATAATAAAAAATATTTTTAATAAAAAAAAATAAAAAAATAATACGTACCTGTAGTAGGAAAAATGGCAGTAGAGGGCTCGGTGGTAGCTCTCAAAAACTATAAACATTAAACACAATATATAATTTTTAACATTAAACTAATTAAAAACAATAATAAAAAATATTTTTAATAAAAAAACAAATAAAAAACAATAATACGTACCTGTAGTAGGAAAAATGGCAGCAGGGGGGTCGGTGGTAGCTTTCAAAAATGGGTACGCGTTCAGATAAAAACGTAATCCCGTTTTGCAAATTGTGAACATGATTTGCAAACCGGTTTAAAACAAATTTTAAATACTTTTAAAAAACGGGCACCCGTTTCTTAAAAACGGGTGCCCGTTTTGCTACGGGTACCCGAACCAAAATGGGTGCCCGTTTTTAAAACGGGTGCCCGTTTTATATTCACAGCTCGGGCACCCGAACCATAACGGGCACCCGTTTTTTAAAAAACGGGTGCCCGTTTCTGTTTGCCAATTTTTTTTTGCCGCGGACTTCCGCGGAATTGGCACTCAACTTTGTGCTTGCACCCATATCTCATAGATGCTTATTTAAGATATAATAAACTAGTATATAAAATAAATTTCAACTAAAAAGTGGTAATAAATTTAAATTAAAAATTATTATTTCGTTCAAATTTAAATGCTAGTATATCTTGTTAGATAAAACATAGACACTTCAAAAATAATATCTCTAAACAACTTTTATATAAAATTATGTAAGACAAGTATACTAATTATTAAATATTTATAGCTCTTACCATAAAAAAATATATACACTCTCTTTACATATTCAAATTTCTATATTCATAATATTATATATAAATCTTAATGTTTAAAAATTTAAATATTATTTATTTATTTTTATAACATAAAAATAATTTTATAAAAATTTATAATAAAAAAATAAAATGAAATGCAATCTATATTTAAAATTATCAATACATTTTAATCTGAAAAATAATATTAATTTAAATAAGATTAATTTATATTTTTAGATTTTGAAAAAGTTTGAAAGATACAATCATTCTTACACATAAGTTCTACAATAAATGAATATAATGAACCTTTGTACGCCACTTTGTAAATATATGATGGAATTTTGAAAAGATCTAAAATGTATTTACACTTTTAAAAAGAATTATAAATATTCTTCAAATCTTATTAATAATGAGAAGATTTCTAATATATCAAGCCATGCTCTAACATAATATGAATTTCTGGTTGATCTACTTCAAGCTAAAAACAACTAACATAATGCTAAATTTCCATGGAGGCACTTCAAGCTAAAAGATAAACTTTTTTCTATAATATCATTCAAATAATCATAATAGATATATGTTTTGTTTAGTTCCAACATAGCGTGGTTGTCTAGATCCACTTCAAGCTCACAACTACCAACATAATACTAAGTTTCCATAAGGGCAATAGGTGGATAATTTTCTTCATGTAACATCAACCAAATAATGATCACTTCGAAATGTATAATATTATAAAAATATATATTTATTATATTGAGTAGAAAAAAACATGTGATCCATAATGGTTTGTTCTTGTGAGATCCAACATAATACATGGTTAATGTAGATCTACTTAGAGAAAACAACCACTAACATAATACCAAGCTTCTACAAAGGCATTTTGAGCTAAGGGATGAACATGTTTTCATTCTATCATTCATATAATTATCATTTAAAAATGTACAATATTAGTAAAATTATCTTATTTATCTTGTAGGAAAAAAAATACTTGTAATGATATATTTTATTGAGATTCAATATAATCAAAATTTTCTCTAGAGACACCTCCAACTAAAAAGAAGCTACATAATACCAAGTTTCCACAAGATAAAGCATAAAATTATTCATATAATATCATTCAAATAATAATCTTTTTTTTTTTTGTATTAACTATAAGGAGATCAAAAAAATTACATGAAAATGTACACGAAGAGGCAGAGCCTCACACATAGAGACTCAAAGTATAAGAGTTTAATTACATATCAAAACTATTGAAAGCATAAACAGGGAATATATAGACTAGTGCAGAATATCATCATGGGTCTCCACCCAAGCAGTCCAGCCCAAAGGTCCTTCCATCAAAACAATGCTTTTCTTTGCTTGGATTTGGTTCAGCATATAGATTTGATCATCAGTGGCATTTTTATTCTTTCTAACCTCCTTGTGGAGTCCCTTCAGAGTCTTCTCAAAGATGGCAAGGTTGTCCATGTGCCTTCGCCATTCATAACCATCCTTCATTTCAAAGACAAACATAGTGGAGTGTTCCATTTGGAAGAACCTTTTCACCCTCTACCTTTCAATCAGCATACTGATATAGACTTGCGAAGAAATTTTAGAGTATATGAGTTTTCGAAAAGACTCAGTAAGGGTTCGAGGAGTGTCTTGATACCTTTCTTCATTTCTTCATTTCCAAATCTGGTAAAGAATGTTAGAAGACAGAATGATCCAAAATAGATTAGTATCTTTATTTAAACCATGAATATGCCTAGTGATAATTTCAAAAATATTAAGATATTTGGGATAAGTGATACCAAACATCCACCATATTTTTTTAGAAAAAGTACAATAAAATAAGATGTGCCTGGAGGAGTCGGGGAGTGTGCAAATACCACAAAATTTTGTATAAGAAGGGTGTTTCCTTAAAGGAAGCCTGTTGAGAAACATAAGCCATTTGAAGCGTCTGATTTCAGGGTCAATAATAGTTTTCCACATACTATCAAAGTGTTTTTTCCAAATGTTAACATCCAGATTAGTATACCAGAAATTATTGACATGGTTGATAATGTCACCATTGTAACCCAATATTCTATATATGTTCTTGGCTTTAATTTTAGTAACAATAGTACCATCCAGCGATTTTATATCTAGAAACCTGTGAGAATCAACATGGAAGGTAGTTGGGAGATTCTTACATCCCTTGAAAACCATATTATAGGTCTTCTTTTAGGACAAGGGTATGTTGAGTTTGTTTTTGAGCTCTTCCCAACTAATAAGGAAGTCCTTCTCAAGAGGCATATAAGTTGAGAGATGCCCAAATTATTCCAGATTTTTGCAGAGAAACCTTAGGATAGGGAAAGAAGCTTACCAGAGAGGTGAAGATTCCACCAAATCAACCTTTCACCATGCAAAAGGTTATCATCAAAGAAGGTCTTATTATATATAAATTGTTTAATATGCTCCCAGGCCTTCCAAATAGTTTTAAATGCAACAGATCCCTGAACAGTGACAGGAAAGTCTCCAGTAAGAAGGTCATAGAAAGGGAGATTTTTCCAGGACTTAGCCTTCTGAGGAAGACCTCTTTCAATGTTACACCTAATAAGAACCTTCCAAGGTTCATCTCCATCTAGAGAGTGAAAGATTCATTTGGCAGCAAGGGCAATCCCTTGAGTCTTAAGGTCTTTAAGCCTTTAAACCCATCAAGATTCTTGTCAATGCGACACCACTCCCATTTAACAGCATAAATTTTTTTTATTACCTTTCCCATCAAACTAAAGAAAGTTTCTAATGGCTTTCTATATCTCCATAATTTGATAATTATTAAACATCCAAGTAGAGGAGTAGTATATATTATAAGATGACATAATTTTTTTGCAAACATGAACCCTACCAGCCAATGAGAGGGATCTGTTATACCATTTATCATTTTTTTTAGTAATCTTATCCTTCACCCAGAATCGCATATCCTTAAGTGAAGGATCAACAGAGAAGGGGATGCCTAGATACCGAACAATTATATGGGGACCACCACACTGAAAATCAGATTTATAAAAGCAATTAGGCGGTCTATCATCCCAGCCAAGGCAGATGAACTTAGGTTGGGATTATCGAGCACCAGATATAGAGTAGAAGGAGTTAATTTTATTTTGTAGAGAATCAAAATAATCTTCAGATATTTCAAAGAAGATAGTTGTATCATTAGCAAATTGACAATTAATCAGGTCTGATTCATTGGGCAAGGTAATGTCTTTGACTGCTGGGGAGAGGGCATTGTCTCTAAGGAATGTATGAAAGAGCTTTGTAGGAAATAACAAAAAGAGCAGGGGAAAGGGGGAAGCCTTTCCTGATGGATCTTCAAAGGGAGAAGGAGTTAGATAGCAAGCCATTAACATCCACTTGGGCAGAGGCATCATTGAGCAATAACTTAATATAGTTGAAGAAAACTTTAGGGAAATAAAAGGCCTCAAGAATCACAGAGATAAAGCCCCATTCAATCCTAGTGTATGCCTTTTTGAAGTCCAGAAGAAGCATGGAAGATTTTTGGTGGGAGGCCATAGACCAATTCATAGCTTTCTAGCCAGTAATGAGGTTCTCAAGACTAATTCTACCCTTAATAAAGCTAGTTTGGATAGAAATTATGAACTTTGAAAGAATATTCTCAAGTCTAAGGGCCAAAATTTTAGCAAGGATTTTATAGGAAATATTAAGGAGAGTAATGGGGCACAATTTTTTAATAAGTGCCTCTTCACCATCCTTGGGGATCAATTTAATTTGATGCCTTTGTTTATGAAACTGCCCAGAGTGCCTTTGGAAAAAGCTTCAGCATATATGTCATCAAGGTCGTTACAAATCCAACTTATGTTGGCTTTATAAAATTCTATAGGAAGACCGTCAGGACCAGGGGCCTTGTCATTCTTTAAGGTATTAATCACTTTCTCAATCTCCTCAATAGAGATGACTTGACCGAGAAGGTTCGATTCCTGAATAGAAATTCTATTGGGAATAATGGCTCTATACTCATCTCTGAGGGAGTTGGCCTCCTTGGTATCCTCAAAGATAAAAAAGGTTATGGTAAAATGTAGCAAATGCCTCTTTAATACTATCCATATTGTCAATTTCAATGTTATCAACCAAAATCATGTTTATAGATTCATTAGAATGTTTATGTTTGAGAAGGTTAAAGAAGAATTTGGAGCCCCTATCGCCATATTGGAGCTAGTGAGCATGTGATATAATACTGGCTCCCCTATCCTTAATCTACTGGTGATGTCCAAGATCATCCCTAGCCCTCGTGACAATAGAGATAAGGTTATAATCAGAAGGATTGGTTTGAATGTAAACCTCGACCGATCTCAATTTAGAGGAGAGGATCTTTTCGGTAAACCTATAGTCTTTGGCTTTCTTTTGACCAACGGTTTGGAGGAGACCATGCTAAGCATGGATGTTGTGCTCCCACATGTATCTATATAGGTAAGGGAGGAGGAACTATTCATGTTAGTTATCCTCATAAGATTAATGGCAGAGAGAACATCTATATCCTAGAGAAAAGTAGAGTTAAGAATGAATCTTAGGTTGCTATATTTAGAGGGAACAGGGGAGTTATTAAACTTAACAACCATAGAGATAGGATGGTGATTAGATAGAGAGGTGGGAGTCACGATGACCATGTTCCCCTACAAATCAAGACGGAATGTGAAGTATTTTTGTCGGCATAAAATCTATCAAGTCTAGCATAAATCCTAGAAGGACCTTGCTGAAAGTTGCACCAAGTATGCCAGATTCCATGATTAGAGATAATATTGCCAGATATAGGGTCAAACAAAAGTTCACAGTGTTTCATCCAATTCCATTGCACTTTTTCCAAATCCTTCTAGGAGAAGGGGAGACCGCCCATTTTGTCAACTTGGGCTTCTATCATATTGAAGTCTCCTCCTAAGATCCACAGTATATTAGGGAGGGATGTCAGCCAAGGTTAGAGGGCTGACATTTACTTGAAATCATTAGAAGCGTATAACAAGAAGATACCAAAAGTAAGATTATTAGTGCTAATAGTAACCCAGGTGGCTTTATTACAAGGGGAAACACCTTTGTTCGTAATGAAACTGGCCCATTTAGGGTTGATCAACAATCCCACCCCACCTCTACCTTTTGGATGGTCAGAAAAAACATTAATGGCATCTTTCCAGATGAAATTAAGATTAACTTCAAGCATGAATCTGGTAGCTTTTAATTCTTGTAGCATAAGAATGTCTATGGATTTAAAAGTGTCAATGTATCATTTAACAATAATCTTCCTGTCTGGGGACTCAAGTCCCCTAATGTTCCAGGAGATGCAATTCATGAGGAAATAAGTGAGGAAGGGGAGCACATAAGGTTCGTGGACCCATCATTGATAACAGTATGTGTAGAGGAGATATCCTCAACACCTTTCGTAGAGGATATTTTATTCTTTGATCCCAAAGGGTGACCTCTTCTTTTGGATTTAGGGATATCATTTTTCCACTCAAAGTAATCATTGTCAGACATAGGTGGCACTATGACCTCCATATCAACAACAAAATTAGGGATCATGGCAGAAGAATCATGAGATGGGGATTTACCAGTGGGTACTGAAATCTAAGACTGGTTGAAGGAAGCGGGGAGGATTTCAAGTATATAGTCATCATCTATCTCTTTAAAGACCTTCAAAGGGAGGTTTTGAGATTGCTCATTGTCAACATTTTGGGTCATGACTTTATGAGAATAAGTATCAGTGGGGGAGTTACCTGGAGGGAAACAATCAAGAATATTCAGGGGAGAAGATTGGGAAGAGGTTGAAGTATGAAGCCTCACTTCATCCATGGTAGCCTATTTATTATTCTTTCTTCTCCTTTTGTAGGTTTTTTTAACAATAGTTTGAAAGCCGTCAGGTTGAATCATGTCCATAAAAGATTTTATAACAAAGGGAGTCACCAACAGGGATTGGGAGTCATGGAGACCACAGGAACGAGGGAAAAAATCAATATTAGCCTTAGGGGTAGCATTCTAGGGAGCATTAGATGTCATGGGTGAAACTTGATCAGAATTATTCGGGACATGTGTAGTAGAGGATGGAGATGGCAACACATAATTGGTTTTACGCTTAATGATGGGACACTCCTTTCTTAGGTGACCCTCTTTTATACATAGAAAACAAGCATTTAACCTGCCAAGAATGTCAATTGGAAAGGAGTAGGTATCTTCTGAGATGTTAATGTTCAGAACTGAAGGGATATCTATTCCAGGCCTTAAGGAGACCAGAGCTCTGTTGTCCATGTGAGGAACGGGTCTGGTGGTATCATCTAACCTAATGAGCTTTCCCAGTGGTTCAAGAAGTTGGGGTAGAAAATGACATAAAAATGAGGTAACTACCTTACACAAATCCAGCGCAAGGTTGAAAGGGCAAGTACTTCTTCATGGATAGCCTTTGGTGTCAAGGCAAGGGCACAAAATGAAGTATTACCTACATTGCAATATTGCTTTCTAACAACAGCTTCCTGAGATTCAGGGGTATTAAAGAAAACAACAAATAGTCATTTTTTGTAATTGCCTACAAAATGAAATATGGTGCCCTAATTTCAAATTCCAGTAGTTATGGAACCAATCATCCATAAACTTATGAGTAGGGCATTTATCAATCTCAACTAGACCAAAGAATATAGCATAATTCTAAGCCTATTTTTTCCTTCGCAATTTCACTAGCCATCTCAGAATTCGGAAAAATAGAGAAAGATGATAAGATATTCGTAGAGCCCTTACCTACTTCACGCGTTTGATTAGAGCCAGATAAATTGAACTTGGCACCCGTGCAGATGGCAGGGTAGGAATTTGAAACTGCTTCAAAGAATGTGTTGAGCGGAGGAGGTGAAGACTACGAGCCATTAGGTTTATTTAATGCGCTCACCAAGTTGGGCTCCATGGGAGCCCTAGTGGAATTAATGGCAGAGGGTAGGACCTATGTCGAGGAGCCGAGAGGGGATTGAATGGACATTGCAAAATAAAAGCATTAAATTAGAACAAACACACCTGGTGTTGGAGATATGACACACGTGCATAGAAAAATATGGAACACAGAGGTTGAGAGCAGAGCAGAGTAGACACCAATTTTCATTCTTTCACTCCCAAATAATAATCTTTTGAAAAGGTATAATCTTGAATATAGTAGTTTTCCACAATCCATTCATATAGTTATCTTGTATTATTTATGGAATTTGATTGTGTTTAGCTTTTTGCATTAACGTTGTTCCTTCATCCTGATGATAGATCACAGAGTGTGATTCGAAATGTTAATACAAAAAAAGGAAAACACAATCAAATTCTAGAAACAATACATCATAAATTTATAATCTCATAAGAAATATTTTCTATAGTGTCCAAAAAACATACAACAAATAGATGACCGCTATTATAGTTCTTATTTAGGTAATCTCCTATACTCTATCATTACAAAACCTATACTTTTTACTATTGAATGAAAGCACCAATATTATATATCTTAAAAAAATGAGACTAAAATTCAACAAAGGATAAGTATTTATGAACCTATCCAAACTCATAATGCTAGAATTTGTTATAAATATATTAAAAAAAATATTAGTAACAAAAAAATAATTAATTTTTTTTGGGATAGTCATAATAAATACAAATCAACATAAATAAAAATTAAAGAAATATATTACATAATAAAAAGCTATTATTAGCAACAATCTTCATATCTTCATTCTTCATAGATTTCTTTATAATGACTTTATAATTTATATAAACATTGTATACATATAGCTATGTAAATAAACTTCAAAATTTACGATTACTAATTTAGAAAAAAATATTTTAAATATTTAATTTAATAAATAAAACTAATAATTACATAAATCAGCAAGTATACACATAGTTAAATATTTTGAAATACTAGATTTACTCATTGATTACTTTTATCCCACCCTTAATAATAAACTCTAATTCTTCCATTAAAACAATAACGTATAAAAGATGCTAATAATTAAATTAATTAAATGAATCACCAAATATACACTTTGTTAAATATATTTAAAATTAAAATACAAAATTTACTCATTGCTTACTTTTATCCTACCCTCAACTGCAAAATACAATTTTTTCAATTAAACTATAACTTATAAATGATATAATTATTATATAAAATTACCTATTAAAAAAATTATTGATGAAAACAAACGATAATTACAAGTAAAATTATAATTATAAAATTATAAATTATGTATCGTTCCCTTCCCTGAGCACTGCATCCTGCAATTAAAAAACCAAAATGTCTTTAAGCAAAAATTCGCCAAGCCACAGAAAATAAAAATGATGTAATGCTTTGAAAAACTCCATTACTTGACGGCCTGCCATTTCCTGCACGACAAGGAAAATAAAAACAAAATGCATACGAAGTAGCTCACCTGCAGGAGCTGTTCAATCATTGGGGCAATGCTCCCTGCACTGTTGTTCGGGTTCCTCCGGATGCCCTTTCTGCCGAGGGTACACCTCCCAGAGGCCGTCGCCGTCGGCGCAGTTCTTCGGCGCGCCGCTCGCACACTCCTCGATCCCTCCTTGTCACCACTCTCCGAGAGGTGGTGGGGATGGATGGCGGCGCCGCTCGGCTTCTCCTGCCACCTCTTCCAAGTATCCCCGCTTGGCTCTGGCTATCTCCCCGCCCAGGGCGGAGGAAAAAGAAAAAGAAGATGCTGATGATGATGGTTGGTCACTTCCCGACAATCCCGCTAAGGCGTGGGGATCGGATGATAAAGATCCTCCACCTTCTGCTACTGCTCTTGCTGCCTAATGGCTTTATGTTTTTTTTATGAATAGTTTTCGTTTCCGACTTTGCCGTGTGACTCTGAGGGGTGATTTCTATATCCCCCGGCCCCTTTTATGTAGATATGTAATTTAATATTTTTTAATAAAAAAGGCACTATTCATCAAAAAAAAATCAAAATGCACACAATATAAACACCTCTTCCAGACACATTGAAGATGTACAAAACACCCTGAAACTGCAAATAATAACTCTTAGCACTAAACGGAAACGCGGACGTGCAGATCGCAGGAACGATAGGTTACATTTTATACAAATTTCTAAGGCTGTTTTATGTGTAAAGGAGGTCAGTAATAAAAGCAGTAGCAGTCATGGAAAATAAGGATGAAAGCAGAAAATTAAATTACCCTAAAAGACTCACAACACATAGTGTTTTTTGTTACGAAAACTTCAGGGTGGGGAAGGGGAGTTGGGGGTAAAACAGGGCGTAACCACGCCTGGGTTAATTAACTTTTAACTCTCCACTCCCAACTGTGAACTCTCCTGCAAATGTACTCGTTCATTGCTCTTTTTTTTTTGTAGGTCTATTATATTTAGACACTAGATGGCGCCTAGCTTGTCAAGCTGACAATTTCCTACGGAGTAGATTTTATAGTCATCAGCTGATTCCGAGGTCACCTATATTAGGGACAAATTAGTACAAAATTATATTCTCCGAGATTTTATTTTTGCTATTCTGGTACGCTACTGCCACCTGCACACGCGTACGTTTCCTGAATTTATATTTTAACAATAGTAAAATGCATTATTTATTGAGCAGCCTTATCGTGTACTTTGTAAAAGGACACCATGAATGAAAAAGAAAACAGTTGTCTGTCCCCGTATCTACAATACTAAGAATAGCGCCGCAGGTTTAAACGGTTATTAGGGCCCGTTTGGCAGCTGGAATACCATATCATGGATATGGTCAATTCAGGAAGATGTTGCATATTCAGGAAGATGCTTATTTTCAAAATGAAATTCGGAATATGGTCTGACCCGTTTGGTTCACCCGGAAGATGAATGAGAAGATGCATTAAGGAATTTTAATTCTTTATTTTTTAATTTCTTTGAATATGGTGTGTATATATACACACATGCACACATGTGTATATATACATACATACATGTGCGTGTATATACACATGTATATATATGTGTGTGTATATATATATATACACATGTGTATATACACACATGTACACACATACACACGTGTGTGTATACACACATACATGTGTGTGTATACACACAAGTGTGTATATACACATACAAGTGTGTATCCATGTATACACATATACACACATGTGTATATATATACACATATACACACGTGTGTATACACATATACACACATTTATGTATATATACATACATATACACACATGTGTATATATACACAC
>MU225439.1:67778-81786 GCA_018584345.1 Thuja plicata
AGATTGAGTTTTTGAGATTTTTAGTATGATTATGGTTGGATATAATTTATATATGATATATATGATTGACGAATCTATGAGAAGAGATTCGGCTATTAGTTGAGCAGATTTATTTTGCACTTACATGGAACTATTCAATAATTGTTATTGTTATTTCTTAGTTCTCTTTTAATTGGATTGTTATCCATTAATTTTGTATATCAGTGAGCCTCTAAAGGTTGTATACATATTTTTAGTTTGAGCAATGAGCTCTAGGTAGTATGCCAGAATGCATGTGCCTTCCTCTATTATACTAAACCCCTAATAGAGTAATTTATTTATATAAAAGTAATACTTGTGGGTTCCATCCCCACTGTGGTTTTTTCCTTAACCGAGTTCCCATGCAAAAATTGGTGTTATGATGTTGAGGATTCTTTTATTTTATTTCAGTTGTTTATTATACATTGCTTCCAGTTTACAGTTATGCAATCAAGTTAAAAAGGTACTAAAATCTAGGACACTGATTCAACCACCCTCCCCCTCTAGTTGTTCATCATTCCTAACACCCTCATCATATGAAAACTCATCGACATAAAATTCACAACATTTATACCTAAATGAACCCCATTTCATAACATTTCTAGATACCTCCTTGGTACTATTGGTCATTGATTCTAGGGTTGTGGAGAAGGACGTGTAGTGCTCATACATAGGGGACCTCAACCTATTCACTATAATAATAATCTGATTAGTGTTCTGTGTTGTTAAATTTATAAGATCCTCCTATGTGGCTAGTAAAGGTTCTACTGGAGGACACAAAGGGTTTTGGGGTCATGGTGGTTGTTGAGGAGCGTTATTTTGAGGGTTTTGTTGTTGTGGAGAAATATTTTCATGGTTTTGTTGTTTTTCATGTATAATGTTTTAAGGGTTTTCTTGTGGTTTTTTTTCAAGAAGAGGTCTTTGGTGTCTCTTTCGTTGTTGGGGATTCTTTTTAGAAAATAACATGAAATTAATGGAAAAAACATAAATCGAATAAATTAACCCCACTTCAATTCAAATTCACACAAAGACAATAAAAACATCAAATTCTTACATGTTCAATGACATGGCATTGTTGCAAATTTGTCTAATCATTGCAAAATTGCAAATAAGATGTGAAAATGCTCGGGTTTTGTTGATTTTGTGACCTTTGCAGTTGTTGTTAAGCCATTTTTCATGCGAAGAAATTGGCTTGGACATGGGCTATGACAAAAAATTTATAGTTTTTCATAAACCATACGGGTTATGAAGAACTTTTATTGTTTCTTAAGTTCCCAATTTAGGCTTGGTTTCCTCCAACATACACGTTTAAAAATTCAAATAACATGCATAGGTTTTATAAAGTTCTGCATTCTTTTATCACGTGGTCACTTTTCAGACTAGCAACTTAGTGCACTTACCCAAGTAGTTATCATGAGAAATTAGTAAAGCAAAGAACAACCATAATAATATATTAATGAGAGTTCTATGACATATATTACCATTAAAATTACGAGACAAGAAAATTATTCACAACACATGTAAAAATAAATAATATTGTGTGTGTGTGTGTGTGTGTGTGTGTGTGTCACCATTACCCCTAATTTAATTTCCTCTCTCAAGTGATCTTCTCCCACCTCATTTTGGAGGGAGAATTAGTTTCATACATCCACCTCTGAATGGACAAGGTTATTAGTCCATGAACCATAAATTTTTTAATATACTATGAATGAGAAAATAATAATCATGAATAATATAGCATTACTTTTTAGAATTGTCATCAAATATAATATTCTCTTTATGGAATTAATGAATAAAATAAAATTATTAAAGTATAATTATCCTAAAATCCTAATTTGATAACATAATTTAAAATTTATTCCATCTCATTAATTTGAAATCCTACTCATGGAATGACCTTCCCACTCTCCTTCCCTCTCCCTCATTCAAAATAAAATTCTCTCTATAGTTTTAGTCATAAATTTGGCATTGTCTCAATTTAACGGTGATCCTATTGTTGGAAGGCTTTCTTTGGGTTCTCCCCAACTTCAATATTTTCTTGTAGATTATTCTACCTATGGTTGAGAATTCCCCTATCACCACGAAAAATTGTTGATTCTCTATTATCATTTGATTCCATTTGTTCTATTTCCCGTATGTCTTCTTACCAAAGTATTTTGTAGATGCTATGAATTTTTATATTTTATTGGACACTTTTCTACCTTAGTAGACTAGGGATTCGTTGTTGGTAAGGAATTCATACTTTCACCTCTCCTAGTATTGCAATCCCTTTGGTTTCTCTTGCATTATTTACTTGGTGAATTTGTTCCATAACATAATGGTATATCTTGGTCTCAAATGGTGTATGAGGGGATACTATTTTATTGTAGACTTTGCTTTTCTAAGTTTTGTTCTTACCCTCAGTGTATTAGTGAGCTCTTCATACTTTGTCATCTTTTACTTGTTAGAAGAATTTTCTTCTTAACCATCTTGTGATGATTCTATAATATTTGATTGTTCCCTCGTCCATTTCATATTCTCCTTTTGTTTGTGTTATTCAAGATTATGAAAAAATTTAAATTATCAATTTCTTCATGCCTCTAATCAAAAGATTTATTTGTTGCTAATTTATCATTAGATTTTAAGATGTACAAATATAGATTTAGAATTCTTAAAAAAAAATCATTTATGTTAAAACACTTTATGTTAGTGTACTTAGGTGAAAACTAAATTTTTTACATCCTAAATATGTTGTACATAATATTATAATTCTTATTATGATTATTCATATTTATATAAAAATAATAATTATTCAAAGACAATATCATTACTCTTAATCAGTTTAAGAGAGTACAAAAGGGAAAACTCGGTGATGCACTAGTGCATCACGACAAACAAAATATGAAAAGTAGGTGATGCACTCATTATCTCAAACTAAATAGTTAGCATATGTCTATATTTTTAAGTGGTTCATCATGGACGAATACATGACTTATGTGAATCTTTATTATTCTTCCATGCTTTATATTGTAATTAATTTGGAGGTTAATTTTCAACTCAAGTGAACATGAAAATACTATCCACTCCATTCCAACTTATTATAGTCCACTCCATTCCAACTTGTTATAGCCCACTCCATTCTAAGTTTCTATTTTGACATGTAATGTTATTTTGTCTTTGACATTGTAAGTTGTTACATAATTACAAAAACATGTAATTTACATATGTTTTAAAAGTTGAACTGTAGATGTAAATCTTCGTATTTTACTACTTTTAATCTTTTAATGTGGTAGTTTAAGGCTACTGTATTATACTTTGGCACATTATTTCTATTATTTTGTATTATTTCAGTACCAAACAAAATTAAAAGGCTAACTAGTATAAATAAATACCCATTAGAACCATTGTAAATATCATGAAATCATCATCCCACATTCTAAACCATGAGTTATAAGATATTAATAAAGTATTCAATTATAATATGAGACTCTATTTTAAATATTCAACTATTCATAATTGCACAAGAAAGAGTAATAAACATAATTATATATTTTATAATATTTGTGTGAATTACAACTTTCACTAAAAGTCAAGTCTTTGTGGTCATTCTCATACCCAATAAATAACAAATCAAATTCAAATTTATAAATATGTTGCTTCGAAAGAGTTAAATTAAACAAAATGTACTTTTATATACATTTTGAAGGTGTATTATATTTTCACTTATATGATTATGTTTGGTTTAATTTTTTTGGAAAAAAAGAGGTGATAGGAAATATTTCAATAAAATATGCATGTATCTCATTTTTATATTAAAATATCATAATCTAGTATATAAAATAAATTTCAACTAAAAAATAACATTACATTTCAATTGGAACTTATTAAATATTCAAATTTAATATTATTTGCTTATTAAAATATAGATAGTAACATATCTTGTTCCATAAAGATAATGCACAAAAACTTCAAAAATAAAAAATTTAAGCAACTTTTAATATTGTTTACTCATAGCCAATATAGATACTAATAAAGGTTTTTATATTATAATTTTAAATTTACAATAAATTTTAATTCTAGATTTTTGAAGAGATTGAAAGAATATACATGAATATAAAGTGAAATTCTATATCTCACTTACAATTTTATTTTAGAAGAATTATCAACAATCTTCACACCTTATCAACAACCAAAAGAACTCTATAAATATCAATATATGTGTTTTTTTTACCACCAACATAATGCCAAGTTTAGTTAAAGGCACTTCAAGACAAGTCAAGACAAGTCAATATATGTTTTGTTTATCTCTAACATAATATGGTTCCAACAATATGTGAAGTTTCTCTAGATCACCTTTAAGCTAAGAACCACCAACGCAATACCAAGTTTTCATAGAGGCACTTCAAACTAAGGGATAATTTTTTCCTGCAACATCAAACAAATAATGACCACTTAGAAAAGCACAATATTATAAAAAAAATGTTTATTGTATTGTGTAGAAAAAAAATGTAAATGATCCTAATGATATGTTCTTTTGAGATCCAACATAATACATAGTTTGCTAATACATAGTTTACATATATCCACTTCAAGAAAACAACCAATGACATAATATCAAGCTTCTACAAAGACACTTCATGGTAAGGGATTAACGTGTTTTTTAATATCATTCATATAATTATCCTTTAAAAATGAATATTTTTTTTTTATATCTTGTAAAGACAATACCTGTAATGTTATGTTGTTTTGAGATTCAAGATAATATCATCAAAATAATAATCTTATAGAAATGCAAAATCTTATAAAAAAAAATAGTTTTTACAGTATATAAAAAAATATAAACCTAATGAAAAAGATTGGAAGAGTTTGTAAAACAAGATAGATGACCACTATCATAGTTCTTCTCAATATTATATAAAAAAATAATAATAATGATTATATAAGATATTTAGGTATAATTTATTAATTTTAAAAATGAAAATATAAAAATTATTAATAATGATAAATTATTAAATTCTAGTTAGATATCCTAATGTATACAACATTAACATAAAAAAAATTTCAAGAAAAACATCACATAATACAAAGACATTATCCAAGAAAATTTAAAAAATGGGTATAGAAGATTTAAAAATGTTCTTAAATGGTCTTTAATTCCCTAATTTTGAAATCTCTTGCTCTCTTTCTTCACATCCTCTCTTCATTTCTTCTATTACCAACAATCTTCATATATCCATTTTTCTTAAATTTCTTTATAATGCCTTTATATCATATAACATTATCTCAAAATTTAATTTATATTAACATTGTATACATATATTCATCTAACTAAAATTTGAAAATTAATCATGACTAATAACTAATATAAATATTAAATATGTTTAATTTGATTAATAAAATTTCACATATGCCAATATATTTAAAAATTTATAATAATTAATTAATTACTTTAATCCCAACCTCAACTAGAAAATATAATTGTTCAATACAACCATAAACTCTAAAAGATATATAATATAAAATTTTAAATTTGGGTGTCTAACATATCTCGTTGGGGGGAGTCCATGAGCACTACACCATGCAACAACATAACAAAAATATGTTTAACCATAAACCGGCCGAGGCACAGAAAACAAAAAGCTACGTAATGCTTTGAAGAAACCCCATTGCTGTTCCTGTCATTTCCTGGAAAATCAACACAAAACGCACTCAATATAAACACAGTGAAAATATAATAATCTAGGGGAGAGGACCGAGTAGTTGAGCTTTTTGGGCTGTTTTGGACACCTTGGCAAAAAGCATGCTGAAGTGGCATCATATTTGATGATGTGGCTCTGAAACCTTAGTTATAAGCAGGAGACTCGCCAAGTAAGCTACTGTAAAAAAATGGGAGTGATTTGAAATTTCCACGTAGGTTTTTGAGAAGCCCGAAGTTAGGGTGCACAACTACTGGGTCCTCTCCCCTAGCATCTAAAATAAATTTCAACTAAAAATAGCAATACATTTCAAATGGAACTTATTAATTCATTCAAATTTAATATTATTTACTTATTCAAGTGTAGATAGTAGCATATCTTATTCATAAAGATAATGCACAAATACTTAAAAATTAAATTTTTAAGCAATTTTTAATATTGTTCATTCATAGCCAATATAGATACGAATAAAAAATTTTTTATTATAATTTTTAATTCTAGATTTTTGAAGAGATTAAAAGAATATACATGAATATAAAGTGAAATTCTATATTTCACTTTGTAAATATATGATGAATTTTTATAAGCTGTAAGATTTGTTTACAATTTTAGTTTAGAAAACTTGTCAATATTTTCACACTTCATCAACAACCAGAAGAACTCTATAAATATCAATATATGTATTTTTTAACCAACAACACAATGCCAAGTTTAGAGAAAGGCACTTCAAGATAAGTCAATATATGTTTTGTTTATCTCCAACATAATATGGTTCCATTATAATGTGAAGTTTGTCTAGATCAGCTTTAAGCTAAGAACCACTAACACAATACCAAGTTTCCATACATGCACTTCAAACTAAGGGATAATATTTTTTCGTGTAACATTAACCAAATAATGATCACTTAGAAATGCACAATATTATTAAAAAATGTTATAATGTTTATTGTATTGTGTTTAATGATATGTTCTTTTGAGATCCAACATAATACATAGTTTGCCTAGATCACTTCAAAAAAACAACCAATGACATAATACCAAGCTTCCACAAAGGCACTTCAATATAATGTATTAACTTTTTTCATAATATCATTCATATAATTATCATTTTAAAAATGTACAATTTGAATAAAAAATATTTATTATATCTTGTAAAAAATATATACCTATAATGCTATGTTGTTTTGAGATTCAAGATAATATGGAGTTTGTCTTGAACCACCTCCCACTAAGAAGCATATGGAGTTTGTCTTGAACCACTTCAGAGAAGCACCAGCATAACACCAAGTTTCCATAGAGACACTTCAAGGTAGAGAAATTTTTCCTATAATATCATCAAAATAATAATATTTTAGAAATGCATAATCTTATAAAAAAAAAAATTATAATGTATAAAAAAACATAAACCTAATAAAAAAGATTGGAAGAGTTTTTAAAACATGATAGATGACTGCTATCATAGTTCTTGTCAATAAGCACCTATGCTCCAACATTACAAAAGTTATACCTTTTAATATTGGATGTAAGCACCAAAATTATGCTTCTTCCAAACATAAACAATAAATGGGATACATAATAAGTATATAAAAACCTACCGAAGCTCACAATGTTAGAATTTGTAAGAAACATTATATAAAAATTAGTAATAATGATTATATAAGATATTTAAGTATAATTTATTAATTAAAAATGTAAAAATTATTAGTAACAATAAATTATTAAATTCTAGTTAGATAACCATAATGTATACAACATTAACATAAACAAAATTTTAAGAAAAACATCACATAATACAAAGACATTATCCAAGAAAATTTAAAAAAATGGTTATAGAAGATTTTAAAATGCTCTTGTTCAATGTTCACTTCCATAATTTTGAAATCTCTTTCTCTCTTTCTTCACTTCATCTCTTTATTTCTTCTATCACTAACAATCTTCATATACCCATTTTTCTTAAATTTCTTTATAATGTCTTTATATCATATAACATTATCTCAAAATTTAATTCATATTAGCATTGTATACATATAGCCATCTAACTAAAATTTAAAAAATTATCATTATTATTAAATAATATAAATATTGAACATGTTTAATTTGATTAATAAAATTCCACATATGCAATTTATTCAATATATTTAAAATTAAATTAATTAATTAATTACTTTAATCCCAACCTCAACTAAAAAAATATAATTGTTTAATAAAACCATAAACTGTAAAAGATATATATAATAAAAAATTATAAATTTGAGTATCTGACAGATCTCGTTGGGGAGTCCATGAGCACTACACCGTGCTACAAAATAACAAAAATACGTTTAAACATAAACCGGCCGAGCCACAGAAAACAAAAAGCTACGTAGTGCTTTGAAGAAACCCCAATGCGGTGCCTGCCATTTCCTGGAAACTCAACACAAAACGCACACAATATAAACACACTGAAAATGTACAAAATATGAACACCCAGAAAACGCAAACAGTAATCCTTAACGCAGATTGCAGGGACGACAGGTTACATTTTATGCAAATTTCTAAAGCTGTTCAGTGGCAATCATGGAAAATAATGATGAATGCAGAAAATTAAAAACATACAAAGAGAAACCCTAAAAGACTCGCAACCGAGGAAGAATTTTGGTTGTGAAAACATAAGCGGGGGAGTGGGGTTTATATAGGAGGGAAAGCAGGGCGGAAACTCCCCCGGGCTTAACCTCCCCTGCATATTACTACCTTGAATAAATTTAGGCCAAGGCTGTACTCCAAGCATATTTTATATTAGTATACAATCTGCAAGTTACACGTCTTAGAAATATAGTACCCACGACTAGATTTTCTGGAGACATGCAATCTTTTAGTGGTATGGCCGTGGGACACAAGAGGGTCCTTCCAGTTAAATTCAGCTCTTATCTATTATATATGTTTATACAAATTATAATGTTATTTGTAATATTTGATTTAAGCTTTTTGGAATTTATATAAGAATATTTGTTTGTAAAGATTGTTTAAATCTTTTACACCATTTCTTTTAAACGTATTATTGTAAATTTTTACAATGATTATAAATAGTTAAAGATGACATATGATTTATAATATCTCAATTGAAGCATTTGAAGCAATTCACATTTAATATTTGAAGAAATCACTATTTATTGAATAAAATATTTATAGATATAAAATAGATTTAATTAAGGTAAATTTCAAATATATAAATGCAATTTATAAATAATGAAGTGGGAAACATAATGCATATAAACATATAGTTTATTAAGTTCAAAAGTGGTCTAGTAAAATTGTATTTATCAAGTGAATTGTTTGGTAGAAATTATATTTGGGGCTCAACATCATTGAGATTATAAAAATATATCAACGTAATTTTGAAGATGTTAATTTTTTTAACATGTATAATACCTATCAATATAATTATTTGGTTGAAATTGTATTTCACGTTGGTTTTTAAATTGAAAGAAGCACCAAAAATAATATAAATTCAAGTAGAAGAAAACAAAGGGCAATAGAGGACAACGACTACAAGCATAAGCCAAGACTGATGTCTCGCAGTACAAATCGTGATCAATACGTGCTAAAATAAAAAATGGCTATAATTTCTTCAAAAGAATTGGAAGTTCTAGTCCACTACATTGATAGAGCATACCATAATAAAAAATTACAAATATAAATTGTGTTAGCCTAGTAGCACAATCAACAAAATTGATTTAGTTGTAGTCTCCTAGTCCAATCCATAGAGGAGTCACTAGTTAAGGTCATAGATGAGAAAGATAACCATTCTCATCCACTCGAGAATACATTGATCCAACTTTCGGCAAAAATATGAAGCCACTGAGAAGAGAAAGGATTAAAAATCTAAGTTTGAGAAACTATCATAATGTGTTCCAGCTTCCTACCTTTTTAATTATCAAGCAGCTACTAAACAAGGTTCCTTTTTTCTCTCCTCTAGAGAGGTATATAGTTGTTTTGTAGGTATATTTCAAAGCTAGAGAGATCAATTGGGATAAATTACTTGAACTTCAATATGAAGAGGGAAGATTGAATTGGAGAATATAGTAAGACAATGTAGCTTCCACATGAACTTCATTATCACATGCGTGCAAGTATGGGATAAAATACAAAGGAGTTTTAAGGCACCCAAGAGAGAGAAAATTCACAACAGCACACTCAAGGTAATAAAGTAGGTAAAGAGGAGAAAAGTGAGTAGCATAATTTACGAGCATGAATGTGAAGCCAAAATGCATTTTTAATAAATAGACTTCATTTTAGAACAAAAGGAACAAGCGGGCAACAAAACAATAAAAGTAAGTCATTTCGATTGAAAAGATTAACATGGAGGATTTTCCATGCTTGAAGTTGAGTCTAGGCATTTTCTTTGGACAATTGGACTTAATAAAGACATAATTCCAATTCTCATTATGCCAAGGAAATATGGTGATTGGGGAAGGAAGAGTTTATAGATAGCTTTAAGAGGGGGGTGAATAGATACTTCAATCATTAGGCCACCCCCAATCATTCAATAAATCACCATGATAGTATATGGATAATAGTAAAAAAAGGTCAGGTGTAACTAATTGTTGTATTTCAATAATTGGTTTTTTATCAAAAGGTGAGAGGTGAAACTGCGTTTTAAGTGATGAAAATGGTTTTCAGTGGAATGTAGAGAATACCCAAGAATTTTAAATCCATTTTTTTAAAGAGGAGCTTACATTTACGTCTATTGATAGTACCTAATCAGGTTTCATTTAGTTGAACAAACTAGTTCCACTAAATAAAAGAGATAAGGGATTATTAATTCATGGTGAAGAGATCAATAAACCTAGATGAGTTTTATGCTTTCTAGAAACCAAAATTAGAAAATTGGATTCAATATTTAACCAAATTCTTGTATGGGGCATCTCCCTCTAAAACTTTACTAACCTATTTAGTTGCTATACAAATTCATTGTATGAAAGGATTAATGATTCATAATACCCCATCCTTTAGTTGAATGCAATATTGTGCCAATAAGTAGAAGCCAATCCATTTTCATTTCCTAATTTTTTCGAGAGAAACCAACTTATAAGCTAGGTTAGTTAATTGTAATAGTTTTCAGATGGCAGCCAACATGAATATATATAAACATGACTAGAAATAAGAATTGTGTTTTCTACTTGTATGAAACTATCCATGGAGATAAATTTACTAGTCCAGCTCAAGAGTATTTCTTTGAGCTTATTCAAGAAAAAACTCCACATGACTTTTAAAGAAACTCAAATACCAAAGGGAAAGCCTAGATATCTCATGATTGAGCCATGTTTTATCTTTTTCCACTTGGGAGTAATCCAAGCTAGTCAAAGGTTTAAATGAATCATAATACATTAAATCTTGTGTATAGCTAATTTTGATGGGAAAATGACATAAACTTGATCTAAGATATCAAATGTATTAGTCACCTCCTCTACTATGTTTTTGATGTAAAGTGTAATATCATCCACAAAATGTGAATAAAGCATTATTGTATTATTTGGTAATAAAATTTTATGAATACAATTATTGGTCTTTACACGAAAAAAGAGCATAAAATACTCCAATTTGACAATAAGCACATCTTGGACAATTTTTTGGGCCCAATTAGCAGTCTTATAAATAAATAATATATTATTTAATATAAATCTTCCTTCTACGAAACCAATTTGTTTTGGATGCACTATCGTTTGGGTAGTGTTTTATTTGATGATCTAAATATTTATATATGATTTGATAGGAGGTATTATGCAAGGCAATGGGTTGCCAATTAGGCACCGCCTTCATCCCTTTCTTTATGGATGAGTTAAATGATTCCTTTATTAAGATGGGTCCTAATGTACTTGTTTCAATTCGTTTGAGATATTTATAGTATATAAGTCTTCTCAAACAAATGGTCACAAGGTCTAGTATAATTCTACACATGGACCTTCCATACCTAGGATTTTCTTAGCATCCATATTATAAAGGGCCTCATAAATTCTCTACATTGAGAGAGATATACCAAGAAAATTCTTGTAATCATCATTGATTTTTTAAGGACTACACTCAATCACACTTTATTAAAAAATATAAATTAGGGAGTTGCCAACTATTTCACCAATGAAAAACTATTATAATATAAAAGAAAAAAATCACAGTTTATGAGTGACTTCTTTGAAGGGTTTCATCACTAGATTTAACCATTTTTTTTTTATGTGTTTGTGTTTCAAAATTGGAAGAAGAATTTGGAGTCTCAGTCACCATCCTTGATGCATTGAATACGAACGTTCACTTGCACACCCTTACCTTTATAAGTAGCCACTTCTATTATAAAATGCCCACTTTGTGAAACAAATTGTTGAGTTGAAAGATCACGGGGATTGTTAGCAAGAAGAGAATAACCACACACAAGTTACCTATTGAGATATTATTCAATTATTTATGATTTATCCAGATATTTTTTAGCATAGTCATGAAGCAGAAAGGTATATTGAGAAATAGTTGTTTCACACCAACTAATCAACATATCATGTTATGGTTTTGACTCTACATTATATGTAGGTACAAGGTCATCAATAATGTCTGGTTGTTGGAGGTGACTCACATTGAGCTTGTATGGGATGTCATTGGGAAGAGTGGGAGAGCTGGAGAATCGGTCAAAAAGTGTGGATGCAAGGTCAACATAGACAAGAAGACTCAACATAGAAGAAAAAATATAGTAGTTGGAGGAAATACAGAACCCATCAAAGAAACTCATTTTCCTCAAAAATCCTTCACAATAATTAGAAGGGTGAACCATTTATTTGAGGCATGTAAAGGTTTTTCTAGCCCAAACATCGATCATACACACCCAAACCATTACAAGTAAGAGTCTAAGCATCAAATTCTAGTTGAGACAGCTTGGAAGGACTATCCCAAACATGTTTAATGCAGTATTCCACTATATTGAAATTGAATCCTAACACAAATTTAGCATTAGGGTGGTGAAGGCACACCCATTCCCAAATTAGTTTCCTTTTTCGGCGTGTATTGGGACCATAAAGTGAATATAATCCATAAAAGGTACAGTGGATGATAACAAGAACTCACACAAAACATTTATTTGGGTCACTCCAATAATAAACCACATGTCCAACAAATTATTTAAGACCAAGCATAGATCTACCAAAACCATCATAATGATTGGTATGCAAAAAGAGACCATCTTGCGCAATGGGCACAAGAGTGAATTTTAAATGGTCAACACTAACTTTCATCTCTTGAGGCATGATAACATCAAGGTGTTTATTCTAAATATATCATCTAACATGACAATTCTAGAAAACAATGAGAGCTTCCTCATCCACCAAAAGTGCATTGAAAAAAATTATATGTTTATACAAATTAGAATGTTGTTTTTAATATTTGATTTAAGTTTTTTACAATTTATTTAAGAATATTTTTTGTAAAGATTGTATATATTTTTTACACCATTTGTTTTAGGCATATTATTGTAAATTTTTATAATGATTATAAATAGTTAAAGATGATATATGATTTATAGTATTATCAATTAAAGCATTTGAAGAAATTAACATTTAATATTTGAAGAAATCAATATTTATTGAATAAGCTATTTTTGAATATAAAATATATCTAATTAATGTAATTTTAAATATATAAATAAAATTTATAAATTATGAAGTGGGAAACATAATTTTTATAAATATGTAGGATACTAATTTCAAGAGAGGTTTCGTAAAATTGTATTGATCAATGGAATTGTTTGGCTAAAAAATTGTTTTCTATGCATGATATCTATCAAAATAATAGTTTGGTACAAATTGTATTTCAAATTTTTTTTTTAAACTAAATGAAGAAATAAAAATAATACAAATATAAGTAGAAGAAATATATGGACGAGGGAAATAGAGGACAATGACTACAAGAAAGAGCCAAGAGTGATACCTCACAGTACAAACACTAATGAATTGAAATTTCTAGTCCACTAGATTGAAAGTGCACAACATAATAGAAAATTACAAATAATTTTTTTGTTAATGAAGAAGCACTATCAACAACACTGAATCCCTTGTCATATTCTAGTCCAATCCATAGAGGAATCACCATTGAAGGCCATGGATAAGAAAGACAATGATTCTTGTACACAAGAAAATACATTGATCTAACATTTTCCAAAAAAACATGAAGCTGCTAAGAAGACAAAGGACTGAAAATCAGTGTTTGAGAAATTATAATAATGTGTTCGAGCTTCTAATTTTTTGATATTATGTAGCTGCTAAACAAGTTTCTTTTTTCTCCTCTAGTGAGGTATATATATA
>MU225439.1:83676-99867 GCA_018584345.1 Thuja plicata
GAATTTCATTGCCAGATCATCTGTATTGGCGAAGTTATTAAGGATTTACTGTTGAGATTTTAGGGTGCAAAATCTTTGAGCTCAATTTTCAGGACCTTAGAGGCTCCAGATCGAGGTCGAACCCCCATCTGACTGGCGCTTCGCAAGTTAGGCACTGTAGATCGCGATCTCCCCTTTCCGAAAAGTGGTTATAATAGCCAATCGGAGCTACGGTCCAAAAGTTATGGCTTCCAGAAGTTGGGCTACCTAATCTCATGTTTTGTAAATATTTAAAGCCGACCCTTTTGTAATAAAAGTGAAAAATAACTAAATGCTAAGGGTAGTTGGCCTTAATGGCTAGATTTCTGGAACCTTCTCGGGTGGTGGAAATTGCCTATATAAAGAAGGCCCATAGTGTTGTCTAGGGCAGTTCTGGGTGGTTATTTGAGGCTTTGTCCTACAGATTATTGTAAGGGATGCCCATGTGGCTTTTGATATTGAAATTCTGAAGTTTGTAATTCCACATTTGTGGAGCCAATAAGAAGCCAATTTTCTGTTCTTGCAAATTTTTGTTGTTTCTCTTTGTTTCTGTCGTGTACTTGTGGTATTAAGGGGAGTCCCCTTCATCAATAAAATAGATCTAAGATACCAATGGTATTATTCATCCCATCTATTGAGATTTGGATGTAAAGGATACTATCATCCACTTAGTGTGAACTGGGAATAGTAAAATTATTTGGGAATATAGCCATATGAATGAACTTATTGAGCTTTACATGAGGGAATAAATGCACAAGAGCATCAACTGCCAGGACATAAAGAAAAGGGGAAAGTGGATAGACTTGGAAAGTAGATCTTTAAAGAGGGAATTGGGGTGAAAAAGAACTGTTAATATCCAACCTTACATTAGAATCCACGACAATCATTTTAATTCGATCATACATTTTAGGACCAAAACCCAATAATTTTATCATTTTAAGTACAAAGGGCAACCTAATGCGGTCATAAGATTTAACAAAATACAATTAGATGTCCTATAAGGGCATCTTGGATTTTTTTTGACCCATTCAAAAGTCTCCTAAACGAATAATATATTATTTAATATAAATATTTCTCATAGGAAACTAGTTTGTTCTAGATGCAGTATCATTTTGGTAGGATTTATTCGATGATCCAAAGCTTTAGTTGTGATTTTACAAGAGTTATTAAGCAAGGTAATGATTTTAAAACTAGCCACAGAGTCTTCATCCTTTTCTTTATGAATTAGATTTATGATTCCTTGGTTAATATGGGTCCTAAGGTACTTGTTTCAAATCATTTGAGATACGTATAGTAGTATTATTATCAAATAAATGGCCACAAGGTCTAGTCTAATTTTAAAGGTGGACCATCCATGCCTAGGATTTTCTTAGCAGCTCTGTTAAGAAGGGCCTCATCATTTCCTTCCATTGAAAGAGGTATGTCAAGGAGCTTACAATAATCATTAATGGTTTTCAAGGAATACACTCAGTCACTCTCTCTTAAACAATGGAAATTTGCATCACACCTATTTTTTCATCAATGAAAAAAAATTTATAATATTCAAAAAAGTTTTCATAATTTATGAGTTGTTGTTTCGAAGGGTGCCATCAGTAGATTTAACTATTGTTATTTTTTGGTGTTTGTTTCTCAAAAATTGGAATCTTATAATTTGGAGCCACAATAAATATCCCCTATCCATTAAAGATATGCATACACTTGTACACCTTTACCTCTGTAAGTATCCACTTTGACTAGTAAATACTAAGTTTGTGAAACAAATTACTAAATTGAAAGGTCATGGGAATTATTAGCAAGAAAAGAATGACTACACACAAGTTAGCCATTGAAATATTTTTCAAGTATTCATCATTTAATAGCATCACTTTTACCATTCTCATGATGAAAAGAGGTATATTGAGATTTAGTTCTTTCAATGATATCAAATTATAATAATCCATAGAAATGTTTAAGTAGTTATTTATATATTTAAATATATATTTTTTATCATTAAACGTAGTTCTTTCCCACAAACTAAAACACCTATCATGTCAAGGTTTTGACTCTAAATTACATGTAGCTAAAAGGCCATCAATAAAGTAAGGTTTCTAGAGGTAAGCCAAATTGAGATTGTAAGGTATGCATTTTGGAAGAGAGGGTGAGTTTGTGAAGTGGTCAAAAAGTATGGCTATAAGGTCAACATAGAAAAGAATACCCGACATAAAAGGTAAAATATAATAATTAAGGGAAATATAGTGTTGGCATTTGGTGAAGATGATATGTGATTTGATCCTAGTATTATATTGAGGTGTTTTAATTGCTTGAAACATGATGTATTGGAGATGAGAGTTCAGTTGTACCGATGGTGATACAGGTTCAATTGAAAAATTGACTAAGTGTACAGTTAATTAGGTAAAGAAAAGTGAGTGACATCCAAGCAATTAAATCTGGATCAAGAGATCAAGTTAAGGTGTGCGATCATGCAATGAAATCTACAAAGGTATATCTACCTATGTCTACAATCACATCAAATAGGGTGAACCCACAATAGTGGGTTACACTTTTTAGGAGGAAGAAATTCCTCCTAAAATTTGCAAAGTAGGCGGATTTAGAAAGTACTTTGTATCAAAAGTCCTTGATTAATGACAATTCTAGTCAAATAATGTTCATAGAAATTATTTTCGATCAAAACTCCTTTCTACCAAAAGTAGTTTCTATCGAAAGTCTCTGATTAGAGGCCATTTGCAGAGCTTAACACAAGTCTAAATTTTTCATGGCTTCGGGGATCAAGCACATGGATCAAATGGAAGATTAAGAAAATATCTATTTGCATCGCATAAGTACTCTGAATTAGATTTCTAACGAATATAGATTTGAAATTTTTTGAATTAATTAGGCCTTTGTTTTTTTGACATGCATCGAATGTAGCCTTTTATCAAATATAAACCTCAAAATTTGACATTTAATGAAAAATAGTAGAAACGAGAAAGAAAATAAAAAAATAACAGTGCCCTCCATCTTCAAGTCTACTTTCTATAAAAAAAAATTGAATTTAAATAAAGACACAAGCTATAAGCTATGTAGTCAAGGTATGTCAAAATTACAGTTTACTCAGCTTCAAACGTTCATAAAATATCCAATAATCATGATAATATTGTCAAACCAATTGCATGCCCTCTGTATGGATGTTACAAAAATAAATTTGAAAGAGGCACATTGATATCTATTTTAGAGAAAAATTATGCTCTATGAAGTCAATGTAACTCTTTGAAAATGATGTTTCAGCAACATAGCAGTTTATATGGGAGAAAAAATAAATCATTTAAATCAATTCTATATATATATATATATATATATATATATATATATATATATATATAATATAGATAGAAAATCCTAAAATACTATTGTTTACTTCATCTTCTGATTTCAAACGGTTTAATTGAAATATGCATCTGACTCTGAATTTTTTTTTCAAAATGTTGAGTTCAGTGTCCGTTTAGGCAAAAAAGTGTAACCCACTATTGTGGGTTCATTGAATAGTGTGAAGAATTGATCGAGTTATTGAAGACTCAAGTGACAGTGCTAGGACGAACAAAGGGCAGTCGGAGCAAGTTTGATTTGATAAGTTTACCGATGATTTTAACGTTGCTTAATGAATATTTGCGACCCAATTTATGTTATATTGACTTTATTGGGTCGACCAATGTGTTTTGGCAGGATTAGATTTGAATTTTACGTTGGTGGGTATAACGTTTTATGTAAAAAAATTAATTGTATAACTTATTATAAAAGAAGGATGAAATTGTGATTTAGGGCTATAGTTTTAGATGTTGCTATTGGATTTGATGATTGTTTGGAGTTGGTTGATGTCTAAGACGATGTCGTCATTAGAGCTGAACTGGATCTATCAGACAGAAAGGTCATATTAATATCAGACATTCTTGAGTGTATATGAAGGCAAGCCCTATAAGGTTTGCAAGTTAAAACCCTTTAACAAGGTCACTCTTAATAGGTTGGGCAAGATCTTAACTTGATTTGAAGAGTAAAATCTTCTAACAAGGTAACTCTTAGAAGGAATTTCAAATCTTTTGAGAAATCATTCTTTGGGTGGTCCCACATTTTTGGACATCCTGGTTTTTGCTAAAGTTACACATTGTTTAGAAAATATAATGATTTAAGCCTTATGAGCTCCCATTTGAAGGAGTAAATTTAAAATGGTTAGACAAAAGCCTCTTGGATCGAAATCTCTTTGGTATAATCTCTCTACTCCTCACTCACACCTATAATCAAGCCTTCTTTGCACCCATCAAAATACTAACAAAAAATCACTCTAACATTAACTTTTTATGGGATCAAATGAACTCATTTGACAAAACCAAATACATGGTGATAGTACCCAGAGAAAGATTTCCATTGATAATGATTTTTATATATATTGAATTTATTATGACTTTTCTTTTTAATTTTTACTAAACATAGGTTATCTGACCATTTAGTAACTTCTATGTTTGAGGCTTCTAGAAAAATAGTAAATTAGAAAAAAAAATTGTAAAAAATATCTAGGAAATAGGTATTTATGTTACCTTTCTATAAAAAAAACTTTATATTTTCGTCTAACAAATTTTTCTTCCTAATATATCTTTGAACACTCTTTATAGATACATTCATTAATTTAGAAATTGCTTGAATTTGTCTTCTATGTGACAACCTCTTACTAGAAATCGTAGTTGTCAACGCTCTACATGCTACACTTGAATTAGGTCCTCAACTTGTGGTATTAATAATGTTCAATGTATCTTGCAAATTTTCAACTATTGTTTCTTTTATAGGCCTCCTAAGCATTTCCTATTATCAACGCCCAACGACTCCAAAACATGAGTCATTTCTCTTCTCCTGAATAACTTGGAAAATAATTATTCTCTTCCAACCAGAAATTTCTTTTTAAAATATTACTCTCACATATTTTTGAAATGCAATTTAATTTTTCTTTCAGGTACCATGTGTTCATATGAAATTTGACTAAAAAGAGAATCCTAATTCATCTCCATCAAATTTTTCATGGTAGAATAAATATTTTTACCTTGACTACTATTAATTTCTTCCCCTACTTGAGTTGCATCTTCAAAAACATCAACATGTTCTTCTTCAAGATCATCAAGTTTCTCTTGATTACGTTTTGTATGAACTTTCATTTTTTCATCCCTTATACGCTCATAATTTTTTGGTATATTCCTTTTATTCTACATTGCACAAAGTATTGAAATTTTCTTTCCAAAAATATCTTTAATACTCCTTACAGAAAAAAATCGCATCCTTCAGAAGAATTGCTTTCCTATCCTCCATGAGCTTGAATAAAAATTAATAGATATTTTTATTTGTTTTTGTTTTAAAATAAATAAACTAATCCTAATATATATCAGGATAAACCAAGTGGTCGCTTGCCCACATGACCAATCATGGATCGACCAACACCACCTATTTTTGGTTGAGTAGGATTCAGCCAAATCCTACTCCGACGACTCCTATTCTTCCTAGTCATCATAAGTGCATGCTATGTTCTAGCCAAGTTTCCAAAAATTGTGGAATTGCAAAAAGTTAAACTTCTACATCTAATTTCCCATCAAAATTGTGCTTTCTGAAAAAACTAAAAATGCCCTATTGTAGAGCTCAGACTCATGAATATGGTCATATAATTATTATAGTATTTCATTTAGAAATATCATATTAAAATTAAAAAATAATACAAGTAGGCATATTAACATTTGAGAAGATGTTGGTTCAGAAAAAATAAAAATAGTCAATATAATAAAAATAAATAAAATTTATATGGAACAATAGAGGAGAGAGTTCTCTTCAAGACTGTTTATTTTTTGTATTGGTATATATTTGATAGGGGAAATAAGGTGGGAGGCGAAAACTAAGAATTTCGGGTAAGTTCTACTTTGAATTATTATAACAAAGGGAATATATATTCAAAACCAATCTTTTTTTTATTTTACACTAGCTATACATGTCATCTAAAACTATTTCTAAATTGGAGGAAAAAAATATTATTTACATATATGTTTTTGGTGGGAGGTAACCCCCTGATTTGCAATATTTTTTAGTAATTGAAAAATGGAATAAAAAAAAATCATATCAATTTTTGTTCAATTTTTTTATATAAAAAATAGGCATAAACTTCATACAATTTTACACATTTCATTAGATTATGAAATCTTAAAACTCCAAATAGAAATTTCACTTTTGTGTCGTTGAAATTAAATAGTTTCTGTGTTGTTAGCCTTTTTCTTTATAAAAGTGTGACACGGGTTTGTAATTTTACCCTGTTAGGCCAAATTACTCACTTTGTTGAGCCATCAAACATAAGATGCAATATACTAATAGAGTTTGTGCATTTTTTGACCTCCCTAGAAGGAATACTTGTGACTTTGCATATTTCTTTTGCAATGCGGCGATAAAAAATTATTTGTAGAAATAACTCATCCTCTTTTTCTATGTAATGATAAATATTGCAGACCATGACAATAATTAAATAAAGAAAAAAAATCAATACTAATAGATTTATTGTTAAAAAAATGAATTGAACCACAAAAACCATTATATTTATTTTTTACTAGTGGAGCTAACATATAAAAAACACCAACAACTAAAGTCATTTTTGAAGGAATGGATCATTTTTATGACATGCAACTAAATATTTATCCACTCAAAGCTAAGGGAATTATGATTTCTTCAATAGATAAAGTTACATTCAGTGCAAGTGGTATTGCTACACATTCTATTTTTCATTTACTATACTGTTTTACTAGAATGCTACCTCTATATTCTAATACGCTTGATTGTCTAAGAAAATAACTTGATCAGTTGCAAACATTGTTTGTTGACAAAGTCTCATTAATTGATTGCAGAATGCTCTACAATATTGACTGAAGACTTCATCAAATAAAATATACACCAACAAAACCCTTTGGTAATGTCGATATAAAAAATTTTGTTAATTTTTTTCAAGCACGTCATGTATGTCATGTTTGGATATTTGAACAAGCAATAGTAAATAAAGACAAAATACCTTACATTTTAGATTGATTATGTCAAATTATTTGAATTGCACACTATTCTTACACAAACATATCAATATTTCATTACAATTTTGAATCATTGCAGAGCTTCTTGACAAACTAATGTAGACATATTATATATGAATAAAACATGTTGAATCCTCCTCAGAAAGATCCAAATTTTTCATATTTTTCATACAAATTAAATTGTTGGTGAACACAACAACAAAATTATAAATAATTACATAGTACTAAGCATTGTATGTTAGATCCTTTCAATACATAAGAAACAGTGATTGTCAATATGCATTTTTGAGTTGAAAATTCATCGTTACCTATCGTAATATTTGAAAAGACAAGGATTTTGGTTGAGCTAATTAATGCCTTGATATAGAGGATAGCCTTTTCCATGATCCTAATGGAATTTTCTAATTGCATACGACAATAAAAAATGATATTGTTTGGATTAAATGTAATGATCCTGAAATTAGAAAAATACATTGACAAAAATGAAAAGTGTATACATGCAATCTATTTGACCTTGCTAGATACCAATCATGAGAATTTCTAGAAAGGTCAAAGCACCTAAAAAACTAGTTACCCAATCATAATTTCCTTTTCAGGTAGCATGTGCATGAACTATTTACAGAGTGCATGGCTTAACAATGGATGTAGTTATGATGGACTCTTGAAAAGTATACAAACATGGTTTTTTTAATCCTTATCTATCATGTGTAAGGAACACAGAATAATTATACATACTACATAATTGAACCATATAAATTTCAAAATTTTATATAAATTGGACAATGAGATGCATCACATTTGAACATCAGTTTCCTAGAATCATTTAATATATGTTCTTTGAATGCACAATTTTTTCTATTGAATGCACAAGAAATAACACACATTATCAATATTTTCTTTCAACAAATGTGGTTTTCTTACAAGAAACAACAGACAAAATAAATAAACATGCTAAATTATTCGATGAAAAATTTCATTGTTATCCTTCATTGGCTATTCATGGTCTCTTAACATATTACAAAAAAAATAATTACATTCCTAAAAATGGAGCCTTTTTCAACAAAACATATTGAATAAATAACAATTGATATATTGTATCTTGATATTGTATTGCATATAATAAGTGTATATTTTATATCAACTACACCAATTATCAAACTATTAGATTTCATAGAAAACCTATGTAACTCATAACCACTTGATTCCAAATGGATTATTGTTTTTTATTAAGGTAAAAGAAAGTTTTGAAGGGACCCGAAACCCTTTAATAATTGGTCACAACGAGAACCAAATAGATTATTATTGAGGACCTTAACATTGACTTGTTTTTTGATTACTTAAAACAGGTTTTACAGGGTTCGTAAAACCTGAAACATGAAAGCAGTATCATGAAGCACAGTTAAAGTGAAGAAAAATAGAAAGAACAGGCCATAGCAAAAAAAAAGCTTCTACACAAGTAGAAAAAATAGGGTCAGCAGAAAAAACCATTGACCCTCATGACAAATCCACCATCAGAGTAACCGCCTTGGCTTCGAGTATTTCCATGTTGGCCATCGACACCTTAATCTTTTGGAAATCCAGCACCATGTCGTTGTCCTTGATCTTCTTGGTTTTGGCTCTAGTGCGCTGAACGGGACCTTGTTCAATATTTTGATCTACCTTTAGGATATTATAGCTCTTCTCAGCAATGTTCTTAAGGGTCAATTCTACCCTAGTCATGTTCTCCTCCAACTTTCTCACTCTGCTATTAATCTCTGGATCCTCTGTAGTCTTCCCCTTATTATCCTTTTCCTTGTTGTTGGCCCTTTTTTTGAGGTCCTCCACCTCGTAGAATAACCATTTGATGGTTCTATAATTATCAACCATCCTGTTACGAGATTTATTAAGAAGGTCAATTTCAAACTTCCTGGCATTATCGCTTAGCACCACTAAAGAAGGGTCAATGAGCTCATCCAGCTTGATTTGGCCTCGCTCCCTCTCAATAACCTTAGGGTTTATGATTTCTCTAGTAATCCCCATCTTTTATATTTTGTTGGAATAGTCCCAAGGGATAACTGAAAAGGGGGATGAATCAGTTATCAACTAGTTTTAATTCTTTTCTCTAATTAATTACAGAATATCATTAAGCATATACACAATTATATAGCACAAAATAGAACAGCACAATTTTGGTTACGGGGAAACCAAAATGGGTAAAAACCCTAGTGGGTATAAGCACCCACAAAGAACTATACTTGAATATAATAATCCCTGTTAGAAGATCTTACAACCCTGTTAGGAGTTGATCTTTACAATGCAATAAGTACGGTGACCTAGTTAAGGGTCAGACCCTCATTAGGAGTCTTTTACAAATAACCCTATTAGGGGTGAGGACACACTATCCAAGAGCACACTGCTAAAATGATGAAGGTTGCAACCTTCAGTTAAATAAATATACACTATATCTGTTACTGAACTATTTGAGTAGAGCTGTTGTCTTGATCAGTTTCAGTGAATTGTATGCACTCTCTAATTCTTCACATAGATCTTTATCTGATGAATGAAATGGATTTTATTGTCCCAAAACAACTATCTTTCTACTCTGTTATTTTTCTATCTCTTTTCTTACATTGACACTTAGTGATCACAAATGAACTACTATATGTATCTACTCCAACAGATATGATCATGTCGGCTGTAGGAATCCCTTCAATGCTTCTCTTGTCAGCTAAACTAAGCACGCAACATAATTAGAACCATGCAACTCAAAATGAATAGACGCATCGCTTCACATACTCAGCTCCACCAAAATTACCCAAATGTCACACTTCAGATGAAACACGATTAGCACCTTTGGTTAATTATCTTTGACTCATAACTAAACATTAATCTGAACACGCATATCCCATAAATAGGTGCAATTGAAGAATCAATAAGCTTACTATCAGCTTTCTGAAAACAATCCTCTGAAACTGTGGCTGGTAAAAATAGTAAAAAATAACTCAACTGTAACTGAACTTTTGAATCTGCGTGTATGAACATGGTATCATAAATATGTATGAAACATAAAAACAACTGCACAAGGCTTCAACATATCCATACTGAAAAGTGAATATAGTACACTGTTGTCATCAATGACAAACATACAGTCAACTATATGCACAAAGGAAAATCTCCAACAATCTCCCCCTTTAACATTGATGGAAACATATGATTAAAAACACCATCAATCCAAAAGTATCTTCTTTCTTTTTACAATCTTCTCAATATCCTCATCAAAGGTTCCTCTTCACTATTGCATCTCCTTTGACTGTGTTTTTATTTTCATGACTATATACTCTCCGAGAGTATGTCCTCCCCCTTACTATATACTTCCCCTTTGACATCAATGGAGAAGGATGCCAAATACCAATAAGCACAGGTACTACTCCAGAAGTAGAGTAGTCAACCACTGATCAGTCATCAAGGACTGATGCATTTTTTGTGAGTTCTAATCAGACTCAGGAAAGGGAATTACTCCCAGCTTCATCTTGAGATAATAAAAAGTATCGTTTGATAAAGGTTTCATAAATATGTCTCCCAACTGATCTTTGGTGCTCACATAATCCAACTTCACTTCTCTTTCTGCCACTTTTTTTCTTAGAAAATGATATTTTATTTCTATGTGTTTTGTCTTTACGTGCATCATATGGTTCTTTGACATACTAATGGTGCTGGTGTTGTCAAAATGAATGACAATAGGATAATTAATCTAAATTCCAAAGTCTTTAATCATCTATTTGATCCAAACCATTGTTGAACAATTCAATGTGGCTACTACATACTCAGCTTCTGCAGTTGACTGAGAAATAATATTTTTCTTCTTGCTTGTCCAAGTAACCAGCCCATCTCCAAGAAATACTACTCCTCTTGAGGTACTCTTTCTGCCATCAATGCAACCTACCCAACTTGCATCTATCTACACATGAAGTTCTACATTTTCTTAATTAGGATACCATAAACCAAAGTCTATAGTTCTGTTTAAATATATGAATATTTTTTTTATTGCCATTAGGTGATTCTATTTAGGTTCAGCTACAAATCTCCCAACAATTCCAACTACATTAGAAATATCTGGTCTAGATTGAGTGAGATATATGAGTTTTCAAATATTGACTTGTAAAGTGTTTTGTCGACTGCTGTGGAGTCATCATTTTTAGAAAGCTTGCTTCCTGTTATCATAGGAGTGCTTACTAGCTTGCAATATTCCATTTTGAATGTCTTCAATATCTCCTTCACATATTTAAACTAATTTATGAATATATCTATATCTGTCTGCTTTACATTTAATCCCAAAAAGTATTTTATAGGTCCAATCATGCTCATTTCAAATTCACTCTGCATCTCTTTGGAAAATTCTGCACTAAGCTTGTCATTACCTCCAAAAAGAATGTCATCAACAAAGATAGCAACAAGTAATAATCCTTCAGGTGTCTGTCTAATGAATAAGTTGAAATCTGTTGCTCCCTTTTTGAATCCAATCTTTTTCAAGTAGGCATCAAGTCTCTCATAACATGCTCTTGGGGCCTGTTTAAATCCATAGAGAGATTTCTTTAGTCTGCATACCATGTCTGGTTTGTCTAAAATTTTGAATCCCTCAGGCCACTCTATGTAAACTTCTTCCTTCAAGTCATCGTTAAGAAATGCTGACTTGACATCCATCTGCTATACTTTGAAGTTCTTGAATGTTGCATAAGATAAAAACACCTTTATAGCTTCCATTTTTCTCACATGGGAAAATGTATCAGAATAGTCAATTCCTTCTTTTTGTGCATATCCTTTACATACCAATCTTGTTTTGTTTCTTATCATTGTCCCATCTTCATTCATTTTGTTTCTAAATATCCACCTAGTTCTAATCACATTCTTGTCACAAGGTCTAGGGACCAATTCCCATGTCTCATTCTTAATTATTTGATCTAATTCTTCTTGCATTTCATTTTGCCAATCTGAATCATTACACGCATCTTGAACACTTAAGGGTTCAATTTGTGAAAGTAAACATACCTCTTCATCAACGGTTGAACCTTTTACTCTGGATCTTGTCAAAACTTTACTGCTCTGATCTCTAATGATATCTTCTTTTGAGTGGTATCTAGATGTTTATTTTGATATTTTAGGTGTGACATTCTCATATGTGATCTGTGATTCTTCTTGACTTGGTTCAGGGTTATTGCATGATACATTAATACAGTCAAACATTTCTTTAATAACTATTTCTTTATTGATATGTCTAGGTTCATCTTTAATCATAGGTGCATATTCATAATATCTCTCTTGAATCATGAACTTCTCATCAATCTTCACATGTGCACTTTCAATGATTTTATTCAACCTTAAATTAAAACATCTGTAAGCTTTTCTCTTAGTAGAGTAACAAATAAAAATACCTTCATCGCTTCTAGCATCAAATTTACCAACACCATCATCTCTCTTAATGTAGCACTTGCTTCCAAAGATTCTGAAGTATTTTACTGTAGGTACATTACTAAACAAAAGTTCATAAGGTGTTTTGTTTGTGCCTAGTCTTAGTTGAATTCTGTTGATAGTATAGACTATTGTATTGACTGTATCTCTCCAATAGGTGTGTGAAACTTTTTCTTCAATCATGATAGTGCACGCTGTGTCAAGTATTATCATGTTTCTTCTTCTTCCTACCAGTGTCACTTGAGTCTTCAATAACTCGATCAATTCTTCACACTATTCAATGAACCCACAATAGTGGGTTACACTTTTTTTCCTAAACGGACACTGAAGTCAACATTTTGAAAAAAAATTTCAGATTTAGATGCATATTGCAATTAAACCATTTGAAATCAGAAGATGAAGTAAAGAATAGTATTTTAGGATTTTCTGTCTATATTCTATATATATTATTCTTTACTTCATCTTCTGATTTCAAATGGTTTAATTGTAATATGCATTTGAATCTGAATTTTTTTTTCAAAATGTTGAGTTTAGTGTCCGTTTAGGCAAAAAAGTGTAACCCACTATTGTGGGTTCCTTGAATAGTGTGAAGAATTGATTGAGTTATTGAAGACTCAAGTGACACTAGTAGGAAGAACAAAGGATAGTCAGAGCAAGTTTGATTTGATCAGTTTACCGATGATTTTAACGTTAGTTAATGAATATTTGCGACCCAATTTATGTTATATTGACTTTATTGGGTTGACCAATGTGTTTTGGAGGGATTAGATTTGAATTTTACATTGGTGGGTATAACATTTTATGTAAAATAATTAATTGTATAACTTATTATAAAAGAAGGATGAAATTGTGATTTAGGGCTATAGTTTTAGATGTTGCTGTTGGATTTGATGATTGTTTGGAGTTGGTTGATGTCTAAGACGATGTCGTCATTAGAGCTGAACTGGATCTATCAATTAGAAAGGTCATATTAATATCAGACATTATTGAGTGTATATGAAGGCAAGCCCTATAAGGTTTGCAAGTTAAAACCCTTTAACAAGGTCACTCTTAATAGGTTGGGCAAGGTCTTAACTTGATTTGAAGAGTAAAATCTTCTAACAAGGTAACTCTTAGAAGGAATTTGAAATCTCTTGAGAAATCATTCTTTGGGTGGTCCCACATTTTTGGACATCCTGGTTTTTGCTGAAATTACACATTGTTTAGAAAATATAATTATTTAAGCCTTAGGAGCTCCCATTTGAAGGAGTAAATTTAAAATGGTTAGACAAAAGCCTCTTGGATCAAAATCTCTTTGGTATAATCTCTCTACTCCTCACTCATACCTATAATCGAGTCTTCTTTGCACCCATCAAAATACTAACAAAAAATAACTCTAACATTAACTTTTTACGGGATCAAATGAATTCATTTGACAAAACCAAATACATGGTGATAGTACCTAGAGAAAGATTTCCATTGATAATGATTTTTATATATATTGAGTTTATTATGACTTTTCTTTTTAATTTTTACTAGACATAGGTTATCTGACCATTTAGTAACTTCTATGTTCAAGGCGTCTAGAAAAATAGTAAATTAGGAAAAAAAAAATTGTAAAAAATATCTATGAAATAGGTTTTTATGTTACCTTTCTATAAAAAAAAAATTTATATTTTCATCTAACAAATTTTTCTTCCTAATATATCTTTGAACACTCTTTTTAGATACATTCATTAATTTAGAAATCGCTTGAATTTGTCTTCTATGTGACAACCTCTTACTAGAAATCGTAGTTGTCAACGCTCTACGTGCAACACTTGAATTAGGTCCTCAACTTGTGGTATTAATAACATTCAATGTATCTTGCAAATTTTCAAACATTGTTTCTTTTATAGGCCTCCTGAGCTTTTCATATTATCAACGCCCAACGACTCCAAAACATGAGTCATTTCTCTTCTCCTGAATAACTTGGAAAATAATTATTTTCTTCCAACCACAAATTTATTTTTAAAATATTACTCTCACATATTTTTTCAATGCAATTTAATTGTTCTTTCAGATACCATGTGTTCATATGAAATTTGACTAAAAAGAGAATCCTAATTCATCTCCATCAAATTTTTCATGGTAGAAGAAATGTTTTTACCTTGACTACTATTAATTTCTTCCCCTACTTGAGTTGCATCTTCAAAAACATCAACATGTTCTTCTTCAAGATCATCAAGTTTCTCTTGATTACGTTTTGTATGAACTTTCATTTTTTCATCCCTTATACGCTCATAATTTTTTGGTATATTCCTTTTATTCTGCATTGCACAAAGTATTGAGATTTTCTTTCCAAAAATATCTTTAATACTCCTTACAGAAAAAACTCGCATCCTTCAGAAGAATTGATTTCCTATCCTCCATGATCTTGAATAAAAAATAATAGATGTTTTTATTTGTTTTTGTTTTAAAATAAATAAACTAATCCTAATATATATTAGGATAAACCAAGTGGTCGCTTGCCCACATGACCACTCATGGATCGACCAACACCAACCTATTTTTGGTTGAGTAGTATTCAGCCGAATCCTACTCGGAGGACTCCTATTCTTCCTAGTCATCCTATGTGCATGCCATGTTCTAGCGAAGTTACCAAAAATTGTGGAATTGCAAAAAGTTAAACTTCTACATTTGATTTTCCATCAAAATTGTGCTTTCTGAAAAAACTAAAAATGCCCTATTGTAGACCTCAGACTCATGAATATGGTCATATAATTATTATAGTATTTCATTTAGAAATATCATATTAAAATTAAAAAATAATACAAGTAGGCATAGTAACATTCGAGAAGATGTTGGTTCAGAAAAATTAAAAAATAGTAAATATTATTAAAAAAAAAATTATATGGAACAATAGAGGAGAGAGTTCTCTTCAAGAATGTTTATTTTTTGTATTGGTATATATTTGATAGGGGAAATAAGGTGGGAGGCGAAAACTAAGAATTTCGGGTAAGTTCTACTTTGAATTGTTATAACAAAGGGAATATATATTCAAAACCAATTTTTTTTTTTTTTACACTAGCTATTGTAACCACCTAAATTCGGTCTGTCGCAACTATAGACCCTATTTGCCCTATGTGTGATCATACCCTTGATTTATGTCCAAACGACCCTGTTACTGCTTGGCATAATTCTTTTAATCAATTTAATATCCTAGGTGATTTTTATCACTGATTTGTATTATCTATTGTAACCATACAATTCAAATCAATTTCGACCAATCAGATCAAATCAAAATCAAACATGGCTATAGTATTTAATTATAAAGGAATTAAATAATCTCTAAATCAAATATCACTTGCAATTCAACCCATTCCCCTAGCCTATTAATTTAATTAAAATGGCTATAGTCCTCTAATTATTAAAAAGCAATTATATTGTTTAAATAATTAAATCCTATATTTCTAAATGAATTAAATAAGTTTATTTCATTTATTAATATTCCCTTAAACCCTAACCTAACCCATCTCAACCACTTCTACCCTGGGTTCTAACCCTAACCTAACCCCATTCACCCATGCTAATCTAATCCTAATCCTAAATTCTTCTCTAATTCACTTCCTAATGTTGTCACATTCCATTAAGGAATGCTTAGCAACTCCACCCACTTGAGAAAGTCCACTTTCTCAAG
>MU225439.1:100244-112851 GCA_018584345.1 Thuja plicata
CTCTTACACCCCCACATGCCTTATTAATGCCTTCATTAATATGAAGACCTTAAGCCCATGTCTCCCCCATGCCTTATTAATGCCCTAGGCATTAATAGCTCTTACATATTCATTTATTGGGCCTCCTAGTTCATAAATGAACCTTGTCCCCCCCTCTCTCTCCCATTCTTCTATAAATAGAAGCCTTTTTTGAGAGCAAATAAGCCTTCACTAGAGATTAGAATTGCATTGTTATGCTGCCATTTTCATGCTAGGATTACATGCTATTTCATTACATACTAGTTGTTAGTTCTATTTCATCTTTTATAGTTTAAATGCATGCTTATTCCATCATTTAGCTTGTTTTCAACTAAAATCCTTCATGCTAGGATAGTATTGGTCACTGATTTAGGAGCATATTCTGAGGGCTGATATGCAACTAATCACACTCTTTCTAGTTAGAAGGCAATAGATCGATTTTAGTGGGTTTCCTATGTTTTTCATGTTTTTCACTAACCCCATGTTGCTAATATAATGATCTATTGATTGTTTGTGTCCATTCCGACAGGTACCCATTTACACACGAACAACTATACATGTCATCTAAAACTATTTCTAAATTGGAGGAAAAAAATATTATTTACATATATGTTTTTGGTGGGAGGTAAACCCCCTGATTTGCAATATTTTTTGGTAATTGAAAAATGGAATAAAAAAAAAATCCTATCAATTCTTGTTCAATTTTTTTATATAAAAAATAGGCATAAACTTCATACAGCTTTACACATTTCATTAGATTACGGAATCTTAAAACTCCAAATAGAAATTTCACTTTTGTGTCGTTGAAATTGAATAGTTTTTGTGTTGTCAGCCTTTTTCTTTGTAAAAGTGTGACACGGGTTTGTAATTTTACCCTGTTAGGCCAAATTCCTCACTTTGTTGAGCCATCAAACATAAGATGCAATATACTAATAGAGTTTGTCCAGTTTTTGACCTCCCTAGAAGAAATACTTGTGACTTTGCATATTTCTTTAACATTGTGGCTATCAAAAATTATTTGTAGAAATAACTCATCATCTTTTTCTATGTAATGATAAATATTGCAGACCATGACAATAATTAAATAAAGAAAAACAATCAATACTAATAGATTTATTGTTAAAAAAATGAATTGAACCACAAAAACCAGTATATTTATTTTTTACTAGTGGAGCTAACATAGAAAAAACACCAACAACTAAAGTCATTTTTGAAGGAATGGCTCATTTTTATGACATGCAACTAAATATTTATCCACTCAAAGCTAAGGGAATTATGATTTCTTCAATAGATAAAGTTACATTCAATGGAAGTGGTATCGCTACACATTCTATTTTTCATTTACTATACTGTTTTACTAGAATGCTACCTCTATATTCTAATACGCTTGATAGTCTAAGAAAATAACTTGATCAGTTGCAAATATTGTCTGTTGACAAAGTCTCATTAATTGGTTGCAGAATGCTCTACATCATTGACTGAAGACTTTGTCAAATAAAATATACACCAACAAAACCCTTTGGTAATGTCGATATAAAAAATTTTGTTAGTTTTTTTCAAGCACGTCATGTATGTCATGCTTGGATATTTGAACAAGCAATAGTAAATAAAGACAAAATACCTTACATTTTAGATTGATTATGTCAAATTCTTTGAATTGCACACTATTCTTAGACAAACATATCAATATTTCATTACAATTTTGAATCATTGCAAAGCTTCTTGACAAACTAATGTAGACATATTGTATATGAATGAAACATGTTGAATCCTCCTCAGAAAGATCCAAATTTTTCATATTTTTCATACAAATTCAATTGTTGGTGAACACAACAAAAAAAAAAAAAAAATTACATAGTATTAAGCATTGTATGTTAGATCCTTTCAATACATAAAAAAACAATGATTGTCAATATGCATTTTTCAGTTGAAAATTCATCATTACCTATCGTAATATTTGTAAAGACAAGGATTTTGGTTGAGCTAATTAATGCCTTGATATAGAGGATAGCCTTTTCCATGATCCTAATGGAATTTTCGAATTGCATACGACAATAAAAAATGATATTGTTTGGATTAAATGTAATGATCCTATAATTAGAAAAATACATTGACAAAAATGAAAAGTGTATACATGCAATCTATTTGACCTTGCTAGATACCAATCATGAGAATTGATAGAAAGGTCAAAGCACCTAAAAAACTAGTTACCCAATCATAATTTCCTTTAAAGGTAGCATGTGCATGAACTATTTACAGAGTGCATGGCTTAACAATAGACGCAGTTATGTTGGACTCTTGAAAAGTATACAAACATGGTTTTTTTAATCCTTATCTATCATGTGTAAGGAACATAGAATAATTATAAATACTACATAATTGAACCATATAAATTTCAAAATTTTATATAAATTGGACAATGAGAAGCATCACATTTGGACATCAGTTCCCTAGAATCATTTAATATATGTTCTTTGAATACACAAATTTTTCTATTGAATGCACAAGAAATAACACACATTATAAATATTTTCTTTCAACAAATGTGTTTTTCTTTCAAGAAACAACAAACAAAATAAATAAACATGCTGAATTATTCGATGAAAAATTTCATTCTTATCCTTCATTGGCTATTCATGGTCTTTTAACATATTACAAAAAAAAAAATTACATTCCTAAAAATGGAGGCTTTTTCAACAAAACATATTGAATAAATAACAATTGATATATTGTATCTTGATATTGTATTGCATATAATAAGTGTATATTTTATATCAACTACACCAATTATAAAACTATTAGATTTCATAGAAAACCTATGTAACTCACAACCACTTGATTCCAAATGGATTATTTTTTTTTATTAAGGTAAAATAAAGATTTGAAGGGACCCGAAACCCTTTAATAAGTGGTCACAACAAGAACCAAATAGATTATTATTGAAGACCTTAACATTGACTTGTTTTTTGATTACTTAAAATAAGTTTTACAGGGTTCGTAGAACCTGAAACATGAAAGTAGTATCATGAAGCACAGTTAAAGCAAAGAAAAATAGAAAAGAAAGAATAGGCCATAGCAAAAAAATAGCTTCTACAAAAGTAGAAAAAATAGGGTCAGCAGAAAAAACCATTGACGCTCATGACAAATCCACCATCAGAGTAACCACCTTGGATTCAAGCATTTCCATGTTGGCCACCAACTCCTTAATCTTTTGGAAATCCAGCGCCATGTCATTGTCCTTGATCTTCTTGATTCTAGCTCAGGTGTGCTGACCGAGACTCTGTTCAGTATTTTGATCTACCTTTACGATATTATAGCTCTGCTCAGCTATGTTCTTAAGGGTAGATTCTAGCCTAGTCATGTTCTCCTCCAACTTTCTCACTCTGCTATTAATCTCTGGATCCTTTGTAGTCTTCTCCTTATTATCCTTTTCCTTGTTGTTGCTCCTTTTTTTGAGGTCCTCCACCTCATAAAATAATCATTTGATGGTTCTATAATTATCAACCATCCTGTTACGGGATTTATTAAGAAGGTCAATTTCAAACTTCCTGGCATTATCGCTTAGCACCACTAAAGAAGGGTCAATGAGCTCATCTAGCTTGATTTTGCCTCCCTCCCTCTCAATAACCTTAGGGTTTATGATTTCTCTAGTAATCCTCATCTTTTCTATTTTTTTTGGAATAGTCCCAAGGGATAACTAAGAGGGGGGTGAATCAGTTATCAGCTAGTTTTAATTCTTTTCTCTAATTAATTACAGAATATCATTAAGCATATACACAATTATATAACACAAAATAGAACACCACAAATTTGCTTACGGGGAAACCAAATTGGGTAAAAACCCTAGTGGGAATAAACAGCCACAAAGGACAGTACTTAAGTATAATAATCCCTATTAGAAGATCTTACAACCCTGTTAAGAGTTGATCTTTAAAATGTAATAAGTACGGTGACCTGGTTAAGGGTCAGACCCTCGTTAGGAGTCTTTTACAAATAACCCTATTAGGGGTGAGGACACACTGTCCAAAAGCACACTGCTAAAATGATGAAGGTTGCAACCTTCAGTTAAACAAATATACACTATATCTGATAATGAACTATTTGAGTAGACCTGTTGTCTTGATCAGTTCAAGTGAATTGTATGCACTCTCTGATTCTTTACATAGATATTTATCTGATGAATGAAATGGATTTTATCGTCCCAAAACAACTAGCATTCTGCTCTGTTCTTTTTCTATCTCTTTTCTTATCATTCACACTTAGTGATCATAAATGAACTACTATATGTATCTACTCCAAAAGATATGATCATGTCGGCTGTAGGAATCCCTTCAATGCTTCTCTTGTCGGCTAAATTAAGTACGCAACATAATTAGAACCATGCAACTCAAAATGAATAGACGCATCGCTTCACATATTTGGCTCCACCAAAATTACCCAAATGTCACACTTCAGATGAAACACGATTAGCACCTATGGTTAATTATCTTTGACTCATAACTAAAAATTAATCTGAACATGCACATCCCATAGATAGGCACAACTGAAGAATCAATAAGATTACTATCGACTTTCTGAAAACAATCCTCTGAAACTATGGCTGGTAAAAATAGTAAAAAATAACTCAACTGTAACTGAACTTCTAAATCTGCATGTATGAACATGGTATCATAACTATGTATGAAACATAAAAACAACAGTGCAAGGCTTCAACATGTCCATACTGAAAAGTGAATATAGTACACTATTGTCATCAATGACAAACATACAGTCAATTATTTGCACAAAGGAAAATCTCCAACAATCTCCCCGTTTAACATTGATGGAGACATATGATTAAAAACACCATCAATCCAAAAGTTTCTTCTTTCTTTTTACAATCTTCTCAATATCCTCATCAAAGGTTCCTCTTCACTGTTGCATCTCCTTTGACTGTGTTTTTATTTTCATGACTATATACTCCCTGAGAGTATGTGCTCCCCCTTACTATATACCCCCCCTTTGACATCAATGGAGAAGGAAGCCAAATACCAAGAAGCACAGGTACTACTCCAGAAGTAGAGTAGTCAACCACTGATCAGTCATCAAGGACTGATGCATTTTTTATGAGTTCTAATCACACTCAGGAAAGGGAATTGCTCCCAGCTTCTTCCTGAGATAATAAAAAGTATCATTTGATAAAGGTTTCATAAATATGTCTCCCAACTGATCTTTGGTGCTCACATAATCCAACTTCACTTCTCTTTCTGCAACTTTTTTTCTTAGAAAATGATATTTTACCTCTATTTGTTTTGTCTTTGCGTGCATCATAGGGTTCTTTGACATATTAATGGTGCTGGTGTTGTCAGAATGAATGAAAATAGGATAATTAATCTAAATTCCAAAGTCTTTAATCATCTGTTTGATCCAAACCATTGTTGAACAATTCAATGTGGCTGCTATATACTCAGCTTCTGCTGTTGACTGAGAAATAATATTTTTCTTCTTGGTTGTCCAAGTAACCATCCCATCTCCAAGAAATACTACTCCTCTTGACGTACTCTTTCTATCATCAACACAACCTTCCCAACCTGCATCTATGTACACATGAAGTTCTACATTTTCTAAATTAGGATACCATAAACCAAAGTCTATAGTTTTGTTTAAATATATGAATATTCTTTTTATTGCCATTAGTTGATTCTGTTTAGGTTCAGCTACAAATCTCCCAACAATTCCAACTGCATTAGAAATATCTGGTCTAGATTGAGTGAGATATATGAGTTTTTGACTCATTGACTTGTAAAGTGTTTTGTCGACTGCTGTGGAGTCATCATTTTTAGAAAGCTTGCTTCCTGTTATCATAGGAGTGCTTACTAGCTTGAAATCTTCCATTTTGAATGTCTTCAATATCTCCTTCACATATTTAAACTAATTTATGAATATATCTATATTTGTCTGCTTCACATTTAATCCGAAAAAGTATTTTATAGGTCCAGTCATGCTCATTTCAAATTCACTTTGCATCTCTTTAGAAAAAATTTCACTAAGCTTGTTATTACCTCCAAAAATAATGTCATCAACAGAGATAGAAACAAGTAATAATCCTTCAGGTGTCTATCTGATGAATAAGTTGAAATATATTGCTCCCTTTTTGAATCCAATATTTTTTAAGTAGCCATCAAGTCTCTCATACCATGCTCTTGGGGCCTGTTTAAGTCCATAGAGGGCTTTCTTTTGTCTGCATACCATGTCTAGTTTGTCTGAAATTTTTAATCCTTCAGGCTGCTCTATGTAAACTTCTTCCTTCAAGTCACCATTAAGAAATGCTGACTTGACATCCATCTGATATACTTTGAAGTTCTTGAATGTTGCATAAGATAAAAACAACCTTATAGCTTCCAGTTTGCTCACATGGGAAAATGTATCAGAATAGTCAATTCCTTCTTTTTGTGCATATCCTTTACATACCAATCTTTTTTTGTTTCTTATCATTGTCCCATCTTCATTCATTTTGTTTCTAAATATCCACTTAGTTCTAATCACATTCTTGTCACAAGGTCTAGGGACCAATTCCCGTGTCTCATTCTTAATTATTTGATCTAATTCTTCTTGCATTTCATTTTGCCAATCTGAATCATTACACACATCTTGAACACTTAAGGGTTCAATTTGTGAAATTAAACATACCTCTTCATCAACGGTTGAACCTTTTTCTCTGGATCTTGTCAAAACTTTACTGCTCTGATCTCCAATGATATCTTCTTTTGAGTGGTATCTAGATGTTTATTTGATATTTTAGGTGTGACACTCTCATCTGTAATTTGTGATTCTTCTTGACTTGGTTCAGGGTTATTGCATGATACATAAGTACAGTCAAACATTTCTTTAATAACTGTTTCTTTATTGATATGTCTAGGTTCATCTTTAATCATAGGTGCATATTCATAATATCTCTCTTGAATCATGAACTTCTCATCAATCTTCACATGTGCACTTTCAATGATTTTATTCAACCTTAAATTAAAACATCTGTAAGCTTTGCTCTTAGTAGAGTAACAAATAAAAATACCTTCATCACTTCTAGCATCAAATTTACCAACACCATCATCTCTCTTAATGTAGCACTTGCTTCCAAAGATTCTGAAGTATTTTACTATAGGTACATTACCAAACAAAAGTTCATAAAGTGTTTTGTTTGTTCTTGGTCTTAGTTGAATTTTGTTGATAGTATAGACTATTGTATTGACTGCATCTCTCCAATAGGTGTGTGAAACTTTTCCTTCAATCATGATAGTGCACGTTGTGTCAAGTATTATCATGTTTCTTCTTTTTGCAATTCCATTTTGTTGAGGGGTTATGGGTGCACTTAGTTTTCTTTTGATCCCATGTTCTTCGCAGTACTCATGAAACTTGTTAGAGGTGAATTCTCATCCTCTATCAGATCTCAGACATTTTATCTTTAATCCAGACTCATTTTCAACTTTAGCTTTGAATATTTTGAACTTGTCAAAAGCTTCTGATTTATCTTTCAAGAACGCAACCCACATCATTTTGGAGAAATCATCAACAAACAAAATAAAATACCTTTCACCATAGTATGATCTTGTTTGAGTAGGTCCACATAAGTCTGTATGTAGTAGATCTAATTTTTTCTCTGCAGAGTTCTGTTTCCTTCTGAATGAGGTCCTCACATGCTTTCCCATCACACATTCCCTGCACATAGTATCAACAGGTATTTCAATATTAGGAAGGTTTCTTACTTCCTTTATATTTCTTATCTTTACTATGTTGTCAAAATTGATATGACAAAGTCTTTTGTGCCATAACCAACTATCATCCAATTTTGCAACAAAAAAACTTACTTCAGAGTTAAGGTGAAAAACATTACCTTTGGTCTTTTAACCTGATGCTATCATGTCTCCTTCTTTGTTGTTAATAATGCACCTATTGTTTTTGAATTGTAACTGATATCCTTTATCAAGCAACTATCTAAAACTTAGTAAGTTATGATGTAAACCATCAACATATAGAACATCATCTATCTTGTTCTTTCCATCTAAGGTGATAGATCCTCTGCCTATGATAGTTTTGGGAGTATTATCTCCAAATCTAACCATGGCACCTTTTTACTTATCTAGATGTACAAATCTATCTTTGTCTCCTGTCATGTGATGTGAACACCTGATGTCTATGATCTAGTCTATTCTGATGTCCGCTTGTGAAACTAAAGCCAATTCTTGTGCTTTCTTTTCATCTTCAATTTCTATTTCATCAATCATATTTCTATTATCTTTAATTGTAAAGAATCCAATTTCATATTCTCCTGAATCATCATCAGTCACACCATCTTCAGCATGATAGCATTCCTTAGTATATTTTGGTTTGTAATCTAATCTTAACTTCTTGACTCTTGTAGGACACTTGGATGCGAAGTGGCCAACTTAGTTGCATGAAAAATATTTGAATGGTAGTTGTCCTTCATATTTTCCTTTACCTTTCATTTCTTTCTTAGCAATCATAGAAATGATTTCTTCTAGTTTTGTATAAAATTCTTCTTTCTCAATATTACTAGAGATGCTCAATTATTTATTACCATGGACTAAGGCTTTGAAAGTTGTTTCAATTTTAGGTTTTGTCTTCAATCTTGATATCTCAAATGCTGATATTTTGTTGATCAAGGTTTCTCTTTTGAAATCCTTTGAGAATTGCACGGTTTCATCCAATATGTTTATCTTGCTTTCATAATCTGTTGTCAATGTAGTCATTAGTTTGTCCATTATATCTTACTCTGAAATTTCTCCACCATTGTTTTTGATTCATGAGACTGCTTTATTAATCCTCTGATTGTAAGCTCTAATGTTTTCTTCAGGTAGCATCTCTAAATTGTTGTATCTTTTCTTCCATGTCTTTCTACGTGCATTCTTGGCTTGGCTGTCTCCTTCAAACATGTCTTATAGGTATTTCCATATTGAAAATTCTTTGTCTACCTTCTTGATCTCAAAAAATTCACTGTCAGATAAGGTACTGGTTAGAGCTTCTTTGGAAATTGCATTTTGGGTGAATAATTCCTTTTGTTTGTTAGTAGAGTCTTTTTCTGTAAGGTCTTTCAAGGTAGGAACATCAATTGCATGAGTAGAAACCTCATATATTTCAAAACCAACGCACTGAAGATGTGTTATCATTTTGTTCTTCTAGTCAAGATAATTCTCTCCATCAAACTTAGGACTCTCTTTCTTGAAGTACGTCATTTAATCCATCTTAATTTGTTAGGCTTTCTCTCCAAGCCACTTGGCTCTGATACCAATTGTTGGAACAGTCCCAAGGGATAACTCAGAGGGGGAGTGAATTAGTTATCAGCTAGTTTTAATTATTTTCTATAATTAAGTATAGAATATCATTAAGCGTATACACAATAAGGTAACATACAATAAGGTAACATAAAATAGAACACCACAATTTTGGTTACAGGGAAACCAAAATAGGCAAAAACCCTAGTGGTAATTAGCACCCACAAAGAACTGTACTTTAGTATAATAATCCTGTTAGAAGATCTTACAACCCTATTAGGAGTTGATCTTTACAATGCAATAACTACAGTGACCTAGTTAAGGGTCAGACCCTGTTAGGAGTCTTTTATAAATAACCTTGTTAGGGGTGAGGACACACTGTCTAAAAGCACACTGCTAAAATGATGAAGGTTGCAACCTTTAGTTAAACAGATATACACTATATCTGATAATAAACTATTTGAGTAGACCTGTTGTATTGATCAGTTCCAGTGAATTGTATGCACTCTCTGATTCTTCACATAGTTCTTTATCTGATGAATGAAATGGATTTTACTGTCCCGAAACAACTAGCATTCTGCTTTATTCTTTTTCTATCTCTTTTCTTATCATTCACACTTAGTGATCACAAAGGAACTACTATATGTATCTTCTCAAAAAGATATGATCACGTCGGCTATAGGAATCCCTTCAATGCTTCTCTTGTCATCTAAAATAAGCATGCAACATAATTAGAACCGCACAACTCAGAATGAATAGACACATCACTTCACATAGTCGGCTCCACCAAAATTACCCAAACGTCACTCTTCAAATGAAATATGATTAGCGCCTTTAGTTAATTATCTTTGACTCATAACTAAACATTAATATAAACACGCATATCCCATAGATAGGCGCAACTGAATAATCAATAAGATTACTGTCAGCTTTCTGAAAATAATCCTTTGAAACTGTGGCTGGTAAACAGAGTAACATAACTCAATCGTAACTGAACTTCTCAATCTGCGTGTATGAACATGGTATCATAACTATGTATGAAACATAAAAACAACCACGCAAGTCTTCAACATATCTATACTAAAAAGTGAATACAGTACACTGATGTATACTATATGTTGTCATCAATGACAAACATACAGCCAACTATTTGCACAAAGGCAAATCTCCAACAATTTTCACATTGAAATCGCACCACCCAATAATCTTCTCCTGTTCAGCCATGTAGCAACAGAATTCATTATCCTGCCTGTCATTATTCTTTGTATCATGTGGTTGAGAGATCTGAGGGGAGTGGGGAGTCTGATTAGTGTATTGGTAGTTGTCATGGAGCTTCCTCTTTATATTTTTACCCAAAACAAGGGAAATACTATGGGTGTTGTCTGCAGGGGTTTTTCGTTCCTCTTTCAAATCCCTCTTCCTGTCCTTGTTGTTTTTACCCATGGTAGAATTTTTCCTCTGTGTGCCTTTGCTTCTGGTAATGCACTCCTCCTCCTTCGTATCCATATCCTCTTTAATGTACTCCTCATAAGAGATAATCACAGTGCTCTATTTTTTGGGGAGAACCTATTTCTCTTTTTTGGTGCTTTTCAAACTCACTGTTCACTTTTTAGAGGATGAAGCCAGTGTTTTATTTTTCATTTCATACTCCTCTTCATCGTCAGAATGTAGACCCTCACTATCTTCCATCTACAAGGGGATATAATCTGAGCTAGATACCTCCACCTTGTCTTTCTTAACCACCTCCTTGTTAGAAACACTGAGAGGGGGGGGTGAATCAGTGTTTATCTATTAATTATATTTCAGGCAATTAAACATATATCAAATGTGCATCCAAAGAAACATAACACAAGAACACATAACACATGATATGATTACAGAGAACCTTGATCAGAGGAAAACTCCGGTGGGGATTAGTACCCACAAAATATTGTACTAAGTATAATGAACCTGTTAAAGTTCCTTTGCCCTGTTAGAAGCAGTCTTTAAAAATTAAGTACAATGACCTGGTTAAATGTCTCACCCTGTTAGGAATCTTTTAAAAAACCCTGTTAAAGGTATATGGCTCATTGCCTAGGCTTACTGCCCAATAAGATGAAGAATATAACCCTCTGAATGTTGATATGCACTATATCAAAATGAATTGCTATAATGACACTGTTGTCTGATCAGTTCCATGTATGCGTGGATGCTCTTACTCCTTTAAAGAGCTATATCATCTTCTGAATTCATAGTATTGTCCCTCTATAACTTCCTCTTGCATAATAGTCAACACTTGTAACATATCTTTACATTACATACTTATATCTTCAAATTCGAATAGGCGCGACCCAAAACAAATCACTAGTCGGCCCTAAAAAAAAATATACAACACTTCCAAACAAGTCGGCCTAAGCGTGTTTACTACAAAATTAAATACATTAATACAAACTTATAACTAAAGGTGCTTAGCCATTACATTACAAAATCATTCACGCTGACCAAAACTATAGTCGGCTTCCGTGCTCTATTTCTTGGACTGCAGGTCTACTAATCTGCCTATAACTTTTCCGTACTGATGTTCCATACTATGCGCGTCTAGATCTAGCATGTATATACACCATAGATTATATACCTAAGAACACATGCTCTGGTGTGATCTCTAACACGTGCGCTGATGTGCTGATCTCTATATGTGTCTGTTTGCTCTGTTTTCACACTTAGTCATTTTCCTTTCATGGCAGAACTTAAGTATGACTTTTTTGCCATGATTGACAACACAAAATAAGTCATGCTTCCTCACGAAGTCAAATTTCCAACAATCTCCCCCTTTGTCATTTATGGCAACAAAGGAATGTGGCTAAGTTACTCAAAATGACTTCATACAAAAATGACTGTATATCATAATACTTTATGATATATACATATATATTTCTCCACATATACACATTCTATACTAATCCCCCTTTGACATTAATGAAAAAGGTGTGCAAAAACTATAAGTCTTCAACATAATTACTCCATGTACACTTCTGGATACACAACTTGAAGAGATTGAATCTCTTTCTGCCAAAAGACTTTTATTGCATCAACTATCTGAAGATGTGCGCATAAAGCATATGTCAATTTCTCCATTTTTATTAGATCCATGAAAGGACCTTGATCATATTTTTGTATGGTGTTATCAATCTCTTTGATGTTCTCATTGAGAATCGCTAGAGATGGCGCAAGTGCATTCCTCAACTGAGTCTGCCTTACCCTTATCTTGCTGATTTCTAACTTTGCTTTCTCAATTTTGTCTAACTGCCCTTGGTAGACATTGTTACATATGTTCATGTCTT
>MU225439.1:117443-140410 GCA_018584345.1 Thuja plicata
GATTACGGAGAACCTTGATCAGAGGAAAACTCCGGTGGGGATTAGTACCCACAAAATATTGTACTAGGTATAATGAACCTGTTAAAGTTCCTTTACCCTGTTAGAAGCAGTCTTTACAAATTAAGTATAATGACCTAGTTAAAGGTCTGACCCTGTTGGGATTCTTTTACAAAACCCTGTTAAAGGTATATGGATCACTACCTAGGCTCACTGCCCAATAAGATGAAGGATACAACCCTCTGAATGTTGATATGCACTATATCAAAATGAACTGTTGTAATGACAATGCTGTCTTATCAGTTTCGTGTATGCGTGGATGTTCTTACTCCTTCAAAGAGCTATATCATCTTCTAAATTCATATTATTTTCCCTCTGTAACTTCCTCTTGCATAATAATCAACACTTGTAGCATATCTTTACATTACATACTTATATCTTCAAATCCGAATAGGCGCGACCCAAAACAAATCACTAGTCCGCCCTAAAAAAAAATATACAACGCTTCCGAAGAAGTCAGCCTAAGCGTGTTTACTACAAGATTAATTACATTAATACAAACTTATAACTAAAGGTTCTTATCCATTACATTACAAAATCATTCACGCTAATCATAACTGTAGTCGGCTTCCATGCTCTGTTTCTTGGACTGCAGGTCTACTAATTTGCCTATAACTTTTCTGTACTAATGATCCATACTCTGCGTGTTTGGATCTAGCATGTATATACACCATATAGTATATACCTAAGCACGCATGATCTGGCATGATCTCTAACACGTGCACTGATGTGTTGATCTCTGTATGTGTCTGTCTTCTCTGTTTTCACACTTAGTCATTTTCCTTTCATGATAGAACTTAAGTATGACTTTATTGCCATGATTGACAACACAAAATAAGTCATACTTCCTCAGGAAGTCAACTTGCCAACACTCCTTTCCTAGGGTTTGTTCCTTAAAGTATTTATAGATTAATAATAGAAGGCCCTCATGCAGGGAAGGGTTAGCTATGGCCTTCTCTCTATAACCATTTATATTGTCATTAATTGAAGCATACAGGTTTAAAAGGGAATGGAAACCTTCATATCATGGTGAAAATAGCTCAATAGGACAAAGTGATAGGTGCAAATTCTATCAAACCTAGTATCCAACGTTATGTAGTAAATGATGGCTCGTAACATGAACCGCCATAGTCTCTTCAGCCCTTCCAATAGGTAGTTGGTGATGATCTTGGTAAGCCCTTTCTCTTCATCATTATTTTTGAAAAAGTCACTTATAGCCAAGTCTGAGATTTTCCTATCTCTGTAGAATTTCTTTCCCATAATAGGAATCCCTGTAACCACCGAGATAACCTCCTTGGTCACCATAAACATTTTTCCATTTATCTCTATTCTTCCCTCATCCCAATTCTTGACGAACATATTTGTCACAGTTGGCTGCCCACTGTGAAGCCTTTGAATGAAGGTGGAAATGTCATCGCTTTGAAGATACTTCCAAATTTTGGTGCGTTGCTTCCATTTTTCCAAGTCATTAGCAGGTTCCCTCCTATGAATTTCCCCACCCATCACAAGAAATGTAGGATAGAAAGAAACACAGAGGCTCAAACATAAAATCTCCAAAGTATTCCAGATGGTTCTATTTTTTGGCTTGAGCAGCAAGTTTGGATGAAGCATTTGAGAGCTCTGTAAGTGAGCGGGTGTGATATGATGTTATTGCCATTATATCCTGGCTCGTACTTTCCAATAATGGAAAATCCATTTGTATTCAAAGCGCTAAAAATCATAATTGATATTTATGAAGCCCTCCTTTTCATGGATTCGGTCATTAGCAACAAAATCCAATGCTTCACGTCAGAGGTCGCCATGGTAAAGCTAGTGTGTCTACTTTTTATTTCTGACTACCCAGTTGGTGAACCAGTCAGCTGCTTGGTTGCTTTCTGTAAACACATGGGATAAATGGACCTTATCAAAGGTCTTCAAAAGTGATCGAGTTTCCTCAATCATGTTAGCAATGGTCCACGATGGTGGGTGATTCAAATTGAGACAATTGATAATGTTTTGGGAATCCCATTCTAACCATAACTTTGATTCCCAAGTCATGAGCATATTTGGTCACATGAAGAGCATCACTTGCCTCTATAAAATGGTTGGTTTATGTTCCAAGAGGAAGACTAACAGAAAAAATGCCCTGGCCATAGCTATTGCAAATAATGCCACCACTTCCTGCCTTCCCAGGATTTCCCTTGGCTGCGCCATCAAAGTTGGATTTAGCCTAGCCATCCGGGGGATGAAGCTAGGTACAAAGCTTTCTTTTATCAATGGTAATAGAGGGATTAGCAGCATCAGCAACATCTATAAAAGGGTTAGGATTCTTGCAAATAACAAATTTTTCCAAGAGAGCATGGTGAATTTTTTCAAAAATAATTTTGGAAGTAACACTACAATCCCTGAAGATGTGGTTATTTCATTCCATACAAATGCCCCAATAGAGGTGAGGAAGCACCCAAGACCATAATTTGTGAAAAATAGTATTTTTGAAGGGTAGGGTCCCTTGGCCAAAGAGATCCATAATAGTAGACAGGAAGCACCACTGCAACCCAAAAAGAGACAGGAAGAAATGCCATACCGCCTGTACATAAGAGCAGTGAATAAAGATGTGGTCCACTGACTCAGCTTTGATCTGACACAAAAGACACCTGTTAGGGATGGGAATACCCCGCTTGATGAGGTTATCAATAGTAAGGATGTGGTTTTGAAGAAAAAGCCAGTAAAAAACATGGGATCTGAATAGAGAAGGCCAAAGCAACAGTGAAAGAACCACTTGGGGAAGCTTCCCAAATAAAAGCATCATGATTCTGAGAGAGGGAGGTGGCATTAAGAGCGGTGAGTAACGAAGACAACTCTTGGGAGATAGAGGACAAATCCACCCAAGAGTTTCCCAATCTATAGTTACGCACTCTGTCCCCGAAACGTAAGATACATTCCTCCTTTCAAGAATTGAAACATTTCATATCTTCTAGGGGCCCTGACAGAATCCAATTATCATGCCAAAAACTAATATTGTGCCCGTTGCCAATTTTCCACTTCACTTTTGACTCAGCTATGTCTTTGGCGTTAATGATGCCATTCTAGATGCAGGATCCTTTTGGGGTATCATCATTTTTGGAAAAAAAGAAAGAAAAGAAGCACTAGAGAGATATTTTTCCTTAATTAAATCTCTTCATTCCCCTTTACCATGAAAAATCCAAATCTCCTTTGCGACAAGAACCTTGTTGAAAGGCCTAATCCTCCTAATCCCCAACCACCCTTCATTTTTGGGTAAACAAAATTTATCCCAAGAAATCAAAGGAAGACATTTATGCTCCTCAACCCAAGACCAAAGAAATATCCTTTAAATTTTTTCCAATGCATCAACAACTTTAGCCGGAATAGAGAAGAGGCTAAGAGCATAAGTAGGGAGGTTTTGATGGGTGGACTTGACCAGCTAAATCTTGCTCACTTAACTTAGAAGAGTTCCCTTCTAGCCTGCCAATTTTCTATTAAATTTGTCTATGAGCTTGTTCCAGAAAGCATCCGGGGGTTTTTCTCCCAAATGAAGGCCCAAGTAGGTTGATGGGAGAAAACCAATACTGTAACCTAAAGTCTCTACCATTCTTCTTTGTCTGACCTCCAACATGTTGATGAAAAAGAGGGAGCTCTTGCACCAGTTGATAGATTGGCCCGTAGCCCTAGTATAGGAGTCCAGTAAGTGTTTCACAGTTCTTGCCTCAGAAACCAAGGCTTCTCCACCCAGGATGGTGTCATCAACAAATTGTTGATGAGAAAAGGTGGTCAAACTAGAGGAATGCCTGATGCCTTTCATCCTCCCCGAGAGCCTATGTGTAGAAACCGACCATCCAAGTCATACAACAAAGATGATGAAAAGGATAGGTGACAAGGGATCCTCTTGTCTCAGACCCCGAGAAGCTTTGAAGAAAGCTAAAGGAGATCTATTAACCAGGACAGAGAAAGATGACAAGGAGATGAGCTGAAGGATGATCTGACAGAAGGTGTTATCAAAACCAAAAGCACTCAAAACCTTCAACAAAAAAGACCAACCCACCCAGTCGTAGGCTTTGGATAGATCAATCTTGAGGAGAAATCTTCCCCTTTTACGAGCTTCTAAAGAGTGAATCAATTCATGAATCGCCATAACCAAATCTAGGATTTGACGGCCAGGAACAAAGCCAGACTATTACTGGAAAATAATGAGGGGGAGCACCTGAAGAATTCTGATAGTCAAAAATTTGGAGATAATCTTGTAGAAAGAGTTACATAAGCTGATGGGCCTAAGAAGATCCATAGCATTTGCCCCCGTGACTTTCGGGATTAGGACCAGAAAAGTAGTGTTAAGTTCTTTTAGGTGATTTTTGGACCCAAAGAATTCTTACATAGCTTTGATCACATCCGATGTAACAATATCCCAATACTTTTGGAAGAAGAACATAGGGAAGCCATCGGGGCCTGGGGCCTTGTCTCCCAAGAGAGAATCCAGAGCTTTCTTAACTTCATCACTCTTGGGGATAGCGGTTAGAGCTTTATAATGGAAATCAGAAATGACAGAAGGGATAAAGATAAAGAGAGTCTCTTGGTCCAGGTCTTGGAGGTTGAGGTCTTTGGATAGGAGGGATTGAAAGAATTCCACAGCAGCTAAAGAGATATCATTATCCTCCTTCAAGATTTGGTTACCCCTTCTTATGCTATTAATTCTGTTAGCTGCCCTATGTTTCATGGTGGACAAGTGAAAGAAGTGTGTATTTTGGTCTCCTTCCCTTAGCCATATGGATCTAGATATCTGCCTCCATTACATTTCCTCCTTCCCAATCACATTGTGATACTCCGAGAGCAAACATTTCTCTTGATTTAGTTTGATTTTATCATAGCCATCCCTCTGAATTTCCTATTGGATATTACCCAGGTTAGAAATGGCCTTTGCTTTGGATGCAAAAATGTCCCCGAAGTCCTTCTTGTTCTAGATCTTAATGTTTAACTTAACATTTCTATGTTTTTTGGCTACTCTAAACATAGCTTATCCTTTAACTTCAATATCCCACCATTCTTTGATCTTGCTTATTATATTGGGCTGAGTGGACCACATCATCTCAAATCTTAAGGGGAAGTTTCTTTACTTAATAAAAGAGTCAAAGATAAGAGACAGGGGGGAGTGATCGGACCCAATACGCACCAGAGCAAAGAGAGTGCAATTGAAGGAGTTCAACCAATCTGTCGTGATCAAAGCCTCGTCAAGTTTAACTTGAATGCACTCAGCCCCCGTTCTCCTATTACTCCACGTGAAATTTTTCCCTGATATCAACATCTAAGAGGCCTTGTCATTGTTAAATTCCATGAGATCTTGCCTGCTTTCCAGATCAGGGGATATCCCACCCAATTTCTCCCCTTCTTTTAAAGGGGTATTGAGATCGCCCATGATAATACATTTAGAAAGATTAAACATAGAAACAATATTTCTAAGTTTATCCAAAAACAACCTTTTCCCTTTTTAGAGTTGGGAGCATAGATATTCATAATGAACCAACTATCCTTATTCTTAATATTTGTGATATTAAGCAGCAGAACATTACCTTCTTCGTAGACAATATCCGCTTTCAAAATTGAAGAGTTCCACAAAGTCAGCAGACTGCCAGAAGCACCTTCTAAGCTAGTTGCCACCCTATCCATAGTCTTACAGAACTTAAAGAAATCTAGTTTGTCCTTTTTCATCCTGGTTTCCTGTATAACCATGACATTAGGTATGTGATCCCTAATCATATTTCTAATAATATCCTACTTATGTAGCCCATTAAGACCACAAACATTCTATGAGATTAACTTCATTAGTGACTAGAGGTACATGTTGCCTGGATGGTCTTTTCGGTTCCATCTGTAATGTTCTTATAGGATTCTTCTTGCCAGATCTGGCTAGATTTTTTCTGCCCTAGGGTTTTGGTTTTGGCCCCCAGATCCACTTTACTCTTACTTCTTGTATCTACAAGAGAGACCAAATAAGGGTCTCTGCTGCTCTTTTTATTTTTTATTGTGGTCCAATCTCCCTCCTTCCCTTCCTTGTGCATGGAAAATAGTTCTTCCATTTTAGTAAACTGCCGAGGAGTAGCCGATTTTAACAGAGCTTCCATTTTATGGACCTGCTCCTGCCATTTCAACTCAAGAGAAGGTGCCACTAGATTCGTAATGGGAATCACAAGACTATTCTCATCCACTGGGATGTTATTCACTGGTAGGAAAACCCCAATCTCCCGGGAAGGTTCAGGGGAATGAAAAGAAATTGACAAGAGGGACTGTGGAGATCCTAATGCACATCCTTCATGGTGGGAAAGCAGAAGCCTTCCAAAATTGGTTTTGCCTCCACAAACAGAAAAAGTTCTAGGTCCTATGAGTCACAGGCTAAGTGCAGATGGGGTTCCCCCATGTCCTCAATGGAGGGGCCACAAGAGCCTTCCTTTAAGTTCTCAGGAATCTTGGGGTCCTTTTTCCTCCAAACCCTAGAGGCCTAATGCCTTGAGTTAGATATTTCAAGAACATTCTCCTTGGTTTCACCCCTTGAATTCTACGCTTTCCTAGCTTTATCCTTAGATAGAGTGGGGAATTTCCTTTCCATATGCCCTGCCTTCTTGCATTGGAAGCACGCAAAAGGCACACTCTCATATTCTAGGTTCTGCACTCTTTTTCCAAGCTTTGAATGTATCTCTATGACTTCTAGCATATCTTTCCCCTCTTCCACCCCTATATAGATACCAGCATAGGTGAGACATCTTTGATCCACCATCACTGGGTCTATCGAAAGAAGCTCTCCAAAATATCTCGCTATACTAGAAAAAACATCTTCAAACCAGAACTTCATAGGAAGCTCTGGTAGCCTAACCCAGACCGGGGCTTGGGAATACAATGAAGCATTAAGATCCAGATTTGGAGACCACCTCTGCAAGACTAGAGATGATTTCCCAGTAGCCCAACCCAACACACAAGATCTTTGCTAAGTCTTCTTGGCAAGAAAACTCAAAGGATAAAAAACCCTTTGCCATGGCTTTGTTCCACCTAGCCTTTTAGGTTCTACTTGTTTCTAGAAAAGGACCTAACAATGTCAATATTAGGCCTAGAGCTAGTGAATTTTCGCACCAAAGTAAGAGACGTCGAAGTGATGTTGTGGTCAACCATTTCATCCGATAGAGAAATAGAAAAATTTCCATTTTCCTTCTTAGATAGGTCTTTTATAACTGGGAAAATAGACTTTCCTATTAGTTTGATCCCGAATAAAGATGACCAAAGACAATGCCAAGCATAATCTTCCTTGACACCAAGTTGGGTCTCGGACTGAGCTGAAATCCCCTTTGACCCCACCTCCTTTTTGCCTAGATCCTTCCGTCTGTCGAGTGGGATCCCAACCTTGTTTGTTGTTTCTTCCTTTTCCTGGTCTGCCAGGGTGCCGCCATTGCCAGCTCCTGCAACCCCCTCAGACATTTGTGATCTCTATTTCCCATCTGTATTCAAACTCAAAATTCATCCTGCTCATTCCGCTCCTGCTCCCTCCATAGTTTTATGCAATAATCTAGTAAAATATTATAATTTATGCAAGAGAAAAAGTTATATTTTATTGTTGACAAGCCAACAACACATGCAACCAGGTTATTGGACTAATTTTGGATATAAATTATTGATGTTGACCTTGTTAAGGTCACTATACTAGATAATATTAGACTATAATTATTTTGCAATATCTCTACACATTCAGGTGTAATCTATATAATTACAACTTGCCATACCATGATACACAATGTCTCTATGAAATAAGTCTTACAAAAGGAAAGCTGAATTATTTTTCACTTCGAGAAAAAATAATAGCTTAATATACAATTTGTTAATTTCTTTTTTTTTCTATTCTCATACAATATAAAAATCAATAAGTATCTATTCTCTATATAGTCACTATTTTGTTGTATGATTTATGCTCAACACAAATTCTTCATGGTAGTAATCCACGTCCCCTATTCTAAATTTATAAAATGTTTTATTTCTAATGCAAAGGCTTGTATATACAAAGATATTAAATAAAAAAACTAGACACTAACTAAACCAAGATATAGAAACAAAAAAAAATCGTCGGAGCTAAAAATATCATACAAAATGTGTTAGTAGTAACAACACACATTAATTATTTGTTAATTATTTTGAAAATTAAGCAAAATCAGGTTTTACAGGGACCCAAAACCCAAAGTTTACAAACCAGCAGAGTAAGAGATTAAGAACAGAAGAAATGAATATGAAAATAAAACAAGAGTGGGGACGAAGACAATCCTCAACCAAAAAAACCCAGAAGAAAAAACCAAAAAGGACAGAGCAAAAAGGAATAGCCTATTTCCAACCTTTAAGACCCCATAGGGCTTCATCCATCTTCGCATCGAGCTATGTCATCTTAACCACACTCGCTTTAAGCTCCCAGATATCCTTGCTAGATGAGGAGGTCTGGTTTGTCTTATCTCTAATTCTTGAACCAGGACCTTTACCATTGGTAGTAGTCGGCTGAATAGTAACAGGATTCTCCAGCATGTTAACCAAAAGATGGAGGTTGTTAGCAGAGGCCTTCATACCCTCCTTGGATTTCTGCAACATATTCTCCAGCATTTTTTTGAGGCATTAAATTATAGATAACAGCATAAGAAGGGCACAAAAGTCCTGAGAATTATCATTGCCTTTACCTGTGTTATACATCATGTCCTTCAGGGTTTAGAAATTGCTTTTTAGCTCACTGTTCTACTCTCTAAGCTTCTTAATTTCCCAGTACATCCAATTTTCATTCCTGAAAGAGTAAAGGGCTTTGGTTTTAGCCATGTGTAAAAACCCAATAGTATAATCCTCCTTCTCAGAGTAGTCACCTATAGCCATAGACAAATCTCTTGAGAAGAAGTGTCTAGGTTATTCTCTTTCTTCATTTCCTATGCTTTCTCATACTCTTTAGCCATGTAGAGGATGTCATAATTAGTTCCCTTAAGCCTATCCTTAGTGAAGGGTTTGTATTCATAAATATCAACGTTATCCTTAACATCCAAAGGCTGGGACTGGGGTTTCTCCATATTAGAATCAAACTCATTCACCACATTAGCCATGTCATAATTCCAATACCATCCATGGGGCTGAACTACTTGTTCCCTCAGCTACATTCTTGTTCTCCCTATTAGGGTGGTTGGTCCCACCAAGGTGAATAATAATTTTTCCATGATCACTCTAAATGAGATCAATATCCATATATGTGTTATTGTCCTCCAACTCTTCATTTTTTGGTTACATTCTGTAGCATCCTACTACTTAGAATCAGTATCAGAGTTCTAAGTATTCTCTTCAGGGGAATCCCATGAAGATGAGGTATCCATTCCACTAGCCAAAATCTTGAACTTTTTATCAATATCTGGGGAAAAATCTATATCATCATTCCTAGAACCTGAACACCATTTGATTCCTCATCATCCAAGTTTATCAAATAATTAACTAGCTAAGCTTTCTTGGTCCTCAGAGACAATCATGGGGTTTCCACATCGCTAGCCGTAAACTTCACATTTTTAACCCTCTTCACAATATTATTTGCCTTACCCAAATCAAGGCTCGTAATCTTCCTTTTTTCCACAGGGCTTTTACCCACATTAACAGAGATATTACCTCTCATATACTAAAAAATCAACAGAATGAGACCCTCATAAAGAACAAATTTACTTTGGTCCTCCCTATTCTAAACCAGAATGTGATACATAGAATTATACATGTAAAAAGGCCAAGAAATAATGATTTTATGATGAAAATAGTTTTAAAAGCATAAAATGATGAGACTGCGCACATGTGTAACGCCTTTCCAGAGTAATATATTCTATTAAAACCACAAGGATTTTACTCCACACCTCCTTGATAGTATTCACAACATAGAAACCATTCTTTTTAAAAATTCCACTTTTCTCAGCCACAAACAAGGAATTTATTAACTGCCAATTTAGACACCTTCCTATTTCTATAAAAGTTAATGCTAAATAAGGGTCAACTAGTTACCCTCGCAAAAAAATCCACATTGAGATCAATGTATCTCCCAGCAATTGTCACAAATTCATTCCTCCAACCAGCAATGAAATTTTGGGTAATGCCATTGTCGTACCTGTGCAATTTCTCTGGGTAGGGCGAAAGCTGACCCTTACTAAGCTTTCTCCAAATAACAAGGTCCTCTTTACACTTCAAGCATTTCAAAAGCTCTTCTATCTTCAAGTTGCCACCCATCACAGTCGCTTTCAAATGAAGAGTTATTTGTTTTTTATTGCAGGGAAAAATAGGTTTTAAATGGGGACCTGAAACCCCTTACAAGCTAGAAACAAAGATAAGACAATGAAGCACCCCAAAAAGAAACAGGACTGGAAACCAGTACGTAGAAGAGCTAACAACAAAAAATAGGAAAGAAACCGAAAGCTAGAAACCAGCAAACAAAGACCAACCACTAGACCCAGAGACCAGAGCACTAGACCATCTCCATACAAGCCTCAGCAGCTTCTTGCTTCACTTTAGATATCTTCTTTATCACAACATTGAACTCTTAGAGTTCCTGGATTTTGTCATGAATTTTCTTCTTTCGAGGTGATCTCGTGTGTTTTCCGGGGCCTTCATCTTCCAAGTTGTCAGTAATGTCCTCTGGTTTTTTACCTGGCGAACCAGTATCCAGCTCAGCCTTTATGGTCAGGAAACAATCCATAGTCGACTCCATAATATTGTTGTAGTCTTGCATATGTTTTTTCATAGTATTCTCCATGTTTTCCATTCTGGCTTGTAACTACTGGACATTATTGTCCTCATCATTGGTAACCTTTTCCTCCTTGGTGTTAGGGCCAGACTCCATCTGAGTCTACAGAGAATCCACCTTAGCAGTAATAGAGTGATACTTAAGGTGTAAGTTCTTGATCTCGTGGAACACCCACTTCATTAACCGAAAGGAGTATATTGAGGCAGCTTTGGAAGTTTGGAGAACCCTAAAAGGTGGATCAATCTTATCATCCATGTCATCCTTAAGTAATTGAACATTTTTTTCTTGTAGGTCCACAGTCTTGATAAAAGGAATGTTCGTAGAGTTACCAGGGACATTTTCTGTCTCCTTCTCAGGTAAAGTCGACTCCTTGACAGGGGAAATTTTCTCCACCTCCGTAGCTTCCTTCTGAGTATATTGACCACATTCCATAACCACTTCAAGCTTCAGCGAGATCGGTACATCATGGTCTTCAAAACTATCATACTCAACCAAAATAGGCACTTTCTGACCTTCCTCATCCTCCTTCTTATCCTCTCTATTTTTCCTGCAATCCAAAGTTTTATCTTTTTCCATAGAGCCTGTCACTTCCTCATCTGTGTTATCATTCTCCTCTAAAACAGAGTTCAAAACCAAGGAAGCAGAGTAACTAGCTTCCTCAATAGAATCAGCCATATTGTCATAGCCTTCCACACTATCTGCAGAGGTATCCATATCCATGGTAGTCTCCTTCTCCTTCTTAAGTTTTTTGCTTGTAGAACTCTTGTCTTTCTCATTCCCATCCCTAATTCTCTTTTTGCCTGACCAGCTTTGCACGGGGTTAAGATAGGGATGGCACTAGCCCTCTTCTTAATATGTTCTACAATTAAAAGGATCAACCCTACATGTAGAATGGGTTTCTTCTCCTTTTTCTTGTACTGGACAATGCTAGAGTGGAGAGATTGTAAAATATAGAAAGGCAGAGAAACCCTAATTTTATGTCGAAAATGATAGAGCAAAACAAAGTGGTAAGGATGGGCTCTTTTGAACCTACCGTCCAGGGTAACATACTCCATGATCGCCACCATAACAGTAGCCCAAATATCTTTGAATGAATCCACATCATAGCATCCCCCAGACTCTTTAACAAGACTTTTTTTCTCCTCCTTACTCTTGGGAAAGTGCCAAATTTCCTTTCAAGAAACCTCACTATCCCGGAAGAACTTTATGCCCTTCGTGCTAACCCCAGAGATCTCTGCTATAAAATCCTCTATGATATTAACTGTAATTCTTGCTATATTCACCGCCCCATTTTTCCAGGAATCCACAAAAAATTTAGTAGCACTGTCTACAGCCCCATGCAATCTTTCCATGTATGTAGTAAGACCACCCTTCTCAAGAATGTCCCAAGCTTCCAAAAAAAATTTCCATTTTGCGCATTCCTTCAGCTCTTTATGGTTAAGCCCTCCTCCCATGATCGCACAGTTCTCAAAAAAGGAAGGAAACGCAGAGAGAATATAGTAATTCCAAAAACTGGTAACTTTGAATTAACAAGGTTTAACTCGTGTCTATAATTAGTGTTCTTGGGAAAGACACCACTTTCAGTCCTCATTTCCCTCTGATTTTTAAAAATGTGTCTAATCATCATAGCTTCTCAAGGTGCACCCAATCTACCTTCATGCTTCGGGATCTATCGAAGGCCAACTTGGCTTTGATATCAACGGTCAGATTTGTATAATCATGCCAAATCACGATGTCCCTGGCATTAACAGTGAAGTTGTCCAACTTGTTAGCAGTACCATTCACCTCCCTATAGGAATGAGAAATTATGACTTGATTAAAGGAATTAATTAGGAATCTGGCCTCCTCGATGATTTCCTTGATTGTCCATGACGGCTTTGTCTTGTCACTAATACACTTTAAGATATTGAGTGAATCACCCTCGATCCACACCTTCTGTGCCATGTGTTTCTTGACAAGTTTTAGCATCTGAAGAAGGGCCATAGCCTCCGCCATGTGGTTGGTTTGAACCCCAATAGGTAAGGCCACCGCTGCCATGCAATTAGCCATGTCATCACGGATGAGGCCACCATAGCCAGCTGAGCCTGGGTTACCCTTAGCAGTGCCATTGAAATTAAGTTTAATCCACCCAGGCGGAGGAGAAAGCCAGATGGCATTCTCCCTAGGATGATGTTTATGGATAATAGTTCTCAAACCCATGTCACCAGCTTTGTAATCCAACATTCTACCAGATGACACCTTGAAGTTTTTCTTTATACTTCTCTTTATCCTCTCAGCAACCACTTTTGGAGGAATTTCAATGTTTCTGAAGACTCTATTATTTCATTATCTCCATAATCACCATATTACATGTGGAGGAATGATATTCCACAGATGTTGATCAATGGGGGAAAATTTTTTTTGCTGTTGAATATAAAAGCTTTCCATTTTATTGGGGAAAACCCACTTGATCTCCTAGCATTGTAATAATTCATTCCAAACCTCCCAAGCATTACTACAGTCAATGGAAAGATGATAAAAAATTTCCTCAGCTTTTTTACATAGAAAGCATCTATTAGTCAGCACCATTCCCCTTTTCTGGAGGTTATCAATTGTGAGAATTTTATTCTGCAAAGCCAGCCAGAAAAAGATGTTAATTTTAGGAATTAAAGAATTTCCCCACACCTATTCCCAAAAGGGGAGAGGTTTTGGTTTCTTTAATAAGAGTTCCGAACAAGAAGCCACCGTGAAGGTTCTAGAAGGAAGAATTCCCCAAAGGAGCATGTCTTCACTAGAACTCTTAACCTTCCAGATCGCAAGATCTAGCATTAATGGTTTTAACAACTCATCATAAAGGGACAAATAAATCCACGAACCATTCCTCTAGTAGTTCCTAACCATTGCTCCATGTCTCTGAATACACTGATTGATGAAAGGTTGAAAAGCAGTAACAGATTTTAGAGGATAATCTTTCATCTAGCAGTCCTCCCAGAAATGATTTTTTCTACCATTACCTAAAAACCACCTGGCCCCCTTAAAAGCCACATCCTTAGCATTCTAAATACTATTCCAGATAAAAGATCCTTGCACTTTTAGATCAGTTTTCCAATATTCCAAAATATGGGAGAAGGAGAAGAGGTATTTTTTATGAATAATATCATTCCATTCTCTTTTAACACCAAAAATTCTCCAAATCTATTTAGCCAGCAGGGCCAAGTTGGTAGCTCTTATAGGGCGTAATCCCAGTTCTCCCCATTTTTTTGGAGTACAGACCTTGTCCCAAGCTACTAAAGCTAATCTCTTTTTCTCCTCCACACCCGACCATAGAAAATTTCTCTAAATTTTCTCAATGATATCTGTAAATTTACCAGGGATCTTGAAAAGACTGAGAGCATAGACAAGGAGGCTTTGCAAAGACACCTTGAGTAGCTAAAGTTTACCATATTGACTCAGGATGGCTCCTTTCCAACCAGTCAAGTTCCTGCTAAATCTATGAACAATACCTCCACAGAAAGAGTCTGGAGATTTAAGACCAAGAGGGAGACCAAGATAGGTAGCAGGAAGGGACTCAATTCTACAACCAACAATTCTAGCAATTCTATGCTGTCTTTCCGTAGGAGTATTAATAAAATATAAGGAGCTCTTATCCCAATTGATGTTTTGTCCCGAACCAAGGGAATAGGTAGAAAGAGCAATTTTGATAGTCTTGGCTTCCTGAATAGAAGAGAAACCCATAATGATAGTGTCATCCATAAACTATTCATGCGAGCAAGGTCTAGAATTCGAGGAGGGGGAGAGACCCTTAAAAGACCCATTAGAAGCAAGCTTATGAAAAAGGCGCCCCAGACATTCAGCTAAGATAGAGAAAAGGATTGGAGAAAGAGGATTGCCTTGCCTTAAGCCCCTGGCAGGTTTGAAAAATATTGAAGGAGAACCATTGATCAAGATGGCAGTTGTAGAAGTGCTAATGAGTTGATAAATCAGTTGAAGGAAAATTTCTCCAAAACCAAAGGATCTAAGAACTTTGATCAACAAATCCCAATCCACCTGGTCATAGGCCTTTGAAAGATCCAACTTAAGAAAGAAACCAGAATTAAGAGAGACTTGGGTAGAGTGGATAACCTCATGAACCTTCAAAATAGAATCAAGAATCTACTTGCCAGGCACAAAGCCAGTTTATTGAGGGGAAATAATCTAGGGCAGAAGAGACAGTAGCCAAGAGGTAAGAACTTTGGAAATGATTTTGTACACAGAGTTACAAAGGCTGATAGGTAGAAAAGCATCCACTGAATCAGCACCAGGCTTCTTAGGGATCAAGGCAAGGAAGGTCACATTGATTTCTTTAAGCAGAGATTTAGAGCCAAAGAATTCTTTAACTGCATTATAGATGTCCACTTCAAAAATATGCCAAAATTTCTAGAAAAAAAACGTAGGAAACCCATCCGGGCCAAGGGATTTGTCACCTTCAAAAGAGAAGACCGCCACCTTGATTTCTTCCTGAGAGGGAATAGCCATAAGAGCATGATTAGTAGCATCATTGATAATGGAATGAATGTTATCAAGAAGAGCATTTTGATTCTCCGTGTCAAGATTAGGATCTTTGGAAAGTAAGGAAGAGAAGAAATTAATCATAGCCTCAGAAATTTATTTATCATTGGTAATTTCCTTATCCTCCACTTTGAGATTTGAAATTCTGTTAGAAGCTCTGTGTTTAGAGGCAGATAAATTCAAGAATCTAGTATTCTTATCTCCAGCTTTGAGCCAAATAGATCTAGATCTCTGCCTCCAGTAATCTTCTTCTTTAAAAATAATGTTATGATTCTTAGCCAAGATGCTTTCCTCCTTATCCCTAAGTTCCACCGTTAATCCCGTCTGTTGTATAGTTTCCTGAATAATATCCAGATCTTTTTTAAGCTGACTTTTGGCCTTAAAAATGTCACCAAAAACCGTTTTTCTCCAAATCTTAAAATTTTGTTTAACACTAAGAAGTTTCTTAACCATTCTAAACATAGCAGTGCCATGGATTTTTACCTTCCACCAGTCTTTAATATTTTGTTCCATCTCCGGATGGTCCACCCACATTTTTTCAAACCTGAAGGGTGGGTGACCCTGTTTAGTAATTGGATCTGCATTGAAGCAAATAGGGAAGTGGTCCGATCCAATCTTTGAGAGAGAAGGCAACATACATCCAAAAATTTTAAGCCAGCAGCCACTGATCAAAGCCCAATCTAATCTAACTTGAATGAGGTCTTAGCCAATCCTTCTATTAGACCAGGTAAAGTTAACACCTTGGAGCTCCATATCAAAAAGAGATTGTTTGTTAATAAATTCCATAAGATCCATTCTTCATTCCAAAATATTCTGGTTACCCACTCCACCAGACTTCTCATCATCTCTTAACGGGCAATTGAAATCCTGAATAATCAGCCATGACAAATCCAAAAAAAATCTTCTATGGTTATCAATTTTCCTCCAAAAAAGAGATCTACCAGTTTTAGAATTTGGGGCATAAATGGTAGTAGCAACCCATTCAAAATCCATCTTAAAATGGAAGAAGTTTATATTGAGGTAGTTTAAATCTTCTATAACCACAGAACCCCTAACATTATTCAAGTTCAAGAAGACAGCAACCCCACCCGAGGCCCCTTCAGAGCTTATGCCAGCCACCCCATTATTTTTAAAAATTCTAATTTTTTCCACCTTCTCTTTACTCATTTTAGTTTCTTGGACAAAAATGATATCAGGTTTGTGATCTCTTACCAGATTCCTGATAATGTCTTGTTTATGAGGGGCATTCAACCCTCTTATATTCCAAGATATGTACTTCATTTTTTAACCAGAGTATAGGTTCCCTGAATAGTAAGTTGCTTACCATCCGCTATATCCTTTTTTCTTTCTCTCTCTCTAACTTCTCTGTTGGAATATCTGCCTTGGGTCTTTTATGGGATCCAACATTTGCTTTTAGCTTGTGTCCTCCATCAGCTTTACTTCGAGTAGAGACTCCCTTGGATCTTGGAGTGGAAAATTCCTTATTCTTCTCTCTCCTATTCTACTTCTTCCCTTTTTGAACTATCTTGGGTCTTGTCCCATCCATAGGTTCTTCTCTTGCAATCATTTCTTCATCACTGAAACCTGACAGAGTATCAGGAACATAGGATGAATCATCTTCATCCATTTTAAGATCTTCAACAGGAACTTTATCCTCTGATTTTCTCAGAGTAGAAACCTCTTCTTGAAAAGGAACCAACACCACCATTTGAGATGATTCCTCATCAGAAAGACCCAAACCAACCAAGTTTTTAGGGTTTTCTGAGGGGACAAGGGTCTTCTAGATTTTCTCATTAAGTTTAGCCACCTTTTTTGAGAATTCAACAGAGGCCGACACATGTGACACAGGTTCAGTAATTTCACCTTCCTCCAATACAGGAGTCACGTTAGACTCCATTTTATCCTTCAAAGCCTCATTATTACTACTATTGTCACCTTTAACCTCCTTCCAAAATTGTCTTTTTGGTTTCGCCACAGCTGGCAGGGAAACCTTAGGAATTTTTTTTGGGCAATGTTTTGCCCAGTGACCCATTTTGTGACAAACAAAACAAGAAAATGGAAGTGATTCAAAGGTCAGCTCTTGTTTACATTGACCCAGTTTAGAGTTAATGTTAATGGCAGAAGGAATATTTTTAAACTTGGTAAGATTGACACAGATTCTTGCAAAGACAAGTCTGGACTTGGCCGTCGTCATGGGGTCAACCGAAATAAGTTCTCCCCCAAAAGATGAGGCTAATCCTTTAAAGACTCCCTCATTTAAGTATTCCAAAGGCAATCTAGGAAACCTAACCCAGACCGGGATAGCCTTAAAAAAATCTTCAGAGTAATTCTAGTTAGGAGTCCATTTTCAAAAAGAAACAGCTGTCCGACCAAACATCCAGGGACTCCCACACAAAACATAATCCTGGTCTTCCTTATTAGTAAAGGAAAAAGATAGAAAGCCTTTAGGTAGGGCCGCAATGTCCACATGACCTTTCAATGCCCATTTCCTTGAAACAAAAGTTTTGACAGCTTCAATATTAGGTCTAGGGCCGAGAAACTTACCAACCAGTGTAAATTCCATGGCAGAAATAGATCGATCAACCATTGTGTCCGGAACAAAAATGGTAACTTCTCCCTCCTGAAGAAAATCTTTAACCGGTTCTTCAGAGGAAAAAGAAACAACCTCCTTTCTTGCTCCCACAAGGTCCGACCACTTTTTTGGACTTTGAGGGTTGACTTTGGCATCTCCAGCTTCTGAAATACTTTTTGATCCCACTAGTGGTTCCTGAGAAGAAATATCCTCATTATTCATCACCTTAGGATTCGGACTAGGCCCTTCTCCTAAAGCAGCCTCACTAATAGGCTAAGCCCCATTTAACGCTGCCTTCAAGGGAGTACCTGTGATACCCCTACCTAGGGAAGGAAAAACTTGTCCCTCCACTGAAGTGACTGACACCCTGTCCAGTTCTGGGACAGAAAGCATCCCCAGAACCAAAGGCACTTAACCAGGACTACTGTCCGAACTAGCACCAGCAACCATTCAACCAGAATCCTGCTCGCAGTTTGAAACCCCATATTTCCCGCTCAAAACCTCTCCTCTCTCGCTCGAATCCTCTCCCATCTCGCTCCGTATGAAGATTTATTTGTTATTTGTTAATTTTTATTAGTTTTTTGCGTTGATTTTTATTAATAAAAATTAAAAAATGTCTAGTATTTACTTTCCAATCACAATATTCTTGCTAGTATTTTTAAATTTTATTATTAAAGATTTGGAAAACAACATTGAAGAAAATTAGAAATTTTCTTTCCCATTTTAGAAATTATGTAACATGCAACAAAGAAATCATGCTTTGTATCTTCTAACACATCTTGCATGATGTGCACAAGCACACAATAATTGCACTATAATATACTATACTATTGGTAAGAGGAAAGTTTTATTTCAGTATAATTTTCTTGAATTGTTCAGGTATGAAGACTAATTTATTTTATTATAATTCATGATTATGCTATTTAGTCAATATTTTATTACAAAACTATCCTAACAATGACTCAATCCATTTTTATATAGGATTGTAAAGCGTTGTATAGATACTGATGCAGGGCCTTCCAAATGTAATAACTTTTGATTAATTTGTCTGTTTTTGTTGAAATTTGATAAGTGGATTCTTCAGATGAAGGCATTTGGAATTTTTTATGTAGCTCAGCTAGGACAGTGGCCGTTAAGACTTTTTTCGGCAACCAAAAATTTCATTTCGACTTCCAAAATCAGGTTTTTGTGTTTTTTTTTTTAGTTTTTAAAAACTTATTTTTTCAAAAATAACTTTGAAGTCGTGTTTCCAATTTCAAAGGTTAGTTTGCAATTATTATTATCTTATTTTAGGGTATATTTAGGTTAAAAATCAAAGTTTTAGGAGATATTTTCAAATTACCAAAAATGGCAAAAAATGGATTTTGTGAAAATCTGCTAAAAATGGCAATTTTTGAATTTGGTTAAATTATGTGCTTTCCTCTCATTGAAAGGTAGAGTAGGTTGAATACAAATGGATGAATACTTGGAATCCTGAAATTTCTATGACTTTCTTTCCTTTTTATGCTTTATGTAATTCTTGTAAGAATTTGGCTACATTAGACACATTCAAATTCAGTTTCTAAGTGTTACATTTAAGAGTATAGCCACCTTTATGATGGACGATGTAATAGGCCAAAAAAATTTATCAACAAGAAAATGGTCTCTAAATCAAAATATGTACTCTCATATATCCTTTTCTTTGATATACCTTATACTTGATTTTTAACAAATTATTTATCTATTTTCTAGTCTTTGACTGGATATTGAAGTATAAATTCTATTGTCCTTTCCAGTGTAGTTAAAATATTGTTGCATCTCTTTGAGACAATTTTGTAGATAATGCAAACTATACTAATGACAATCAAGTAGAAAAAGGCAATTGTTTTTGCAATTCTATGAAATTTTTCACTTAGATTGCACTTGTCCTTAATTAACCAAATGTCCTTAAGCCATATTTGATCACAAATATAGTAGATATCTATTTTGCCCAGACTACCAATAATTTTGAAGGAGAAATGCTAGTTACAAATCACCTTGTGTTTGCTAAAACTGTAATAGGTCATCCAAACAAACCTATTGCTCATGTTGAACTTGTTGATAGTTTCGGCCAAATGCCCATAACAAAAAGAATGAGCAATAAATTGGTTGATACAGTACTACCTGAGATACTACTTGGAAAAATTGTATGCTTAAAATTTTGATAATAAATAAAAAAATCTCATTATGAATTCAAATATTTTGACTATTGTCTCTAATTAACCCCCAAATCCATAATTCAATGAATTGGCAAAGTCATCAAGCAACACAAACTAACACCTAGAATAATAATATCACAATTGATCAACTCAAGAAATGTATATTGTATTGGGATAGTAGGATTTCTTGTTGCAAGTCATACTCAACACAACTCAAATCCAACTACATGTTAAAGATGAAAAATTTCTATGTGATATAACTATTTTAGGTAATATGAATAACCATTAGCTTATTTGGTTTTATTCTTGCATTGTGCAACTCACATATTAAAGTAATGACCATATTTATTTGTTTTACATGTTATGATTTCAACTACCCATGCTAATGCATGTACACAATTAGAAAAATACTTGCTTTAGCAAAAATTCCTCTTCTTCTATTGAAGAATGTTATCCGTAGTTGAATTAGAGGAAGAGACATCATAAAATCAACTTCATCTACTTTCATTGATGTACTAAATTATAAGAGTACAAGAGATAATCTCCAAACACTTGCTTCTTCAAACATACATTTATATGACATAGCACTTTATCTCAAAAATATTACAATTTTTCATATGCAATAGATTGAAAAATATTTTCACACTTGACAACACTTTGTGTATAATTACAAGTCATTAGTTTGGCCAAAATAAATATTTTTCATCTCCCACCATTTCAGTAACATTGTCATGATAAATATCACAATGTAGTTTCTTTCTCTAACACTTCTGCCAAAAAAAATCATTAGATTACATGTGTAGAAACAACAACATTACAATATCAACCATTTTTGCAATATATAATTTTTACTGATGACGGTATTGTCAATTGCAATTTGCACACCAAACTATTTCAAGAGAATTTCCTTGACCTTTCAAATATATCATTTAAAAATTATAAGAAACATATGTCTACAATTTCCTATGTCACGTAAAGATTCAAAATTGGGAAACATTAACACTTGCCATGAATAACATTGTAGTTGTCTTTGCAAAGAATGTTAAAAATGTAAAAATGTTCAAACAATTATTCTTTTACAAAGATTTTTTAAAATATTATAACTCCATCTCTATATGAAATCTAATTTTATTTTTGTGCCAATTCCAGGGGATTTGAAAAAAAAATTTAGATAATGATATAGAATTCTCTTCTTTATGTAAAATTTTTAATTTGTATCCTTTTCCACGTATATGATGATTCATTTTTTTATTTTTATTTTTGCATTTATGTTCTTTGTTTGGCTTTACCATGTCTTATTATTCAAATTTCTCTCTTTCATAATATCATGTTATAAAACTAGTAACTATAGAAAATAACATATATGTAACACAATGTTGTATAGTATTTATGTGATGAAGGGTACTCCTCTTATTCAATCAAACACACACAACATAACAAGGAAATAAATAGATAATTGCAAGAACATAACAATGACAAGAATAGAATCACTTTCTTTCTATTATTTTTAATGAAATGGTATTACAATATTCAGACAAGTAACATGTTTCAGACACATTGGCATTTTCATTAACAATTTGCAAGATAAAGCCACAATCTATACTGTTGGAACTAAACCCTAAAATTTCCTTTCATCCCTATATAAGTAGCATAATTAACTGCCTCACAATAATCTAGAAAGTGAAATTTTCCCATTTTGGTGCCCAGAACCTCAATTCCTTGCCTTTAGCATTTTTTCTCACTAATCCTTTTGAATTGAAACTTGAGTCTTGAAGGCCCAACTTTTGAAAACCATAACTTGTGACCCATTGAGTTGATTAGCTCTTATGACCCCATTTTGGAAATGTCACAAAGGGCTCTACACCCTAAGAAAGTGAAGTGCCATACAATTAAAATTTGACCCCTTTTGGGAGCCTCTAAGGCCTTCAAAACTGAGCTCAAAGTTTTTGTACCACCCCACCAAAATAAAAAAAGCAATATCTTCAAAATCGAACTTGATCTTGCCATGAAACTTTACCAAGAGGCTTATATATCCAAAATGAACCTCCAAGGAAGCAATTGAAACATTTTTTTTCACATGAATCACTTACTATAAATGGTAAACTTGCCAAAAATAGCAATCCTATCCAAAGATAACCATTTTTGAAAGCTAGACAATATTTTTGGGTGATGTGAGATTGCTCTTACACCCTGGATGCTCCTACATCGTTATGTCATCTAACCAAGTATTTGTTTTGTATGTGACAAGTTTTTTTTTAATTTTGCAATTCATGGTTCATGTAAATGTTTATAGATACAATCCAAATAAGCTCATAATTTGACCAACACCATACCAAAGACTTGCAATTATACTAATTATATTTTCTTTTTACATTTTATTGCGTTAGCTATTTCATAATTGAAAATAAATTACATGAAATATTCACTAAATTTCGTAGGATTTTTTCTATCATTCTTTTATATATAAAATAAAATATATGAATAATTTGTATAGTTCATATTATCTTTGCTAACACAAATTGCATTATATATGCAAACATATAGCATATGCTTCACAATATACTCTTATGTAAACAAATGGATCTTCATACAATGCATGACTATAACCTTGCATTACACCAAATAAAACAACCTATTTATGCTTATTCATGCTCTTCAAAGAAACATGGTTTTATTTATCCTCTTGTCTTTGCTACAAGATTAAAATAGTTTTGTGCAATGCGTCTTGCTCTTTTTGTTTTATGAGACAACTTTTTAATAAAAATATATTAATGCACATTGATGATTTCAATTTCTATTCTATGTTTTCTTTTTTCTTTTTACTCTTAAAACCATATGTATTTTAAATTTCAATCCATATATATATATATATATA
>MU225439.1:141843-159622 GCA_018584345.1 Thuja plicata
TAAGCTCACAACTACCAACATAATACTAAGTTTCCATAGAGGAACTAGGTTGATAATTTTCTTCATGTAACATAAACCAAATAATGATCACTTCGAAATGTATAATATTATAAAAAAAACATTTATTATATTGAGTAGGAAAAAAAAGTGATCCATAATGATTTGTTCTTGTGAGATCCAACATAATACATGGTTAATATAGATCTACTTAAAACAACCACCAACATAATACCAAGCTTCTACAAAGGCACTTTGAGCTAAGGGATGAACTTGTTTCCTTTATATCATTCATATAATTATCATTTAAAAATGTCCATTATTAGTAAGAATATCTATTTTATCTTGTAGGAAAAAAAAAATACTTGTAATGATATATTTTATTGAGATTCAATATAATACAAATTTTCTCTAGAGACACTTCCAACTAAAAAGAACCTACATGATACCAAGTTTCCACAAGCTAAAGCATAAAATTATTCATATAATATCATTCAAATAATAATCTTTTGAAAATGTATAATGTTGAATATAGTAGTTTTCCACGATCCATCGTATAGTTATCTTGTATTATTTATGGAATTTGATTGTGTTTAACTTTTTGCATTAACGTTGCTCCTCCATCCTGTTGAAGAGAGTGTGATTGGAAATGTTGATGCAAAAAAATGAAAACACCATCAAATTCTAGAAACAATACATCATAAATTTATAATTTTATAAGAAATATTCTCTATAGTGTCCAAAAAACATACAAGAAATAGAGTAATCTCCTATGCTCTATCATTACAAAACCTATACTTTTTACTATTCAATCAAAGCACCAAAATTATATCTCTTCCAAAAATGAGACTAAATGTCAACAAAGAATAAGTATTTAAGAACCCAAACTCATAATGCTAGAGTTTTTTATAAATATATTTAAAAAAAAAATTAGTAACAAAAAAATAATTTAACTTTTTTTGGGATAGTCATAATAAATACAAATCAACATAAATAAACATTGAAGAAATATATTACATAATAAAAAGATATTATTAACAAAAAATGAGTATAAAAGATTTAAAAATGATCATCTTCTTCAACAATTGCTTCCACTTCCTCTCTTTTAAAAAGGTATGCTCTCTTCATTTCTTTTGTCAACAACAATCTTCATATCTTCATTCTTCATAGATTTCTTTATAATGTCTTTATATTATAGAGCATTATCTCAAAACTTAATTTATATAAACATTGTATACATATAGCTATGTAAATAAACTTCAAAGTTTACGATCACTAACATAAACTATAAATTTTAAATATATTTAATTTAATAAATAAAATTAATAATGATATAAATCAGAAAATATACACATAGTTAAATATATTTGAAATACAAAATTTACTCATTGATTAGTTTTATCCCACCCTCAATAATAAACTATAATTCTTCCACTAAAACTATAATCTATAAAAGATATATTTTACTAAATTAATTAAATGAATCGCCAAATATACACTTTGTTAGATATATTTAAAATTAAAATACTAAATTTACACATAAATTACTTTTATCCTACCCTCAACTTCAAAATGCAATTTTTTCAATTAAACTATAACTTATAAATGATAGAATTTATTATATAAAATTATATATTAAAAAAATTGTATTTATGAAAACAAAAGATAATTATAAAATTATAAATTATGTATCTTCCCTTCCATGAGCGCTGCATCCTGCAATTAAAAAAACAAAATGTTGAGATGAAGTCCAACGGACATCTCTCTTTCCCTCCAAAAGAAGACTCTTCGTCTTCTGACCCTTTGTATTGAGAGCTTATTAAAGCTATTGTTGTAACCATTGTAATTTATTTTGTTTTACTTCAATAAGAAACCTCTACTCAGTGTGCACGTAGCCAATTGGTGAACCATGATAAAACCGTTGTTGTGTTTATTTAATTCTTTGTTTGTCCCTTTTATCTCTGCAATTCTCGTTTCTCTATTTTTTATAGTTTTACAATTGGTATCTGAGTGGGTTAGAACCACTAGTTGAGAAATAGAAAGGATTTCTTCAAAATTTGTGGAAGATTTAAGAGTGCAGAAATTTTCTGGAAATAACTTCGGAATATGGAAGATCTAGATAGAATTTTTGTTGGTCAAGAAAATCCTCTCACTCATAATCGAAGGGAAGATAAAGAAGCCAAGCACAATGAGTAACGAAGATTGGAAATCACTGGATGAAAAAGCCAAAGAAATAATTATTCTCTCTTTAAATGATAACATGTTGTACAATGTTGCGAATGAAGCAATGACAAAGGATGTATGGGACAAACTCATAGCCACATATGCAATGGCATCCACAGCAAATAAAGTCTTCATTATGAGGAAGTTATAAAAAAGGAAGATGAGGGAAGATGAGGCCACGACGAATCATCTCAATGATTTGAATACCTTGATCAGCCAAGCAGATTCGATTGGCATGAAACAAGACGATGAGAACAAGGTTGTCTTATTATTGTGCTCTCTTCCAAACATATGGGATGGAGTTGTTAGCACTACAACATCAAGCATGAAAAACTTATCGTTTGATCAAGTTTCAGCAACTCTTCTCAGCGAAGACATGAGAAGGACGAATATGGAGTCTTCAACCAGGGAAGCTCTAACAATGGTGAGTACCAAAAATAGGGGAAGAAGCCATAATAAAGGAAGAAACAACAACAATCAGAGCTCTCAATCTGCAAGAAGATCGCAGTCAAGAGGTAGAAAAAATGGTTGTTGGTTTTGCGATAAAGATGGTCATGTTAAGAAATATTGTCGCAAATACAAAAAGGTGCAAGAAATGGTTTTGGACAGTGAAGCAAACATTGTACATGACAAGGATGATGGTATTTTAGTACTTTTTGCAAGGGACACAAAAGAAAATTCTTGGGTCGTGGATTCTGGTGCCTCTTTTCATGCCACTTCTTGCACGGATTTGCTCACAAATTATCAAGAAGGTAAATTTGGAAAAGTTTATTTGGGTGATAATAATTCTTGTGAAATTATTGGAAAAGGTGATGTTGTTTTTCCATTGGAAGGAGGAGGCCAATGGCTTCTCAAAGATGTTCATCATATTCCAAAGCTAAAAAGAAATATGATTTCTATCAGTCAGTTTCATACACAAGACTGCCATACATTTTTCTTTGCGGATTCATGGAAGGTAACCAAAGGTTCCATGGTGATTGCCAAATGCAATAGAGTAGGTAGTTTGTATCTTTTAGAGCGTCCTAGTGAGGTGGGAGCTACTGTGACAGTCATAGGCAGCGATGTATCTCTTTGGCATCAAAGGTTAGGCTATATGAGCAAGAAAGGCCTTGAAGTGATGCTCAACTGTGATCAATTACCGAGCCTAAAATCTGCAGATTTGGAATTCCATGAACATTGTCTTTGTGGAAAACAAATATGAGTCAGCTTATTGAAGAATGGACATGACAAGAAGACAACACTGCTGGAGTTAGTGCAGTCAGATATCTTCGGACCTACGAAGGTAACTTATTATGGAGGTGCAAAATATTTTGTTACTTTTCTTGATGACAATACTCGGAAAGTGTGGATTTACATGATGTCTTGTAAATCTGAAGTGTTTTCAAAATTTAAAATTTTCAAAGCACTTGTTGAAAATCAAAGTGGTCATAAAATAAAATGTTTAAAGACAGATAATGGGGGTAAGTTCTATTCTTTGGAGTTTGATAATGTTTGTGCAGATTATGGTTTTCGTAGAATCATGGTTGTCCCATATACTCCACAAGAAAATGAGGCAGTGGAAAGGCTGAATCGAACCATTCTTTTGAAAGCTAGATGTATTTTTTCTAATGTTGGTTTGGGAAAAGAATTATGGGTGAAAGCATGTAATACCGTTGTTTATTTAATCAATCGCAGTCCCTCGTCTCAATTAGATTTCAACATTGCGGAAGAAGAATGGTTGGGAAAGAGAATTTCTTATTCTCACATTCCGGTGTTTGGTTGTCAAGCATTTGTTCATGTTCCTACGGAGAAGAGGAGAAAACTAGATTCCAAATCGCAGCGATGTATATTTGTGGGCTATGGAGAAGATTAGTTTTTTTTTCGTATGTGGGATCCAATTGAGAAGAAAATTGCGAGGAGTAGAGATGTGGTTTTCAATGAGATAATATTTCCAGCCTTATCAGAGGAATCACATATAAAATATTATGTTCTTTTAATGGATTTTACCAACAATGGTATTGATTTCTCTCACATCTCCTCTCATAACCAAAATTCATATCCTTTGCATTCTCATATCTCACCTACCTCTATTTTAGCCCCCGCTCCTTCAAATTCTTTATCATCTTCAAGTTATTATCCAAGTTTTAATAACTACCATTACCTTCAGCCTAATGACAGAGCATATGAACATACAAGCTGTGAATAGAGTCCTTGTACTGAATGCAATGGTCATCTCCAGCGTGACAAACCACATATCTCATTCGATACTCCATTTAGCATGGGTAGTGAAGGCAGGGATTACGGTTCTAATTTTTTTCAATTCACACAGTGCACGGTGGTGTTGATGTGGATGGGCTTCCACACTTGACCCAGCATATGGTTTCCTCTGACACTGACAGTCTGCTCCCAAATTTTGGAATGTAAAATACACTGCGTAGTCCTTAAAAGATTTGGGACCGTAGCCCAAATCAATACCGCACAGTCCTATACAAAATTGGGGCTGTCGTTCCTCTCTGTCATGTAGAGAAGAGGCGTTGCCTTCTCTTCAACACTCCTATTTATCTAGCAAGCAACATGAAAGATGTTTTGGTCACAAGATTAATAAGGAAAATACTAAGCTTGATGGTTAGAGACTGCAAAATGAAAGAGCTCAATCAATTAATCAAAACGATGTTCAAAGCAACATTGATTTGCAATTGGAACATATTACTGGTTCAAATCAGCATTAAGGTTTAAGGAGATCTACTAGATAGAGGCAAATTCCTTCTAAATTCTATGATTATGAGTTGTTTTTTGCTAAAGAGGCGGAGCCTGAATTGTTAATTTCAGAGAAAGTTGAACCGGCCACTTATAAAGCCACTTGTCTGAGCAGCGATAAAGATAAATGGATGACAGCTATGAACGAAGAAATGAACTCTTTGGAACGTAACCACACCTTGGATTTGGTCTCTCTACCACCAAATCGGAAACCACTTAAGAACAAGTGGGTGTATAAATTGAAAGATGAAGGCAGCGGTACAAAATAATATAAAGATCGATTAGTGGTAAAAGGATACGCTCACCACGAAGGGATTGATTTCACTGAAATTTTCTCACCATTTGTTAAAATGACAACCATCCAGACTCTTTTGGGACTCGCAGCTATGTGGGATCTTGAATTGGAGCAGCTTGATGTCAAGAATGCATTTCTACATGGTGATGTGGATGAGGAGCTGTATATCGAGCAACCTCAAGGTTTTATTGACAAAGGGCAAGCACATCTTTATTGCAGGTTAAGAAGGAGTTTGTATGGGCTCAATCAATCCCCACGATAGTGGTATTTAAAATTTGATCGCTTCATGGTTGATAAAAACTTCATAAGATGTGAATCTGATCCATACATTTATTACAAGAAACTTCCTAATGGTGAATTTATCATTTTTCTTTTATATGTTGACATGTTGGTAGCCGACACAAGCTCTTGAATTGTTGGTGAGCTGAAAACCAAGTTGGCAAGTAAATTTGCCATGAAGGACTTAGGGGAAGCCAAGAAGATTCTTCGTATGAAAATCACACGGGACAGAAAGAAGAAAGAAATTACTTTATGTCAAAAGGATTACATTATAAAATTTGTCGACAGATTTGGCATGACTGATGTAAATATAGTTTCTACTCCTTTTGCTTCTCAATTTCACTTGTCTTCCGAATTATATCCAAAAACACAAGAGGAAAAGGAATTCATGGACAACATTCCTTATAAATCAATAGTGGGTAGCATAATGTATGCTATGGTTTCCACTCGTCCCGACATTGCCCATGCGGTGGGAGTAGTAAGTAGGTTCATGAGCGATCTCGGGAAGCTTCATTAGGAAGCAGTTAAATGGATACTATGATATTTAAAAGCAACTTCAGATTATGTTTTATGTTTTGGTGGCAATAATAAATAGCTGTAAGGATTTACGGATTCCGATGTTGCTAGAGATTTGGATAAAAGGAGGTGTACTACCGGTTATACTTTTATATTTTCCAGAGCTGCCATTAGGTGGGCATCGAGACTGCAACAGTCTGTTGCTCTTTCTTCTTCTGAAGCAGAATACTTAGCTCATTCTGAAGGTGCTCGAGAGATGATTTGGTTGCACCGTTTACTTGGCGATATGAAGTATCAACAAGATGATTATGTTTTATTCTGTGATAGCCACAGTACCATTTTCATGGCTCACAATCATATATCCCAGTGCTGCTCCAAACACATTGAAATACATGTTCACTTTGTGAGACACATGGTCGAAGAAGGAAAGGTGAAGGTTGTTAAGATTGACACAAAGGTCAATCCGGGTGACATATTTACCAAAGTTGTACACAAAGAGAAGTTCGAAAATGCTAGGACTTCTCTTGGGCTTGTAAAGAAGAGATAAATCAACAGGGCGAGCAGGGGAATGGTTGATCAGTGGTAGCATCCGTTGGCCATCAGGTGGGAGATTGTTGAGATGAAGTCCAACGGGCATCTCTCTTTCCCTCCAAAAGAAGACTCTTCGTCTTCTGACTCTTTGTATTGAGAGCTTATTAAAGCTACTGTTGTAACCATTGTAATTCATTATGTTTTACTTTAATAAGAAACCTCTGCGCAGTGTGGACGTAGCCAATTGGTGAACCACGATAAAACTGTTGTATTTCTCTAATTCTTTGTTTGTCTCTTTTATATCTGCAATTCTCGTTTCTCTGTTTTTAATAGTTTTTACACAAAAAAAAAAAAAGTTTTAGCGAAAATTGGCCAAGCCACAGAAAATAAAAGTGATGCAATGCTTTGAAAAAACTCCATTACTCGACGGCCTGCCATTTCCTGCACGACAAGGAAAGTCAAAACAAAATGCACACAATATAAACACTTCTTCCACACACACTGAAGAGGTACAAAACATAGAGTCAATTTAAACACCCTGAAACTGCAAACAATAACTCTTAGCACTGAACGGACAAAACATAGATGTGCAGATCGCAGGGACGACAGGTTACATTTTATACAAATTTCTAAGGCTGTTTTGTGTGTAAAGTAGGGCAGTAATAATAGTAGTAGCAGTCATGGAAAATAAGGATGAAAGCAGAAAATTAAATTAACCTAAAAGACAAACCCTAAAAGACTCACAACAGAGAGTGTTTTTTGATACGGAAACTTGAGGTGGGGTAAGGGTGGTTTGGGGTTGGGGGTAAAACAGGGCGTAACCAACCCTGGGTTAGTTAACCTTCACTCTTAACTCTCCACTCCCAACTGTTAACTCTCCTGCAAATGTACTCGTTCATAGTGCTTTTTTTAAGTCTATTATATTTAGATACTAGATGGCGCCGAGCTTGCGAAGCTGACAATTTCCTACGGCGTATATTTTATAGTCATTTTAAAATCTCACCTGATTCCGAGGTCACCTATTTTAGGGACAAATTAGTACAAAATTATATTCTCCGAGATTTTATTTTTGCTATTCAGGTACGCTACTGCAGTATTTATTAAGCAGCCTTATCGTGTACTTTGTAAAAGGAAACCATGAATGAAAAAGAAAGTAGTTGTCTGTCCCCCTTTCTGCAATACTAAGAATAGCTTCGCAGGTTTAAACGGTTACATCATTGGAGTCCAGACTGCTTTATACGCATCTTTACGCGCATAGTATGTAATGCCTTGCATCAGATTTTGATAATGGGGATCATCTTGATTCTGAAAATATTTAATAAATTGGTTCTCGCCGACAGGTCGGCATGACTGTCTTTAACGAGTTGAAAAACCTTTTATGCATGACTTGTAGCGGTGAAGTTATATCATGGATGTTTGAGGTTTTCCTTTGTATTATGATAGTCATAATAATGAAACAGTCGTTAAAGAAATCTCATATAACGAAACACTGATATTTCTGTGGTTTTCTTACCACTGGTTTGCAAAAAGGTTCATTCGAACAAAAAAAGCATAGCAATAGATGGAATGGATGTAAGAAAACACGCAACGTAGAAGGGGCAGCCCAATTCTCCAACTAATAATAAAAGAAGGTACTATCGATTAAGAAAATATACATCTAAAATCTTACTTTTTTCCTTTTTTTTTGGCATTTATAAATGTCATCTAAAATATATTTTTAAATGAGAGGGAAAAAATATTATTTACATATAATTTTTTGGTAGACCCCTGATTTGCAATATTTATTAACAATTGGAAAATAGAATTAAAAAATTAAAGAATCATATCAATTCTTTTTCAATTTTTTTTTTTTAAAAATAATAGGCATAAATTGCATACAGTTTTACACATTTCATTACTTTACAACATCTTCAAACTCCATATAGATATGTCACTTTTGTGTCGTTGATGTTGAATAGTTTTGGTATTGTTGAATAGTTTTGATATGGTATTTTTTGGTAGACCCCTGATTTGCAATATTTATTAACAATTGGAAAATAGAATTAAAAAATTAAAGAATCATATCAATTCTTTTTCAATTTTTTTTTTTAAAAAATAATAGGCATAAATTGCATACAGTTTTACACATTTCATTACTTTACAACATCTTCAAACTCCATATAGATATGTCACTTTTGTGTCATAAGGCACAACACTTGGTGAAGGTTTTGCAAATGAGGATGCAAGTAGAGTGGGTTTAACCATGGAGGAAACTCCGTAGTTAAGCGCGCTCGAGCTGGAGTAGTACTGGGATGGGTGACCTCCCGGGAAGTCCCGGTGCTTCACCTATATCCAATGAGTGCTAAGTGTTCCATTCATTCTCATGAGAGATGGGTTCATGTGAACCACTACTCATGAATTATGGGTCAATGAGTTTGACTCAAAAACTACACAGTTGAATCCTGATAGCAATATCATAGTTTTGGTATTGTTAGTTTTTCCCTTTTCCTTTATAAAAGTGTGCAACAGGTTTGTAATTTTACACCATTAGGCCAAATTCCTCACTTTGTTGAGTCATCAAACAAAAGATGGAATATACAAATAGCGTTTGTCCATTTGTTGACCTCCCCAGAAGAAAGACTTGTGACTCTATGTATTTCTTTCGCACAAATCAGATAATTAGCCTACAAGAGAGTGAAATATAGCTTTAATGGAACCATTATCAATGTAGCCATTAATTTTGATAAAGTGCAACAAACAATACTCAGGAAAATAGATGAAACAAGAACACTAGCAGTTAGATTGAAGCGATAACTAGAATATGAAAATGTACATACACAAGGAAATGCTAGACCATCTTGTGTGATGAATACTTTAATAGCCTTGTCAAAGAAGCCATTGTATTTAAAAAGATAATATTTCCATAAACAAAGATTGCTCGAGACTTTTCTTATGAAAAATAGACAAAAGATGCACATGGATATTTAATCATAAACATAGGTAGATGATGACACAAGTAAACATGACAAAAAGGCAATAAAAGAATCACTTATTCATTGGTTTAATGATTCACATGTAATCAGAGACTTTTATACAACTATGTTTGAAATTGACCTGTCAGAAGACATTAAGCCTCTAGCTATTTTTGAAGACACTTACTTAGAAGAAATAAACTTTTCAACTCTATTCTATGGATCTTCTTGGATAATTGATGTTATAAAGAGATTATCACACCAAAAAAATAGAAAAATAGAAATTATGCATAAAGATAATGACTTTGAAATGCACATAAAATATATTTTCTTTAAAGAAATTAAAATCTGTATTTAGAAAATATATCAGCTAGCATGGATCTAGAATAGGAAAGTTGACTTAAAAGGTAAATAGCTAGTTGCTAAATATGTGTTCAGACCTACAAATCTAGATAAAATACTAAGATCTCTATTGGTATATAGATTACTACTAAGTATTCAAATGTCTCCATATTATTTACAAAGAAAAAAAAACATTTACAATGGTATGATAATTGGGACCTCTCACCTTCTTTTACACATTAACAAGTGTAGAACATAGTTGGGAGCCATTGTGTAAATTCTTATTGCATATGTATAGCAGCCAAGAAGAAAAGTATTCTAAAAATATTGAGGATAGATACTTGGAATTTAAAATATAAAAATAAATTGTACTTTGCAGTTGCTACTTCTATCACATAGTTAATGCATTTTTAAAAATGATACTAAGAAATCATCAGCTCTTCGGAAAAGTGTTTGACTATATAGACTTTATCATAGAATTCTAGAATCGAGGAAATGAATATGTTCATTTTATGGAAAAGATAAAGGATGCACCTATCTATGAAAATTGTATAAAAAATAAAATTGATAATTTTGTGGACAAATACATTTCATGTGATTCTTTATTGATCAATGCAAATTTTTTGAAAATTCAAACACATCATCATCATTAAAAACCCTGTAAAAAATACAAAACTTGTAGTTGTCAATTTAGTTTTTCATTGCCTCCAATGAGAAGAACAACAATAGTGGAGCTCTTTCCAGATCCAAAATCCACAATGAAATGCAATGCAAGAGAGTTTTTTAAAGCCTTAGCAACCAAACAATATACAAAAGACGATACATTTGACCTTTTCTTACATGAATTCAAAATGGAGAAATAAGTTATAGTGCAATGTTGTTATAGACATTGTCACGAGAAATTGTAATGCTAAAAAGACATCCAGTTCATATCTAGATAAATGCATCTGCAAAGTAAGTGTCAACTCTATGGAATGCAAATACATATACACAATTTATCCTAGATGTATATATTGCTGCCTTTTATTGTAGCTCATGTATGACTAAATAAGATAAAATAATCTCTGTTGTATTTTTCTAGTTGTGAAAAAATGTACTTATACTTATGATTTGAAAATACAATTTATACGAAAGATAGGAAATGCATTTTTAACTATCAACAAATGCCTAGTCAAGAAGTGTACATAGTTTTTTTCTTTTTTTCATTATGTATATATTTAGGGAAAACTATTCTAAATAACACTTCACAATCAGAGAATAGAATTTATATGTTGAAGAGTCATAAAATATTAGAAAAAGAAAAAGATGATTCTAAAAACATAATGTTTGTGTCTATAATAGAGAAATATATATAATGAGTAGAAGCTTTTGATGAATTATCCTTGACTAAATATACAACTTTCTCTTTGAACACCTCAAAGAAAACACAAAAAAGGCAAAGCCATTGATAATATATCATGCAAAATATAACCCTATTATTATAGGGAAAACTCATGTTACATGTGCCTTTAAGAGTTAGCGAATAAACCTTGTTAGCCGACCAAAAAACCTGGAAGGCAACATTCAGTATAAACAAAAAAATATATTTCAACTGTTGAAAAAATGTTCACTGCACATGTTGGTTATAAATTCTCATGTGACATTAAAGAAGCTACGTATTGAATAAGTTAGGATGGTTTGGAACTCTACCTAAATCCCTTTAAGACCTCTTGACTCAATGAACACTGTTAAATAGGGACTCTTTCTTTGCTTCTATTTTGAGGGTACCCCCAACAACGATCATATGGAGCATTTGATGGGAAAGAAAAAAGAGGATATTTAGGAAGGAGGTTATGTCATTGGATAGGGTATGTGCAGGGGTGAAAAAGTTGATTTCAGAAATGGTAAATGCATATGTCTTGAAAGAAAAATCATCATCCTCTTCACTTACATCACATGATAATGAGATCCTTAATACTTGGAAGCTTATTACAATTCCTTTGTAAGGGGTCCTAATTGGGAAACCGGCTAAACAAGATATTAGGAAACTCATCAATTAGAATCCCCTAGAGGAAAGCTTTGTGAAATTAAATTTTGATGGGCCTCAAAAGGAAACCTGGGGAAATTAGGGGCTAGATGTGTACTCCAAGACTCGAAAGGAAAGGCTACTAAAGCAGCATGTTTAAGATTGCCTGATGGAACAAAAAATGTGGCTAAGGCCTGACATCTTTCGTTGGGTATTATATTGGCACTAGATGAGGGTATTCAAAACATTCATATTGAAGGTGACTCTCAAATTGTGACTTCAAATCTCTTAACCAGAAAGATTTTTTTTTATTAAGTAAAACAAGTTTTACAGGGTTCGTGAAACCTAAAACCCGAAACATGAAAGCAGTATCATGAAGCATAGTTTAAAACGAACCAAAACAGAAAAGACAGAGCAGGTCTGGAGAAGGCCAACGCAAAAAAATAGCTTCTACAAAAGTAGAAAGAATAGGGACAACAGAAAAAACCAGGGATCCTCAAGATAAATACACCATCAAAGTAGCCTCCTTGGCTTCGAGCATTTTCATGTTGGCCATCGATTCCTTGACCTTTTGTAAATCCAACGCCAAGTCTTTATCCTTGATCTTCTTGGTTCTGGCTCTAGTGGGCTGACCAGGACCCTACTCAACATTCTGATCGGTCTCCACCTTTGTATTGTCTACATCTAGTCCATCGATTTTTCCTCCAGCTTCTCAATAATAATGTTAGTGTGCTCTTTGGAGGCCTTTAGTATATTGCAGCTCTACTCGATAATATTCTTAAGGGTAGCTTTGACCCTAGTTATGTTCTCTTCCAACTTTTCCACTATGCTATTAATATTTGGATCCTCAGTGATATTCTCCCTATTATCCTTCTCCTTGTTGTTGGCCCTTTTTTTGAGGTCCTCCACCTCATAGAATAACCATTTGATGGTTCTGTAATTATCAACCATGCTGTTATGAGAGTTATTCAGCAGGTCCATTTCAAACTCCCTTGCATTATCGCTGAGCACCACTAAAGAAGGGTCAATGAGCTCATCTAGCTTGATTTGGCCTCCCTCCTCGATGAATTTAGGGTTTATGATTTCTCTAGTAATCCCCATCTTTGTAGTTTTCACATTGAAATTGTGCCACCCAACAATCTTCCCATGTTCAGCCATGTAGCAACAAAATTCATTGTCTTGCCTGTCATCCTTTTCCATGTCACGTTGTTGAGAGAGTTGAGGGGATTGGGAAGTCTGGTTGGTGTTTTGGTAGTCATCCTGGAGCTTCCTCTTAAGATTTTGACCTAAAATAGGGGAAACACTACAAGAGTTGTCTGCAGGGGTTTTTCGATCCTCTTTCACATCTCTCTTCCTACCCTTGTTATTTTTACCCATGGTAGACTTATTCCTCTGTGTGTTTTTTCCACTGGTAATGACTTCCTCTTCCTCCGTATCAATATCATCTTCAATGTACTCCTTAGAAGAGATAATCATGGTGCTTTGTTTTTTGGGGGTAACCAGTTTCTCTTTTTTGGTGCTTTTTGAACTCACTCTACACTTTTTAGAGGACGAGCCCAGGCTTTTCTTTTTCATTTCATACTCCTCCTCATCGTCTGAATGCAGACCCTCACTATCATCAGTCTCCGAGGGGATGTAATCCAAGCTAGATATTTCTGCCTCATCATTGTTAACCACCTCCTTTCCTAGGGTTTGTGTTTTAAAGTATTCATATATTAATAACAGAAGGCCCTCGTGTAGGGTAGGGTTAGTGATGGCCTTCTCTCTATACCCATTTATATTATCATTAATAGAAGCATACAGGTAAAAGGGAATAGACACCTTCATTTCATGGTGAAAATGGTTCAAAAGGACAAAGTGATAGGTGCAGATTCTATCAAACCTGGTGTCCAAAGTTATGTAGTAGATAATGGCCCGTAACATGAACCGCCATGAAGATTGTTAGCTCAGACCTCCAGTATGTGTTGGGGAAATTTTGGAGGCTTCTCCCTAGGTTCAAAGAATTCAAAGTTTCCCATGTCTTTAGAGAAGCAAATAAGTTCGTCGATTAGTTATATAATAGGGGTGTGTCATTGGCCGGGGGGATTCTGATTTGGGAAAGTAGTAATTTTGATAAATTGCTGAGGGAAGATCCTTCTGCATGTCTCTTCCTATTTGAATTGGATTATTCTAATTCATGAGCGCAAATAGGGGATTTTAGGGGTTACATCTATAATCTCATGGAAGAATTGGTTATCACAATTGGGGGAATTGGTAGCTCATCTTTGATGAAAGATAGTTGGCACTCTATTCAACATTGTAATTAATGGTATTCTATACAAAATTTGTTACTTTCTCCATAGTCGGTCCTCAGATTAGTTAAGGAGAATGGTCACGACAATCAAAGGGTGCTCTCAGCGTGGCTCTAAGGAATAGTTTGGAGGGTTGAAAATTGTTGTGATTCTATTTGTTTATTCTCATGTGCTTGCAAGCTGAGCTTGATGAGCCCTCGTCTCCATGTGTATTATCGGCTTTGGATGTAGACATTAGTTTGGGTATGATATTTAGCAGTCGCGATGGCCAGAGGGATGATATAGAGGTTTTCTCATTTCTAGTCTATTCACATCTATCCCCATTGGGGGTCTTTGGTGGGATTATATAATTAGTTTATTAAAATAGGGTTTTTTTTATGGCTATGGGATATCTAAGGTCATCGGTTCCCATATGTATTGGATCAGGACAGTCCTTTTATTGGTGTCACTACTAGATTTGGGATTTTATTGTTTTATGTATTATATATTTTCAGCAAGGATAGGAGGTTTTCTTCTCTACTTCTCTCCTCATTTATCCCCATTGAAGCAGTTTATAAATTAATAAATTTATAATGGTTCTGATATTTTTATCGAAAAAAAAACAATGACATTAAGCATCTAATAAATATTGGAGATGACATTGATACAAATAAAATACAAGATACAACTAAGAAAAATTACATTATAGAAGACTTTTTAAATCACCTATGAAACACAAAGTCACTACATTGTGGTGCTAAAACATTGTTTGTAGAAATAATTCATCTTTTTGTTCTATGTAATGATGAATATTTCAGACCATGACAACAACTAAATAAACAATAGTCAATACTAAAAGATGTATTGATGAAAAAATGACTTGAACCACAAAAACCATTATATTTAATTTTTACTAGTGGTGCTAACATAGAAAAAACACCTACAACTAAAGTAATTTTTGAAGTAATGACTGAATTCTATGAGACACAACTAAATAGTGATCCACTCAAAGCTAAGGGAATTGTGATTTCTTCAATAGGGAAAGTTGCATTCAATGCAAGTGGTATCACTACACATTATATTTTTCATTTACCATAAAGTTCCACTATAATGCTACCTCTATATTTTAATACGCTTGATAGTCTAAGAAAATAACTTGATCAATTGCAAATATAGTTTATTGAAAAAGTCTCATTAATTGGTTGTAGAATGTTGTCTAATATTTACTGAATACTTTGTCAAACAAAATATGCACCAACAAAACCCTTTGGCAATGTCGATATAATATTTTATAGTAATTTTTTTCAAGCACATCATGTATGTCATGCTTGGATATTTGAACAACCAACAATCAATAAAGACAAAATATCTTACACATTTTATATTGATTATGTCAAATGCTTTGATTATGTCAAATGCTTTGAATTGAACACTACTGTTAGACAAACAGATTAATATTTCATTACAACTTTGAATCATTGTAGAGCTTCTCAATAAACTGATGTACACATTTTATATTTGAATAAAACATGCTGCAATCCTCCTTAGTTAGATCCAAAGTTTTTATATCTTGTTCACACAAATTCAATTGTTGGTGAAAACAATAACAAAATTCTAAAATACTTACATAATATTAAGCTTTATATGTTAGATCCTTTCAATACATAAGAAATAGTGATTGACAATACATATTTTTGAGTTGAAAAGTCATCGTTACCTAGAACGATATTTATAAAGACAAGGATTTTGGTTGAGCTAATTAATGCCTTGATACAGAGGTTGACCTTGTCCATGATGCTAATTAAATTTTCCATTTTCATACAACATCCAAACAATGATCCTATAATTAGAAAAATACATTGACAAAAATGAAAAGAGTATACATGGAATTGATTTTACCTTGTTGGATACCAATCATGAGAATTACTAGAAAGGTCAAAGCACCTACAAAACTAGTTACCCAATCACAATTTCCTTTTCAGCTAGCATGTGCATGAACTATTTACAAAGTGCATGGGTTAACAATGGATGCAGTTGCATTGGAATTTTGCAAAGTATACCAACATGGTATTTTTGACACTAATCTATCATGTGTAACAAGCATAGAATCATTATACATACTACATAATTGAACCATAGAATTTTAAAAAATTTAATTGGATAATGAGATGCACCACATTTGAACATCATTTCCAGAGAATGATTTAATATATGTTCGTTGAATATAAAAATCTTTCTATTGAATGCACAGGAAATAACACATGATCATTATTTTCTTACAACAAATGCATTTTTCTTGCAAGAAAACAGAGACAAAAAAAATGAACATGTTAAAAAATTTGATGGAAAATTTTATTGTTATCCTTCATTGCCTATTCATGGTCTTTTAACATGTTACAAAAAAAATTGCATTCCTAAAAATGGAGCCTTTTGCAACAAAACAAATCAAATAAATAACAATTGATATATTGTATCTTGACACTGTATTGCATATAATAAATTTATATTTTATATCAACTACACCAATTATCAAACTATTGAATTTCATAGAAAACATGTGTAATTCACAGCCACTTGATTCCAAATAGATTATTGTTTTTTATTAAGGAAAACAAGTTTTGAAAGGACCCGAAACCATTTAATATGTGGTCAAAACTAGAACCAAATTGATTATTATTGGGAACTTTAACATTGACTTGTTATAATCTAGTAAAAAATAATAATTTATGCAAGAGCATAATTTATATTTGGTTGTTGACAAGCCAACAACACATGTAGCTAGTTTATTAGACTATTTTTTAATACAAATTATTGATGTTGACCATGTTAAGGTCACTATACTAGATACATATTAGACTCTGATTATTTTGCAATATCTCTACACATTCATGAGTAGTATATATAATTACAAATTTCCCTACCATGATACAGAATGTCTCTACCATGTACAGTCTTACAAAATGATGGTTGAATTATTTCTCACTTCAAGAAAAAATAATAGCTTAATATATAATTTGTTAATTGTTTGTTTTTCTATGCTCATACAATATAAAAATGATTAAGAATTTATTCTCTATATAATCACTATTTTATTCTATAATTTACGCTCAACATAAATGCTTCATGGTAGTAATCAACATCCCTTGTTTTAAATTTCTAAAATGTTTTATTGCTAATGCAAAGGCTTGTATTCAAAGATATTAAATAAGAAAACCTAGACACTATAACTAAACCAAGGTATATAAACAAAACAATCAATCATCAAAGCTACAAATATCATACATAATGTGTTAGTAGTTACGATACACATGAATTATTTGTTAATTGTTATTAGAATTTTTCCTTGATTCTTATTAATAAAACTTAAGATATGACTAGTATTTACTTTCCAATAACAATATTTTTTTTGATAGCAGGGAAAAATAGGTTTTAAATGGGGACCCGAAACCCCTTACAAGCTAGAATAAAAGTTTAAACATTGAAGCTCTCCAAAAAGAAACAGGACTAGAAACCAGTACGCTAAAGCCAAAACTAACAAAAAAAAACAAGGAAAAAACCAAAAGCCAAAGACTAGCAAAAAAGACAAACCACCAGAACCAGAAACCAGAGCCCTAGACAAGCTCCTTACAAGCCT
>MU225439.1:159672-170985 GCA_018584345.1 Thuja plicata
AGATATCTTCTTTATCGCTGCATTGAACTCTGAGAGTTCCTGGATCCTTTCATGAATTTTCTTCTTTCTTGCTGATCTAGTGCATTTTCTGGGGCCATCATCTTCCAGGTTCTCTATGATATCCTCTGTTTTTTTACTGGGGGACCCAGTTTTCAGCTCTGCCTTAATGGTCAGGAAATAATCCACGGCCGAACCCATAAAATTATTGTAGTCTTGCATGTGTTTTTTCATTGTATTCTCCATGGTTTCCATTCTGGCTTGTAACTGCTACACATTTTTGTCCTCATCATTACTAACCTGGATTCTATCAGACGATGATTTTTTTTTATAGCAGGGAAAAATAGGTTTTAAATGGGGACCCAAAACCCCTTACAAGCTAGAATAAAAGTTTAAACATTGAAGCTTTCCAAAAAGAAACAGGACTGGAAACCAGTACGCTAAAGCCAAAACTAACAAAAAAAAACAAGGAAAAAACCAAAAGCCAAAGACTAGCAAAAAAGACAAACCACCAGAACCAGAAACCAGAGCCCTAGACAAGCTCCTTACAAGCCTCAGCGGCTTCTTACTTCACTTCAGATATCTTCTTTATCGCTGCATTGAACTCTGAGAGTTCCTGGATCCTTTCATGAATTTTCTTCTTTCTTGCTGATCTAGTGCATTTTCTGGGGCCATCATCTTCCAGGTTCTCTATGATATCCTCTATTTTTTTACTGGGGGACCCAGTTTTCGGCTCTGCCTTAATGGTCAGGAAATAATCCATGGCCGAACCCATAAAATTATTGTAGTCTTGCATGTGTTTTTTCATTGTATTCTCCATGGTTTCCATTCTGGCTTGTAACTGCTACACATTTTTTTCCTCATCATTACTAACCTTGTCCAGCATAGTTTTGGGGCCAGTCTCCAGCTAAGTCTGCAGAGAGTCCACCTTAGCAACAATCGAATGATGCTTAAGGTTTAAATTCTTGATCTCCTGGAACACCCATTTCATTAACTGAAAGGAGTACATGGAGGCAGCTTTGGCCGTTTGGAGAACCCCAAAGGGGGGATCGATCTTATCGTCTATGTCATTCTTCAGTAATTGAACATTCCTTTTCTGCAAGTCCACCCTTTTGATGAAAGGGATGTTCCAAGGATTATTAGGGGCATTGTCTGTCTCCCTCTCTTGTAGACTTGACTCCTTATCAGGGGAAGTATTCTCCACCTCCATCGCATCCTTCTAAGTGTCCTGACCACAATACATAACTACTTCATGTTTCAGAGATATAGGCACATCATGGTCTTCAGAACTGTCATACTCAACCAAAATTGGTACATTCTAACCTCCCACATCCTCCTCCTTCTTATCCTCTTTGTTCTTCCCTCTATCCGAGGTTTTTCCTTTGTCCATAGAGCCCGTAATCTCTTCATCTGTATTATCATTCTCCTCCGAAGCTGAATTTGAGACTGAGGAAGAAGAGTAACTATCTTCCTCTGTGGAATAAGCCATATTATCATAGCCTTCCACACTGTTAGCAAAGGTGTCCGTATCCATGGTACTCTCATTTTCCTTCTTTAATTTTTTACCAGTCGGACTCTTATCTTTCACATTCACATCCCTAACTCTCTTTTTACCCAAACCAGATTTAGACGGGGTTATGACAGGGCTTACACTAGCCATTTTTTTAATGTGTTCTACTATTAATAGAATCAACCCTTCATGAAGAATGGGTTTCTTCTCCTTCTTCTTGTGCTGGGAAATGCTTGAACAGAGAGATTGCAAAATATAGAAAGGCAGGGAAACCCTAATTTTATACCAAAAATGACAGACCAAAACAAAGTGGTAAGAATGGGCTCTTTTAAACCTACCGTCCAGGGTGACATACTCCATGACCGCCATCATAACAGTAGCCCAGATTTCTTTGAACGATGCCACATCATAGCATCCTCCAAACTCTTTTACAAGAATTTTTTTCTCCTCCTTACTCTTGGGAAAGCGCTGAATGGCCTTTCGTGATACCTTACTGTCCCGGTAGGATTAGAAGCCCTTCGTGCTAAGCCCAAAAATCTCAGCTATGAAATCCTCTGTGATGTTCATAGTGATGCCCGCTATGGTAACAGCCCCATTTTTCTAGGAATTAACAAATAATTTGGTAGCACTATCTTTCGCCCCATGCAATCTTTCCATGTAGGTAGTAAGACCCCTTCTTCTCAAGAATATCCCAAGCTTCTAAAATTTTTCTCCATTTGACATAGTCCTTCAGCTCTTTATGGTTAAGCCCACCTCCCATGATCACATAGCTCACACAGATGGTAAACAACGCAAAGAGAATCCAACTATTACAAAAACTGGTAACATTGAAATTAACAAGGGTTAACCCGTGTCTATAATTATAGTTCTTGGGAAAGACACCACTTTTCGTCCTCATTTTCCTCTGATTTTTCAAAATGTGTCTAATCATCAAAGCTTCTAAAGATAAGCCCAATCAACCCTCTTGCTTCAGGGTCTATCAAAGGTCAACTTAGCTTTGATATCAATGGTCAGATTTTTATAATCGTGCCAAATCACGATGTCCCTAGCTTTAACAACAAAATTGGCCAACTCATCCGATGTACCATTCGCTTCCCTATAGGCATGAGAAATAATGAATTGATTAAAGGAATTAATTGTGATCCTATCCTCCTCGATGATCTCCTTAATTGTCCATGATGGCTTAGTCTTGTCACTAATACAATTTAATATATTGAGTGAGTCACCCTCGATCCACACTTTCTATGCCATGTGTTTCTTGACAAGTTTTAGCATCTGAAGAAGGGCCATGGCCTCTGCCACGTGGTTGTTTTTCACCCCAATAGGTAAAGCTACCACAGCCAGGCAATTATCCATGTCATCACGGATGAGGCCCCCACAGCCAGCTTGGCGAGGGTTTCCCTTGGCAGCACCGTCAAAATTAATTTTTATCCATCCAGGCAGAGGAGAAAGCCAGATGGCATTCTCTGTAGGATGAGGTTTGTGATTGGCCATCCTCACACCCATATCACCAGCATTGAAATCCAGGATTCTATCAGACGACATCTTGAAGTTTTCCTTAATACTTCTCTTTATCTTCTCAACTATCACTTTTGGAGGAAGATCAATGTTCCTGAAGACTCTGTCATTGCATTCTCTCCATAACCGCCATATTTTATGGGGGGAATAATATTCCACAAATGTTTATCAATGGGGGAATCTATTTTTTGCCACTGATTACAAAAGCTTTCCATGTTATTGGAAAAAAACCACTTAATCTCCCAGCATTGTAATAACTCATTCCAAACCTCCCAAGCATATATGCAGTCAATGGCCAGATGAAAAACTGTTTCCTCAGCATTTTTACATAAAAAGAATCTATTACTCAACATCATTCCCCACTTCTGGAGGTTGTCAATTGTAAGGATTTTATTCTGTAAGACCAGTCAAAAAAAGATATTAATTTTATGAATTAAAGAATTGTCCCACACTTGAGCTCAAAAGGGGAGGGGATTCAGTTGCTTTAATAAAAGCTCAGAATAGGAAGCAACCGTCAAGATTCCAGAAGGAAGAACTCCCCAAAGGAGTTTATCTTCACTAGAAATCTTAACCTTCCAGACCACAAGGTCAAGCATAAGAGGTTTTAATATCTCATAAGAAAGGGACAAATCAATCCAGGAGCCATTCCTCCAATAGTCCTTGACCATATCTCCATATCTCTGAATACACTAATTGATAACGGATTGAAAGGTAGGAACATAATTTAGAGGATAATCTTTTATCCAGCAGTCTTCCCAAAAATGAATTTTTCTGCCATTTCCTAAAAACCACTTAGCCCCTTTAAAAGCCACGTCCTTAGCATTCGAAATGCTATTCCAGATGAAAGATCCTTGCACTTTCAGGTCAGTTTTCCAAAATTCTGAAATATGGGAAAGGGAGAAGAGGTATTTTTTAATGAATGATGTCATTCCATTCTCTTTTAAAACCAAAATTCTCCAAATCTATTTTTCCAGCAGGGCCAAGTTGGTAGCTCTAATAGGGTGGATACCCAGCCCCCCCCACTTTTTAGGTGTACAGACCCTATCCCAAGCAACTAAAGAAAATCTCTTTTTTTCCTCCACTCCCGACCACAGAAAATTTCTCTGGATTTTTTCAATGATGTCTGCATATTTCCCAGGGATCTTGAAGAGACTAAGAGCATAGACAAGGAGACTTTGTAATGACGCCTTAAGGAGCTAAAGTTTTCCAGCTTGGCTCAGGATGGATCCTTTCCAACCAGCCAACTTCCTATTAAATATGTCAATAATACCACCCCAGAAAGAGTCTGGAGGTTTAAGACCAAGAGGGAGACCCAGATAGGTAGCAGGAAGAGACTCAATTCTGCAGCCTATAATTCTTGAAATTTTATGCTGCCTTTCCTCAAGGGGATTAATAAAATATAAGGAGCTCTTATCCCAGTTAATTATTTGACCCGAGCCAAGGGAATAGGTAGAAAGAGCAGTTTTGATAGTTTTGGCTTCCTGAATAGAGGAAAAACCCATTATGATGGTGTCATCCACAAACTGTTTATGCGAACAAGGACTAGAAGTCGGGGAAAGGGAAAGGCCTTTAAAAGACCCATTCGAGGCAATCTTCTGAAAAAGGTGCCCCAAGCATTCATCCATAATTGAGAAGAGGATAGGAGAAAGAGTATATCCTTGCCTTAAACCCCTGGAAGGTTTAAAAAACCTAGAAGGAGATCCATTGATCAAAATGGCAGCTGTAGAAGTACTAATAAGCTGAAAAATCAATTGAAGGAATATTTCTCCAAACCCAAAGGATCTAAGAACTTTGATCAACAACTCACAATCCACTCGATCATATGCCTTCGAAAGATCCAACTTAAGGAGGAAACAAGAATTAAGAGAGACCTGGGTAGCGTGGATGACCTCATGAACCTTCAAAATCGAATCAAGAATCTGCCTACCAGGTACAAAGCCACTTTGTTGTGGGGAAATAATTTGAGGCAGAAGAGTCAGCAGACAAGAGGTAAGAACTTTAGAGAGAATTTTGTACACTAAATTGCAAAGGCTGATTGGTCTGAAAGCATCCACCGAATCCGCAACAGGCTTCTTACGGATCAAAGAAAGAAATGTTGTATTTATCTCTTTAAGCAGTGATTTGGAGCCAAAGAATTCTTTGATAGCATTGCAGATGTCCACTTAAAAAATATGCCAGAATTTTTGGAAGAAAAACATAGGAAACCCATCCGGGCCAGGGGATTTGTCACCTTCAAAAGAGAAGACCACCGCCTTGATTTCTTCCTGAGAGGGAATAGCTACAAGAGCATGATTAGTTGAGTCATTGATAATGGAAGGAATGTTATCGAGAAGCGCATTCTGATTCACCAAATCAAGAATAGGATATTTTTAAAGTAAGGAAGAGAAAAAATTAATCACAACCTCAGAAATATCTCTATCATTAGAAATTTCCCTTTCCTCCACTTTGAGTTTTGAAATTTTCTTAGAAGCTCTGTGTTTAGAAGCAGATAAATGGAAGAATCTAGTATTCTTATCTCCAGCTTTGAGCCAAATAGACCTTGATCTCTGCCTCCAATAATCTTCTTCCTTAGAAATAACATTATGATTTTTAGCCAGGATGCTTTCCTCCTTGTCCCTCAGCTCCACCGTCAACCTAGTCTTTTGTATAGTTTCCTGAATAATATCAAGATCTTTTTAAAGCTGACTTTTGGTTTTAAAAATATCATCGAAAATAGTTTTTCTCCATATCTTCACATGTTGTTTAACGCTGAGAAGTTTCTTAACCACTCTAAATAGTGCAATGCCATGAATCTTAACCTTCCACTAGTCTTTAATATTCTGCTCCATCTCCGGATGGTCCACCCACATTTTTTCAAACCTGAAAGGTGGACGACCCTATTTAGTAGTTGGATCCGCACTGAAGCAAATAGGGAAGTGGTCAGATCTAATCTTTGAAAGAGAGGACAGAAAAAATCCAAAATTATTTAGCCAACAGCCACTAATCAAAGCATGATCTAATCTAACTTGAATGAGGTCTTGGCCAACCCTTCTATTAGACCAAGTAAAATTGACACCCTGAAGCTCCATATCAAACAGAGCTTGTTTGTTAATGAATTCCATAAGCTCCATTCTCCCATCCAAAATATTCTAGTTACCCACTCCACTAGACTTCTCATTATCTTTTATAGGGCAGTTGAAGTCCCCAATGATCAACCACGACAGATCCAAGAAAGCTTTTTTATGGTTATCAATTTTCCTCTAAAAAAGAGATCTACCAGCTTTGGTATTGGGGGCATAAATGGTAGTAGCAACCCATTCAAAATCCAACTTAGGATGAAGAAAATTTATACTGAGGCAATTTAGATCTTCTAAAACCACAAAACCCCTAACATTATTCAGGTTCCAGAAGAGCAACCCCACCTGAGGCCCCTTCAGAGCTAAAGCCAGCAACCCCATTATTTTTAAAAATTCTTATTTTTTCCACCTTCTCTTTAGTCATCTTAGTTTCTTGAACAAAAACAATATCAGGTTTATGATCTCTTACCAGGTTCCTGAGAATGTCTTGTTTATGAGGGGCATTCAACCCTCTTATATTCCATGAGGTGAACTTCATTTTTTAACCAGAGTACAGGTTCCCTGAATAGTAAGTTGCTTACCATCTGCAATGTCCTTTTTGCTTTCTCTTTCTCTGACTTCTCTATTAGTGTATCTGCCTTGGGTCTTTTTATGAGAACCAACATCCGCATTTAGCTTAAGTCCTCCATCAGCTTTACTTCGAGTGCTGACTCCTTTGGATCCAGGAGTGGTGAATTCCTTATTCTTCTCTCTCCTTCTCTGCTGCTTCCCTTTATGAACAGTCTAGGTTCCTATCCCATCAATGGGTTCCTCTCTAGCGGCTAGATCTTCATCACTGCAACCTGAAAAGGTATCAGGAATAGAGGATGAATCATCTTCATTAATTTTAAGATCATCAACAAGAACTTTGTCCTCTAATGGTCTAAGAATAAAAGCCTCTTCTTGAAAATGGACCAACACCACCATTGGTGCAAATTCCTCATCAAAAAGATCCCTACCGACCAAGTTCTCAGGGGTTACTGAGGGATCAAGGGTCTTCTGGATATTCTCACTTGATTCTACCTCCATATTAGAGACTGCAACAAAAGTCGACACATGTGATACCGGATAATTAATTTCACCCTCCTCCAACACAGGAGTCTCGTTAGACTCCATTTTATCCTTATAAGCTACAATGTTACTATTGTTGTCACCTTTAACCTCCTTCCAAACTTTTCTAGAGGTCATTTTAGGTTCTGACATAGTTGGCGGGGAAACCTTGTGAGTTTTTTTTGGGCAATGTTTCGCCCAGTGACCCATTTTGTGACAGACAAAGCAAGCAAATGGGAGTGATTCAAAGGTCACCTCCTGCTTACACTGACCCAGTTTAGAGTTAATGTTGATAACCGAAGGCATATTCTCAAACTGGGCAAGATTGACACAGATCCTAGCAAAGACAAGTCTGGACTTGGCTGTCGTCATGGGATCAACCGAGATAAGTTCTCCCCCAAAAGAAGAAGCTAGTCCCTTAAAGACCCCCTCATTCCAGTATTCCAGAGGCAACCTACAAAACCTAACCCAAACATGAGTTGCCATAAAAAAATTATCAGAGTAGTTCCAGTTAGGGGTCCACTTACGAAAAGCAACAGCCGTCCTACCAAACATCCAGTGACCCCCACACAAGACATAATCCTGGTCTTCCTTGTTAGAGAAGGAAAAAGAAAGAAATCCTTTAGGAAGGGACGCAATATCCACATGACCTTTCAATACCTATTTATTTTTAACAAAATTTCTATTCGCTTCAATATTAGGTCGTGGTCCAAGAAACAGATCGATCCACCATAGAATCAGGAACAAAAATGGCTACTTCTCCCTCCAGAAGAAAAGCTTTCACTGGTTCTTCAGAGGGTAAAGATTCTGCCTCCTTTCTCGCTCCCACAAGGTCCGACCACTTTTTTGGATTTTGAGGGTTGATTTTCGCATCCCCAGCTTCTGAGAAACTTTTTGACCCCACTAGTGGGTCCTTTGAAGGAATATCCTCAATATTCAACTCCTTAGAAGTCAGACTGGGCCCTTCTCCTAATACAGCTTCACACACAGGCAGAACCCCCTTTGACGCTGCCTTTGAGGGGGTACCCGTGATGCCCCTACCCGGGGAGGGACAACCCTGTCCTGCCAAAGATGAAACTGACACCCGATCCAGTTCTGGGACAAGAGACATCCGCAGAACCAAAGGCAATTGACCAGTACTACTGCCAAAACCAGCACCAACAGCTGCCTTGTCATGAACCCCCAGAACCAAAGGCACATGACCAGTACAACTACCAGAACCAGCACTAGTAGCCACACTGCCATGATCCTGCACACAGTTTGAATCCCCACCTTTCGCGCTCGACTCCCCACCTTTCCCGCTCGAATCCTTTGCCATTATTTTTGCTAGTATTTTTTAATTTTATTATTAAAGATTTGCAAAACATCATTGAAGAAAATTAGAAATTTTCTTTCCCATTTTACTAATTGTGTAACATGCAACAAAGAAATCATGCTTTATATCTCCTAACATATCTTACATGATGTGCACAAGCACACAATAACTACAGTACAATACACAATACTATTGCTCAGAGGAAAGCTTTATTTCAATATCATTTTCTTGAATCATTCAGGTATGAAGACTAATTTATTTTAATATATATCATGTTTATGCTATTTAGTCAAGATTTTATTACAAAACTAGCCTAACAACGTCTCTGTCCATTTTTATATAGTATTGCAAATGATTGGATTAATACTGATGCAGAGACTTCCGATGGTCATAACTTTTGACTCGGTTGTACATTTTTGTTGAAATTTAACAAGTGGATTCTTCAGGAGAAGGCGTTTGGATTGCCGATGTAGCTTAGTTTGAGAGGTGGCCATTTAGGCTTTTTTCGGGAGCAAAAAATTTCATTTGTACTTCCAAAATCAGTTCCTATTTGTTTTTTTTTTTACAAAATTGGTTTTTTAATAACTTCAAAATCATGTTTCCAATTTCAAAGGTTAGTTGGAAATTTTTCTTATCTTAGTTTAGGGCAGCTTTAGGTGAAAAATGAGATTTTTAGGAGATGTTTTTAAAATAATAAAAAATGGCAAAAAATGGATTTTGTGAAAATCTACCAAAAATGACAACTTTTTAATTTGGTTAAATTAGGTGCTTTCCTCTTATTGTAAGGCAAAGTAGTTGGAAGAAGAATGGAGGAATACTTGGAATTCTAAAATTTCTATGATTTTCTTTCCTTTTTATGTTTATGTAATGCTTGTAAGAATCTGGCTACATTAGATAAATTCAAATGAAATTTCTTAGTGTTACATTTGAGAGTATAGCCACCTTTATGATGGACAATGTAATATGCCAACACAATTTATCAACTAGGAAATGGTCTCAGAGTCAAAAAAAAAAAAAATGTACTCTCATATATCCTTTTCTTTGATATATCTTATTCTTGATTTATGGAAAATTCTTTATCTATTTTCTAGTCTTTGACTTAATCTTGAAGTACAAATTATATTGTCCTTTCCAGTGTAGTCAATACATTGTTGCATCTCACAATGTTGTAGATAATTCAAACTATACTAATGACAATCAAGTAGAAAAAAGGTAGTTGTTTTTGTAATTCTATGAAATATTTCAATTAGATTGTCACTTGCCCTTAACTAGCCAAATTTTCTTATGCCATATTTGATCACAAATATAGTGGATATCTATACTACCCAAACTATGAATACTTTTGAAGGAGACATACTAGTTACAAATGGCCTTGTGTTTGCTAAAACTGTAATATGTCATCCAAAAGCACCTATTTCTCATGTTGAACTTGTTGATAGTTTCACACAAATGACCATAACAACAAACATGAACGAGAAATTGGTTGATACAATACTGTCTGAGCTACGACTTAGAAAATTTGTATGCTTAATAAGTTGATAATAAATTTAAAGAAACTCAATACGAATGCGAAGATTTTGACTATTGTCTCGAATTAACCCCAAAAACCATAATTCAAAGAATTGAAAAATTCATCAAGCAACACAAACTAACACATGGCATAGAAATACCACAATTGATCAACTCAGGCAATGTATATTCTATTGGGATAGTAGGAGTTCTTGTTGCAAATCATATTCAAACACGAACTCAAATCCAGCTACATGTTAAAGACGAATAATTTCTATGTGATAAAACTATTGTAGGTAATATGCATAATCATTAGCTTAGGTGGTTTTCTTCTTGCATTGTGCAACTCACACATTAAAATAATAACCATATTTATTATTTTTACATGTTACAATTTCAAGTACTCATGCTAATGCATGTGCACGAATAGAAAAATACTTGCTTTAGCAAAAACATCACTTCTTCTATTGAAGAATATTATCCATAGTGGAATTAGAGGATAAGACCTCATAAAATCCACATTGTCTACTTTCATTGATGAACTAAATGATAAGACTACAAAAGCTAATCTCCAAACACTTGCTTCTTCAAACATACATGTATATGACAAAGCCCTCCATCTCAAATAAATTACAATTTTTTATATGTAATATATTGGAAAATATTTCCGCACCTGTCATACCTTTGTGTACAATGACAAGTCACTGGTTTCCCCAAAATAAAGAATGTTCATCTCCCACCATTTCAACCACTTTGTGAAAAATATCACACTGTAGTTTCTTTCTCAAACACTTCTACCAAAAAAAAATTATTGTACTGCATCTATACAAACAACAACGTTACAATAATAGCCACTCTTGCAATTTATAATTGTTATTGATGACGGTATTGTCAACTGTAATTTGCACACCAAACAATTTCAAGAGAATTTCCTTGACCTTTCAAATATATCATTAAAAAATTATAAGAAAGATATGTTTACAATTGTCTATGTCATGCAAACATTCAAAATTAGGGAACATTCACACTTTCCATGAATAAATCCGTAGTTGCCATTGGAAAGGATGTTAAAAATGTAAGATTGTTCAAATAATTCTTCTTTTACAATGCATTTTTAAAATATTATAACTCAATCTCTATATGAAATCTAAATTTAATTTGTTGTGCTAATTCTAGAGCATTTGAAAATAAACTATAAACAAGAGCTGTGCTACAGCAGGAGTCCAGCCTAATAGTAAAAAAATAAATATTGTTTGAATAGATTGAACAAGCATTGGCATAAGTAAATGATTGTAAATAATTATAAGAAGAAAATTAAA
>MU225439.1:171863-222335 GCA_018584345.1 Thuja plicata
TCCTACTTTTAATTGATTAGACAATTTTTTTGTAATTTTGAGAATGAAAAATTAATTAAACCCCTAGCAAAAATAGGGTCAACCAATAAGAAAAAAGAAATATTTTTCAAGAAATTCAAAATAAAAATCAAGGCACTTTAAACATTGGAAATCATGTTTAATATTTTGCAAAGGCACAATTTTTAAGGCAAACTAATAGCTATAAATCACTTGAAAACATTAGTCTCAGCCTATAAATAGGCTGGACTAATAATGATATATAATTATATTCTTTATGTAAATTTTTAGAATTTGTATCTTTTGCCACATATATGATGATTCATTTTATTTTATTTATTCATTTATATCCTTTGTTTGGCTTTACCATGTCTTGTTATTCAAATTGCTCACTTTCATAATTTCATGTTATAAAACTAATAATTGTCGTAAACATCATCTTTGTAACACAATATAGTATACTGTTTATAAAATATTTTCAAAAGTCATCACAAATAAGATTAAACCTCTCCTGGGTAAAATAATTAACCCCAACCAGAAGAGGTTTGTTCCGGGAAGGCAAATTCTAGACGCGATTATCACTACCCATGAAATCATTCACTCGATGGATAGAGGTAATAATGCTGGCATGGCGCTGAAACTGGACATTTCTAAGGCGTATGATAAGGTGATTTGGAAATTCCTGTACGGGGTGCTAAAAAGCTTGGCTTTAATGCAAACTTCATAAGAATTGTCAAGGAGGCGGTGGAAACTATTGAATTTGCGGTTCTTGTAAATGGTTCTCCTTGGGGGTCATTTAATCCAGAGAGGGGCTTGCGCCAAGGTGACCCTCTATCCCCTTATTTGTTCCTCCTTGTAGCTGAGGTGTTGGCTCGTAATTTATTGAGACTGGAGGCTTCTAGACACATTGCTGGATTTAATCCAGCTTCCACTCTTCCTCCTGAAATCATTCAACAATTTGTGGATGACATGTTTCTATTTGAAAAAGCTTGCATTAGAGAAGTGAGAGAATGGAAAGCTCTGCTAAATGTTTATGCGGAGGCTTTGGGTTAGGTGATTAATTATAGCAAAAGAAAAATTTGCTTCTTTAATTCTGAACAAAGAACCCAATTGAAAATTATGGAATGTATTGGCTGTAAGGGTGGTATACTTCCTGACACCTATCTCGGACTCCCTCTCACTGTGAAGGAAGTTTCCGACCCTTTATGGAACTCCATAGTAAAAAAAATGCAGAAGTAATTGGCAGGATGGAAAGGTAAGGTCCTCAGTAATGCGGGGAAGCTCCAACTTTTGGCGGCGGCCTTCCAAGGAATACCTGTTTACTTCATATCTTTTTTAAAAATCAATGTTAGAACTTCGGAGAAACTGGAAAAAATTCAAAGGAACTTCCTATGGTCGGAAACGGAGGAAAATACTAAAATGAACCTGATTAGCTGGGATACGGTTTGCCAACCTAAGAAGGTGGGAGGGTTGGGAGTGAGAAAGATAAAAGATCTTAATAAAGTGCTAATTACCAAACTTGGGTGGCAACTTTTTAAAGGTAACTCCGGTTGGTGTAAAATTTTGAAGGCCAAATACTACTTAAATGACCAATTCCCCCTGGGCCAAAACTACCCTACTGGTTCTAAATTATGGAACTTCATGGTGAAAAGTAAAGGCATCCTCCTTAGAGGCTTAAAATGGGTGGTGGGTGATGGCAAGCAGATAAGTTTTTGGGAGGACTGGTGGGTGGGAGATAAACCTCTCAGTAGAAACAAACTTAGTCTCCTCAGGGACCGTTTGATTTCTCATTTTGGAGACAAATTCAGTGACTACATTTCTCAGGATAAGAAATAGAAGAACCTTGATAATGCGTACCATGGCCAGGAGCATGTCCCACCCTACATTCTAGAGCTACAGAAACTTATTATAGAGATGAAGATCCCCATCTCTCAAATTGTTGAAAAGGCTGTGTGGTGTCACAGCAAATCGGGGGAGGTTACGCTCAAATCTGCTTACCTTGCTAACATTAAGGTTTTGGCCGATGAGATGAGTTGGGGAAAGGTTTGGTTTCCCCAGCTCATCCCCAAAATAAAATTTTTCTGGTGGACCGCTCTTCATGGAAAAATCCTTATGTTGGACAACCTCCAGAAATGAGGAGTCTAGCTGGTCAACAGCTGTGTTCTTTGTAAAATGTAGGTTGAGACAATAAATCATATTCTTATTCACTGCCCTTACGCTTCTCAGGTGTGGGGAAAAATAATGAGCAAACTGCAGCTGGACTAGGTCTTTTTGGAGCACCTAGACCAATTCATTAATAACTAGGGTTGAATAGCTGAGTACCCTCTCATCAACATCCTTTGGCGCCTATTACCCCCACATGTCTATTGGAGTCTATGGAAGGAACTAAACAATCAGATTTTTAGAGGAGAATATAGCAATGTTGAAGGAATGGAGTGGCTAACTGTGAATCTGCTAAAGGAAAACCTGGATACCTGCCACTGGAAAATCCCCCCCTATCCCCCCAAGGGAGTGGAGTGTATGATAGATAAGGAATGGTTTCTTCCCACCTCCTTCTACGCGACAGACAAATCCAAAATTATGACTAGACTAAACACTAAATGGTCAACCCCGGAGGAATACATAACCATGCTAAAATTTGATGGCGTTGCCTCCAATGGTATTGCTGCAGGTGGAAGTATTCTTAGAAATCAAAAGGGTCACCTAATCCTGGCCTATGCGGTCCACCTGGGGAAGGGGTCTAATAATTTGGCGGAGATGTCTGCCCTCCTATGGGGTCTAAAGGTGGCATCTGATATTGGGATTAAAAGATTAATCATAGAAGGTGATTCTAAAATTGTAATTGAGCTAGTTAAAGGGAACTATACTACTGGTTGGATCTTGGCAAATGTGTTGCAAGACATCTGTTCGCTGCTCCCCAGGTTTGATGACTTCAACCTTCAGCACATTTACCGTGAAGGTAACGCGGTGGTGGACATGCTGGCAACCATGGGTCTTGCGGTGAATGGCTTAAGATGTTGGAGAAACTTAAATTCTCTACCCAAGCATGTTATTTTGCTTGTGGAAAAAGAAAGCAAATTTAATGATGAATAACGAGGCTGATCTTGATTGGTCAAGAAAGATGGCGGGCAAGTTCACAAGGTGCCACATCATTTCAAATTTAAAAGAGATACGGGATTTGGTTATATTAATTGTTGCCAGCTGGAAAGATGGGCTATCAATGTCATTTTTAAAAAGAGTACGAGCTTTTTCAAATTAAAAGAAGACGTGGAGCGTAACACGCGCAAGGGAAAGAATGGTATGACTGATGTGATTAATAGTTACATCAAGCCTTTATGGCGTTATCATTTCTTGAAATGCAAAGCTTATTCATTTATCTCGGCCAACCACATGAATAGTATGGGCCAACTTTGTGAGAAGGCGGACATTAAAACCACCTGGTTTTTTGTCTGGAGAAAAAATTGCTACATTTGTTGGGTTGCTGGCTCTTCTCTAGTGAGGGTTGTGCTAAACAAAGGAGGGAAAGGTGGGATTTCGGTTGAGACCAAGGAGGAAGACTTGCCTGGATACAACTCAGAGATGGGTCAGGATATGGTGCGGGTGGAACCCGCTAGGATCGAGGACAAATTAATCAAAAATCTGTGCGTTCTCAACTACCTTAAGGAGGGTCGTTTCTTCCTGTTCATGATGGCTATGGGTGGTAGTGATGAACTGGTCTCTCTACAGTTGGTAAAAACTTGGGATGAGCACAAAGTCATGATAAATGGAATAACTTTTGAGATTAATGAGGAGGTTATCGCACAGGCCACGAGTCTCTCCACAGAGGGGAGAAAATGGAAGAAGATCACCAAAAGCTGAGATGAAACCCATATAAAAAGATTCTTCAAAAAAATGGAGATTCTTGAACGTTTTAGGGGAGGATGTAACAGAATGACATTGCCTGACCCATGGAATGAAATGTGCCTCATTTTCATGAAGTATATCACTCAAGAAGGCCGCTTCGGCACCTGTTACAACTACCATTTCCCTCTCCTTAACCACTTCAGGTACAACAATTCCATCTCCTTTCCATTTTTTCTACTCCATTCGATGGAAGCTTCTGTTTTGGAAGTCAGAGAAAAAATGAAATCTAGGCAGAATTATTGTATTCTCCATCAGGGTTTAATGCTATGCCTTTACAATTTCCATTTAGCCCTCTGCCCACCTAGGACTATTTCTCTCCATAACTTTATGTTCTATCCTGAGAATCCTAATGAGTTTCAAGTCACTCTTTCTAACCCCATGACTTCTTCCAAAACCCCTATTTCCAAGAAGAATAAGTTGAGCTCGGCCGACGGTGACCAAATAACCATTAAATCTGAAGGAGAGGAGGAGGAGAGCAATAGTAGATGGAGATCTAATAGAATTTCTGCCAAAACCAGATACAAGAAAAAAGATGTGAGAAAGAGGTGCACTGATGAGGATGAAGGGGAAGAATATTCGAAGGAGGAAGAAGATATCAAGCAGGTCACCAGGGGGAAAGCTAAAGTGGGGAAGAAAGTTAAGGTTGAGGAGAAAGAAAGGGAAAAAAAGAAGAAAAGCTCTATTGTGGATGGGTCTATGAAAAGTCATGACTCTCATGTCTCTGCCAGTTTCTGTCTCCCCACCTTTGACCTTTCAAAGAAAAAACTCTTTAAGGAGATAAAAGCGGACTCGTTGCTCCTAATTTCACAACCCCCTAGCCCCCAGGTGGTTATAAAGGTTGCCCTGGAGGACTCCAAAAAAATAGAGGAGAAAATACTTGATGCTGTGAGTGACACTCCCATTGTTACTGTTGGTCCTCAGGAGCCCCTGTTGCTTTCTGACCCTAATGTGGAGCTAAAGGAAATGAGGGTGGAAATTAAAAATCTTAGGGAAAGCTTTAATAGGATTGCAGACTTTGCTGTGAAGGTCATGCATGTGGCTGCCACTACACTCCAACTCCTTCATATGGAGAAAACAAACCCGGGAGGTGAGTGTAAGGATGAAGAACTATACCAGTTCCTCGCGAATGACTTGCTTAAGCTCTTGTTGAAAGGCGGGGAAGGTAACCCCAAGTAGCTTCCTTTTCCTCTGTTTATGGTTAACTTTTTTGCCTGGACTTTTCGGTTGGGCGATGTGGGCCTGTTAGATCTTCGGTTAATCTCAAGTTTTTGTAATCTGCTGTTTGTTATTGTTACTGCTAACTTTACTGTTACTTACTACCATAGGCTGGTTACCAACCTCATGGTGAGGTTGGGGCCTGTTAGGACTTCCAGGCTGGTTACCAGCTCCGTGTTGGAGCTGGGTCCTGTTGATTTTCTTTCTGGGTTTTTGGTTTTTAAAATTGGCATAGGCTGAGGGTTTGTTGTGTGTGTGCTTTGCTAGTTGTCAGCACTCCTCGTGCTAGTTTTATATGTTCGGGTCATCCCCCAGTTTTGGCTGCTTTTTAAAATAAAAAACACAATATAGTATAGTGTTTATGTGATGAAGGGTACTCCTCTTATTCAATTAAACACACACAACACAATAAGAAAATGAACAGATAATTACAAGAACAGGACAATGGAAAAAATAGAAACACTTGCTTTCTATTACTTTTAATTAAATGACATTATAATGTTTACAAAAGTAACACGATGCAACCACATGGGCATTTTCATTTATAATTTGCAAGACAGAGCTAGAATATACAAAGCTAGAACTGAACCCTAAAATTCCTCTTCAGCCCTATATAAGTAGCATAATTAATTGCCTTCAAATATTCTAGAAAGAGAAATTTTCCCATTTTTGTGCCCAACAGTTCAATTCCCTGCCTTACGTGAATTTTCTCGCTAATCTTTTTGTATTGAAACTTGAGTCTTGAAGGCCCAATTTTTAAAAACCATAACTTTTGAACTGTTGAGTTGATTGGCTATTATGACCCCATTTTGGAAATGCCACGAGGCACTCTACACCCTAGACTAGCAAAGTAGTAGACAATAAGATTTTGACCCCTTTTGGAAGCCTCTTAGGCCTTCAAAACTAAGCTCAAAGTTTTTGTACCACCCCACCAAAATAGGAAATGCAATATCTTCAAATCAGACTTGATCTTGCCATGAAAATTTACCGATAGGCTTATATATCCAAAATGAGCCTCCAAGGCATCAATTGAAACAATTTGTGGTCACATGAACCACTTGCTAAAAATAGTAAACATTTCAAAAATAGCAATCTTGTCCAAAGATAGCGCTTATTGAGAACTAAACAATATTTTTGGGTGATGCAAGATTTCTCTTACACCCTGGGATGCTCATACATCATTATGTCATCTAACCAAGTATTTGTTTTGTATGTGACAAGATTTTTTTAATTTTGTAATTCATGATTCATGCAAATGTTTATAGATGCAATCTAAATAATATCATTATTTGACCAACACCATACAAAAGACTTGCAAATATTCTAATTATGTTTTCTTTTTTACACTTTTATTGTATTAGCTATTTCTTAATTGAAAATAAATTATATTATTTATTTTGAATTATGGACCACAAAGTGTTAAAGACGTTTATGCAAAAAAGGAAAACATAATCAAATTCTAGAACTCATACATCATAAATGTATAATCTTATAAGAAATATTTTCTTTAGTGTCGTGAAAACATACAACAATTTAACAATGATTGGAAGAGTTTAAAAAAAGATAGATGACAGCTATTATAGTTCTTGTTCATATAATCTCCTATACCTTATCATTACAAATACTACACCTTTTACTATTGAATGAAAGCACCAAAATTATATCTCTTCAAAAAATGAGACTAAATGACAACAAAGAATGAGTATTTAAGACTCTATCCAAACTCATAATGCTAGGATTGGTTATAAATATATTAAAATTATTATTAACAAAAAATTAATTAATTTTTTTTGGATAGTCATAATATATACAAATCAGCATAATTTTTTTTTAAGAAACATATTACATAATAAAAAGATATTATTAAGAAAAAATAGAAAATAAATATTAAAGATTTAAAAATCATCATCTTCATCAATAATTGTCTCCACTTCCTCATTTTTAAAAATTTATGCTCTCTTCATTTATTTTGTAAACAACAATCTTCATATCTTCAGTCTTCATAGATTTCTTTATAATGTCTTTAGATCATATAACATTATCTCAAAACTTAATTTATATAAACATTGTATACACATAACTATATAAATAAACTTAATAATTTATGATTACTAATATAATATATACTTTAAAAATATGTTAAATTTTAATAAATAAAACTAATAATTACATAAATTAACAAATATAGACATAATTAAATATATTTGAAATACTAAATTTACTCATTGATTGCTTTTATCCCACCCTCAATTGTATTCTATAATTCTTCCATTAAAACTATAACCTATAAAAGATAGATTTTATTAAACTAGTTAAATGAATCACCAAATATACACTTTGCTAAATATATTTAAAATTATAATACTAAATTTACTCATTGATTACTTTTATCCTACCCTCAACTCCAAAATATAATATTTTCAATAAAACTATAACTTATAAATGATATAATTTATTATATAAATTTAATTATTAAAAAAATGGTATTGATGAAAACAAAAGATAATTACAAATAAAATTACAAGTACAACTATAAATCATGTATCATTCCCTTCCCTGAGCACTGCATACTGCAATTAAAAAACAAAAATATGTTTAAGCAAGAATTGGCCAAATATGTTTTAAGAAAATAAAAGTGATGTAATGCATTTAAAGAACTCCAATACTCGACGGCCTGCCATTTCCTGCACGACAAGGAAAATTAAAACAAAATGCACACAATATAAACACTTCTTCCACACACATTGAAGATGTACAAAACATAGAGTCAATAACTCTTATTAGCACTGAACGGAAACGGAGATGTGCTGATCGCAGGGACGACAGGCTAAAACAGGGCGTAACCACCCCTGGGTTAATTAACCTTCACTTTTAACTCTCGACTCCCAGCTATTAACTCTCCAGCAAATGTACTCGTTCATAGCGCGCCTTGCTCTTTTCTTTAAGTCTACTCGTTCATAGGGCGCCTTGCTTGTCAAGCTGACATTTTTTGCTATTCTGGTACGCTACTGCATCCTGTACACGCGTACGTTTCCTGCATTTATATTTTAACAATAGTAAAACGCACTATTTAGTGAGCAGCCTTATCGTGTACTTTGTAAAAGGACATCATGAATAATGAAAAAGAAAACTGTTGTCTGTCCCCCTTTCTGCAATACTAAGAATAGCTTCGCAGGTTTAAACGGTTACATCATTGGAGTCCAGACTCCTTTATACGCATCTTTATGCGCACAATATGTAATGCCCTGCATCAGATTTTAATAATGGGGATCATATGGATTCTGAAAATATTTCATAAATTGGTTGTCGCCCACTGATCGGCATCATTTGAGGTTTTCCTTTGTATTTTGATAGTCATAATAATGAAGCAATCGTTAAAGAAATTTCAGATAACGAAAAACTGATATTTCTGTGTTTTTCTTACCACTAGTATGCAAAAAGGTTCATACGAACAATAAAAGCATAGCAATAGATGGAATGGCTGGAATGGTTCTTTCTCTAACTAATTCTACTCTAGTTTTTTTTTCTTAGGACTAATATAAACACATTATTGTAATTTTGTTAATAAAGTTAAAAGAGAATATAAAAATTTATTTGAAAATTCCACTTAGCACGTTCTTTGAGTCACATCTCTAATTTACTCTTATTAAATTCAAAATTAAACATCTATCAAGTGCCAGTTGATTAAATAAAACCCATACGGCTGTCAAATGTTACTTCTATTCCATAACAAAGTACGGGGTCACCAACAATAATATATTGCATTGCGTCAAGTATGTATTTAGTTGGAACATATTCCATCTATACATTAGATGCCTATTGATCATATTACATTCACAAGTTATTTGTGACTTCATCAAAAATATTTTTTGATGTATTTCGTTTTGCATCTCATTTTCGTTTTTGCACCCTCTTCTTAACATCTTCAAGGGAAACTTCATTCTTATCTAGTGTATTTACTAAATCTAATTATTTTAAGCTTAGTTTTTTTCATGAGTAGTTTCGTTGTTAATCATTGATTTAGTCAACCTATATAACAAGGGTTTTAATGCTTTTTTTAGTTCTGTTGTAAAGGGTTGCGGGGCCCTTTCAAAATCAGATTTTGCTCTAATCCAAAAAAAGGTAAATTTATTGAATCTAGATTTTTATTTATTTTAATACATTAATTTTTTATTAATTAGATTTTTAATTCATTTATGAATTTAGAGCCTCTACTTCTAGTTACAGCATATGGTTGTTCCATAAAATAATATGAACATAAATTCTTATATATTTTCTAGATAGAAGAACATTTATTGTGTCATAAGTTACTACTTTATGTGTCATGTCATAAGATTAATGCACTTGTCATAATCTTATGTCTTCCTCTATATTACTTTGGCCTATTTAACAAAGGGGTTTCCTTTGTAATCTTCATTTCATTGATTCCATTCTATTCTTATCATATTCATCTTCTCTTTATCATGTGTTTTTTTATCAGACCTCTTTATCATGTGTAGCTATCTCCGTAGTCAAATCTTGAATCAACTTGTATTAGGTTAAATAAAAATTAAATAGAGATTTCATATGATTGTAGACTTGCATGAGGTCAAAATTTATGATATTTAGTAATGACATATAAGATAAAACCTACCCTATTTTACATCTTTGTAGAATATTGTATAGTAAGAAATGGGATGCAATGGGGATACATCATATTTTCTATTGCACAATTGGAAGGAAGATGACCTAGTAGGCTCAAGAGGACTTAAGCGCTAAATGAGTACAATGATCATTCACTATAATGATTAGAAATGGGTTGATATGAAGGAATATGATTTGGTGATGTAAGATAGAAGACCAAATGAGAAAAAGTGATAAGTTTCAGAATACATAGACTGATAGAAAATATACAGTCAACTGCAGGTACCAAAAGCAACAACTAGATAACATTAATAACCAGTTCTTTCAGTTTAAGGTTGATTTGCAGGGAAGAGGTCACATAGGGCATCTTGTTCCCGGGAATAGGGTGTAAAAGGTATCTTGTTCCCAAAAATTTTGACTAAACTCAGTTCCAGACTATTAATAAGACTACTTTCTGGATTTAATCTCAATGTGTTTGACACCTATTCCTACACACACATAATGGTGAAAATATTGGGTTGAAAGGGGTTTGTCTCGGTAACAATCCAGTTTGGAATGAACCTTGAAATGAAATAAAGTAAATGAAGTATGTTGTCATATAGGAGAGGCTAGATCTGAATAATGAAGTATATCATACCTCGGCAATACAAATGCTTATTTGAATGTAATAGAGTGTATTGATACAATAGCTCTGACTTTATACAAAAATCTAAAAGGAAATTATGAAATATAGAACCTTGTGCAATGGATGTTGTAGTTTTCTAAAATAGTTTGATAAAAGGAGAGAGAATGACTTATAGACGCGAGTGCTTGAATTTATATAGATGGATTATTGTATGATAATTTTCTTCCTTGATGGTAGACTCCTTTGCTTCACCTTCAGTGAGGGAAAGAAGCTTGAATCATTGAGAAGATTGTCTTGAAAATGTTTTTGAATGGTTGAAATCTTGCTTGAGAATGCTTGATGCAGAATAGTAGGAGAGATCATGAATTCCAACTTGCATTGTGTCCAAATGAGAAGAGATAGGTTTCTTTTATACCTCTTAGAATATTTCAGAACTCGAAACTCAAAGAAGGCTGACACATATTTAGAAAGTCCCCTAAATCCACAAGATGGGCCCTCGATTAAAACTTTGAGCAAAACATCAAGGAAGAAGACGTCATGAGAACCCTCTCTCGAGAAGAGGATGCCTAGAGATCAGGCATAAAATTAGAATTATAGATCCTAAATAATAAATGAGTATGCCTAAATATAACAACTCACATCAATTTTTAAATGAGCATAGTACTTATATTTAAATTTAGGTACCCATTAAGTACAATATTCATTTCTATTACATGTTTTAAAATAGAGATAAACTAAGGTGGGTGCTAAAAAAGCATGAAATTGTACACACCTATAAGGTGCTTATAGTTTATGATGATACATTTATCCACCAAATTTAGGTGGAGTATGAGACCACCTCATGCTAACAGTAAAGGAAATGAGAGAGAAGACAAAGAGAGAGAGATGATCATCAAAAAATCTCAACGAGATAAGACATCACTAAGTTTAACGATGTAAGCCCCCAAATGAAGGATTTTAACTTGAATAACCACATGCAAGGGAAAAAAACAAACAAAAGGACAAAAGAAAATAAACACTAAAAGACATAAGAAACAAACAAAAGGGGTTAGGATTAAAAATAAAACTCTAAATCAACTAGTTGAAGAGACCTCGATTGAGAAAATATCCTAACCACTAGTATCATGTTTGGAAATATATTGCAGAATAAATGGTCACAGGTACAGGCGAAGATCATATTCCAAGGAAAAGTAAATATACCATGATCTAACCAACTAGAAAAATTTTGAGAGCATGGAAAGAAAGAGAGAGACTATGGATCCAAAAATCTAGCAAGTTGTGTTTTGCTAGGTGAGCCATGAGAGAAAGAGGACAAAATAGTAGAAAAGATACCAAGCTATATTATTCTAGGTCAACTGATCGCAGGAGAGAGCAAAGATGGAATTTATGGTCTATAAAATTGTATTATTCTAGTAAAATCTACCTTGAAAAATTTGCGCATAGGGTGACTTATCCTAAGGAGAGCATTGTCTCCTTACGAAATTAGTAAAAAACATGACCAGTCCTATGGAAGGCATACTCTCCACAGGAATCCATGAAAGTAATTAGTCCTAAGAAAAGCATCATCTCCTTAAATTTGAAAAAAAGGGATCAATCGTACATAAATAATACTCTCCGTAGGGACCCATGAAAGTGATCAGTCCCAAGGAAATCATAGTGAAATGGAGGTTGGATGAATCACTCACTAATTCATGCTCTTGGTCTTTCTTGGAAGACTTCTAGGGTGTCTCTCTCCACCACTTTCAACCTATAGGATCTTCACCTTCTTAGGATCCTCTGGTTCTTCTTTCCAACCCAAATATCATCAAGTTCATTCTATCAAGTCAACACTTGATGCTATCTTCCATTACTAGCCAATAGCCCTTAAACCACCTTAAAGGCTTCTAACCTCCAAATTCTTGAAATGGTTTTACTGAGGTGTGGAGGTGCTTCTAAAAGATTCAATCCATCCTAATAGGGGTATTAGGAGTCCACCTAGTTCCACTTGCAAGTAACTTACACCAACCTCCATAATTAGGCCTAAATGGTACTAGCCCTATTAGGTCTCCTTCTCTGGGACATCTAGGATTTTACCTAAATCCTTCCAAAGAAACCCCAGATATTTTCTTTGGATTCCTGGTTCATATGCCCACTCCTTAATGATTTTTTGGGTCTTGGGGTCACTACTGACCATACAATGCCCTAACTGAAAATGATAAAAACTAAGGCTTTTTAGGCCTTTCCTGGCTCCTCTGCACCTTGTTAAGTTTTACCTTCATGAATGGATTGGTAGAGTCTCTCCCTCTTCAAAAAATCTTGGTGAGACTCATATCTTCCTTCTGCAATAAGAAAATTTTCTCTAATTTATCACCTCTACAAATTAAGTGCTCTATATTGTGGTCTTTCCTAGCCGGGCTCACCTCTGGCTCGCCTAGGGAAAGACTCCAAAAATATCTCATTTTCTTTCAAGGGCCCCAACTCCTGGAATATGTAAACACATGGAGTCTAGTCACTATTCCCTAGGTGTCATATAATTTGTACAGTGGGAAAATGAGCTAGCAATCCATTCTTTATAAACTGCCTAGTTAAGACCAGTGACAGTGTAGATCACAAAATATTTACAAGAAGTGCTTAAAATGAAACAAAAATAAATATCTAATGAAACACATAAACCAAAGAAAACCTAATCAAACATGTGCATGAGTTACAGGGCCAAAACTAATCCATTAAAATCTTATTGTATTCAAGAACATCAAAACTCCAAACAAATTCACATAACTATCATTGCTTCTCAAAAACTATGATCGTACACTAAACATCCAACCTTGTTACAAGGTCAAGGTTTTCCTTAAATAGGGTGGTGAAGTGGTTATCGACCCCTTAGGGCATCTTTTGGATGAGTTTTCCAATCTTGCAAATGTTGTCGGAGAAACATTGCAAAATGCAACTTTGACAACTTTTTCTCATTTCTTGCAAACTACACAATTCTGTTTCAAATCTTCACTAAACTTCACCAAAGACCTAAGAAAGGGTTGAAACATAATTAAAACCTACCTTAGAACCTCCTTAACTCATGATGACATCATCAATACACATGTGCCAATTAGAAGGCTTTACAACTCCTTAGCCCTAATTGCACTTCCTAAAAGGTCCTAAGACTCAAACTAAACACATCCTATCTCACCTATGCTATGGTCAACATGACCTTAATCTTGAATCAAGCTTATTACAACCAAAAATTCCATAAGGAACACACACACAACTAAACTAACTAGATTTCCAAAACAACCTATGGGTGCTCCTGCACCATTTTCCCCCTCTACACACACACTATGGAATGTGGGGAGATATCTGAGATAAACCAATACCATATTTCTTGAAATGAACATATTCCACCCATGTAGCCTTAGATTCTGGCTTTCCCTTCCACTGTATGAGGTGTTCCATGTACACCTTGTGCATGGTAGACTTCTTCACTCTGGATTCTAAGATCCTGTGTACTTGAAGCTTGTCTTTAGGAGGTCAGACTTTAGTACTCACATCCTTCAATATCTCCTTACTATTTTCATTCACATATGGTAGTGGTACTTTTTATTTGATCAAATCAGCTACATTAAATACTGGTGAAATACTTAAGCCTTCAAGAAGCTCCACCTTGTAAGTATTATGTCTATACTTAGCTATGATATTACATGGTCCTACTCTCTTCATTTGAAACTTTGTCAGCATTCTTTTCTGCAATATGGACTAGTTTAAATGGACCATAACATAACCTCCCACTAAAAATTGTATATCTTTCCTAGATATGTCAACTTTAGCTTTTAGTTTATGAGTAGCCTTTGTGATTGTCTTCTTCACCTGCTCTTGTATCTCCTTCATTGTTTGAGTAAAATCCTCTACTTAGCCACTTCTATGATCCATAGCTCCTATATCTCTGAGCTCACATTAACCCCTTGGATGCATTCCATATACTATTGGAAAAGGACTTCTCCCTGTTGTCCTATTCATACTATCATTATATGCATATTCAGCTTGCGGAATGATCAAGTCCCAAGTTTGACCATTCTCCTTGGTATGCATTTGAGAAGGTTACCTAACACTCTATTTATCACTTCAGTTTGACCATCTGTCTGTGGATGCTAGGCTGAACCAAAATACAAATTTGTTCCCAATCTTCCCATAGAGTCTTCCAAAAGTGACTCATGAACTTAACATCTCTATCAGACACTATACTTAGGGGTATCCCATGTATTCTCACAATATCCTTGAAAAAGAGTTGAGAAATGTAGCTAGCATCATGAGTGATCTTACAAGGAATTAAATGACTCATCTTGCGAAATCTATCTACCACAACATAAACACTATCCAACCATGTCTTGGTCTCCTGAAGACCCACCACAAAATCCATGCTAGTGCACTCTCATGGTCTATTTGGAATGGGTAAGGGTTGATACAAACCTGCATTGCTATCTCCCCCTTTGGATTTCATACAAACCATGCATTGCTCCACATACCTTCTGACATCTCTTGGCAACTTGGGCCAATAGTAAAACCTTTGTACCAACTCCATTATTTTGTTGATACCAAAATGTCCACTTAAGCTACCATTGTGCTTCTCCCGAATGAGATTTTCTCTCACTGATCCATTGGGAACACATAATTGATTTCCCTTGAACAATAATCCACTTTGTAATGTATACTCTAAAATTTGACTGTGAAATTGATTCTCAAAATCAGAAGATACCTTATATGCTTCAGAGAAGTCTTCATCTTCTCCTTAGAGATCCTTGAAACTCTCTATCCCAATGCTTTTAAATTATACTTCCTGCACTGTTAGCATCCTTCTACTTAGTGCATTTTCCACCTTGTTAAACTATCCCTTCTTATGATTGATAGTGAATGTAAATGCTTGAAGATACTCCATCCACTTCAAGTGCCTATTACTTAGCTTTTCTTGTGTGTTGATGTAGCTAAGTGCCTAGTTATCAGTAAACACTACAAAATCCTTAGGTAGGAGATAATGTCTCAATTTTCTAAGAGACTACACTAGAGCATATTGATCTTAGTCATAAGAAGAGTACTTCTTCTTTTCCTCATTGAGATTTTCACTAAAGAAAGCTATAGGTCTTCTTTCTTGCCTTAGTACTCCTCCTATTGCAATGCCACTTGCATCACACTCCAATGTGAATAGATTATCAAAACTAGGTAAGAGAAGGATGGGTTGGGTAGCCACTTTTTGCTTCAACTTCTCAAAACCCTTCTCTTCTTCAAGAGACCACTTAAACTTAGTCTTTAGACCCCCCTTGATGGTATCAAGCACTGGTGCACAAATTCCACTAAAATTTCTTATAAAATTTCTATAAAACTAAGCTAACCCATGAAAGCTCCTTACCTCTGTCCCTATGGTTGGTGTGCACTAGTTTATAATAGCTTGCACCTTTGCTTGGGTCCATCTTCAATGACCCTTGGGATACTACAAACCTCAAATACACAAGCTCTTTCTTGAAGAACTCACACTTTTCTAGATTGATGGATAGCTTCTCCTCGTGTAACCTTTTAACTACCATCTCCACATGATTCTTATGTTCCTCTGCTATCTTACTGAAGATGAGTATATGGTCTAGATAAACTACCACAAATATCCCAGTGAAATCCTTAAGCACTTCATTCATGAGCCTCATGAATGTGCTAGGGGCATTTGAAAGGCCAAATTGCATAATTCTCCACTCATATAACCCATTAGTGGTCTTAAAATATGTCTTCCACTCATCCCCATCATTTATTCTAATCTGGTGGTACCATATTTTGAGGTCCAACTTAGTGAAGTACTTTGCCCCTCCAAGACAGTCCATCAAATCCTCAATTCTAGGAATAGGAAATCTGTATCTAATTTTAATCCTATTAATAGCCCTAGAGTAAGTGTAATGTCTCCACTTACCACCTTTCTTGGATGATAAGACCATAGGTATGACACATGGGCTGATGCTCTTCTTGATTAGTCCTTTGTCTAATATCTCCTACACTTGTCTAGCCACTTCTAGGTTCTGCCCTAGTATGAGCTTGTATGTTGCCTTATTGGGCAATGAAGCCTCTGGTATGAAATCAATCTGATGACTGATAGCCCTTTTAGGAGGTAATATTTCTATAGGCCCATCACTGACTATGTCCTTGAACTTCCCAAGTAACTTCTGGACTTCTTATGGTATAGGTGCTTGAGTGACCTTTTCCTCTTCTTTGGGTGTCACCACTATGGCATACCCTTCACCTCCTTCTTTTTGGAGTGTGTTTATTAACTCCTTCCCACTACTTAACAAGACACTAGGGGTCTTTGACTATGTTGGTTCCTCCTCTAATAGAGATTGTATTTTAAATGTCCTACCATCCTTCTTGAATGAGATGGTGTTCTCTTTTCCATCATAGATGGCTCCTTTATCATATTGTCATGGCCTACCCAATAGGAGATGGCATGCATCCATAGGTAACACATCACAAATCAAATTTTATTTGTATATTCCAATAGAGAATTCCACCCAAGTATGCTCATTCACTAGGACACTTTGCCCTTTATTCAACAGTGTCACTTTGTATGGATTAGTATGGGGTATCTTCTCTAACTTAATCTTCTTCACTGCCTCCTCTGAGATGATGTTATCAGTGGACCTTGAATCCACTATGACTTTACACACTTTTCCTAGTATTTTTCATCTCACCCTAAAGAAGGCTCTTCTTTGCTTTGGCTCCTCCTTGACTGGTTGTCTGATTAGGACCCTTCTAAACATCAAGTTCTCCCCCATTTTTTATTTAATATGGCTAATCTAAGGTGACTTGACACTAATGGGGTCTTCTTGAACATATCATATGCTCTTCTCTGTGTTAGAAGAAGTTACTTTCTCAGGGTACCTATAAGAAGGATGAACCATCTGTCCACAGTTATAGAATTTCATGCAAGCAAAGTAGGCATTACCTCTACCTACTCCTCTTCCTCTGTAAGAACCCACTTGAGTTCCTCTACCTCTTCCATGACCTCTTCAAGGAGTGCTCTCATTACCATGCACTTGAAGTTTAGACTCTCCTTGGCTTCTCTGGTCAATCCCTCTTCCTTGGTATCCTCCTCTATGTCGTCTTTGATCCCTTCCTCTTCATCTTTTCTTGGAAGTCTGATCTTGCCTTCTTCTACTCCTTTCTTCAATCTTTATAGCCAATTGATAACATTGGTGCACTATTTTGGGAATGAGAAGAGTCATCTCTTCTTTGATATTCCACTTCAATCCATTAAGGTATCGAGCCACATTAAGGCTTTCATCCTCAGAGACATTCGATCTCATCCACAACTTTTGAAATTCCTCAGTGTAGGAATTGACATCAACATCCTCTTGTCTTAAACTCTACCTCTTCTTATGTAGTTGGATTTCACAATCATTTTCCACGTATGCTTCCTTCACTTTGTTAACCATTCCTTTAAAAGTTGAAATTTGTTTCTTGCCTTCTTTTTCTCTCTCTGACTAAATGAACTTCCACCATGTGAAAGAAGAGCCTCTAAGCCTTGATTTTTCTACTTTGATCTTCTGAGCTTCTGTAACCCCATCACATTCAAAGTGATTTTGCATGCCCTCAATCCATTCCATAATTAGATCTGCCTCCATCTTCCCACTGAATAGTGGTATTCCTTTAGGTGTCATCCCACTCATAGCCTTCAATGCTTTCAATAAAGGCTCCTCTAGCAATACAGGTTCATGTTCAGGGGTTTTGTCTTCCTCTGCAACCTCTTTACCCTTAGATTATTTCCCTTCCAATTTATCACTAACTTCATCAGTCTTGGTATGCACTACACTTAGTGCTTGTTAAAGTTGAGCTTTTCTTTCCCTTAATATCTTATTATATTCCTCCTTTTCATTGACCTTCTTGGCCAATTCCACATTATTCACCATGATTTTGGACCCACTAGACTCACAATTTGACATACACTAGCAATCCCAAATCTTTTGGAGGCTCTGATACCAATTTGATAGGGAAGTTGGATGAATCGCTCACTGATTCATGCTCTTGGTCTTTCTTGGAAGACTTCTAGGTTTTCTCTCTCCACCACTTGAAACCTATAGGATCTTCACCTTCTTAGGATCCCTTGGTTCTTCTTTCCAAAACAACTATCATCAAGTTCATTCTATCAAGTCAACACTTGATGCAATCTTGCATTACTTGCCAATAGCCCTTAAACCACCTTAAGGGCTTCTAACCTCCAAATTATTGAAATGGTTTTACATAGGTGTGGAGGTGCTTATAAAAGCTTCAATCCATCCTACAAGGGGTATTAGTAGTCTACCTAGTTCCACTTCCAAGTTGCTTGTACACCAAGCTCCATAATTAGACCTATAAGGCTACTAGCCCTATTAGCTTTCTTTCTTCAAGAAATTGGGAATTTTCCCTAAATCCTTCCAAAGAAACCTTTAATCTTTTCTTTGGATTCCTGGTTCATATTCCCACCCCTCAAGGATTTTTGGTGTCTTGGGGTCACAACTAGTCGTACAATGCCCTAACTAAAAATGAGCAAAATTAAGGCTTTTTAGGCATTTCCTGCCTCCTTTGCTACTTGCTAAGTTTTACCTTCATGAATGGATTGGTAGAGTCTCTCCCTCTTCACCAAATCCTTGAAATACTCATATCTTCCTTTTCCAATAGTAAATTTGTCTCTAAGTTGTAACCTCTACAGATTAAGTGCTCTGCACTGTGGGCTTTCCTAGTCGGGCTCACCTCTGGCTTGCCTAGGGAAAAAATCCAAAAGTAGCTCTTTTTCTTTCAAAGGACCCAACTCCTGGAATATGTAAAAACATGGAGTCTAGTCACTATTACAAAAGGGTTTTACAATTTGTATGGTGGGAAAATGAGCTAGCACTCCATTCTTTAAAAACTGCCTGGTTCAGACCAGTGAAATTGTAGATCACAAAAGATTTACAAGAAGTTCTTAAAATGAAAAAAAAATGAATATCTAATTCCACATAGAAACCAAAGAACACCTACTCTAACATGTTCATTGGTTACAGTTCCAAAACTAATCCATTAAAAGTCTACTATAATCAAGAACTTCAAAATTGCACACAAATTCACATAGTTGTCATTGCTTCTCAAAAACTATGTTCGTACATTGAACATCCAACCTTGCTACAAGGTCAAGGTTTTCCTTAAATAGGGTGGTGAAGTGGTTTTCAATCCATTAGGGTGATGAAATATAACTGATTGAATGTTTGAAGATGTTAAGTTGATGATCAAAGAGACATAAGAATGTTTATGCAAGATATTAAATCAGTTACGTATTGTATTGTCATTGATGTCAACTTGATATAATTTGTATTGTCATGGACATACTGCCAAATGCTTCAAAGAACCAATGAATCAAAGGATATGCTATTAGTAATGCATATAAGTCAATTATTCACAAAGTGACTATATACACCGACGGAGTGCACGCCGACAGACAGAGTAAAAGACCAAAGTCACAGTGTTACCTGATGAGAAAATGCACAACATTACCGACGAGAAAATTCACAGTGTTTCCCAATGAGAAAAGAACATAGTAACCCAAAAGACATAATTACAGTGTTTCCTGACGGACAGAGATCACGAAGACAACTAAAGTCACACCAATGAGACAGTCAGTTATCACTGAAGACTAACTGAAGTATTGAACAACATAACAGAGAGTTCAGAAATGATAAAATGCTTAACTGTCAAGAGCTAAAAATAGACTTAATTTATACTTATCATTTTTTGAATTGACAAGATAAAGCCAAAGATAAGTAAAGGATTTAAAGATGCTTTGTCCAGTTGGCAAGAAGATCTCTATGAGATAAAACTAGATTTTGCTTTAAATCTAATTGGTGAGAATTATGGATCACACCAAGGTCAAGAAAATCAAGAACCTAGAAATGGTAATATCATGTCTATAAAGAGACAACCTAATTCATTAAAAAAGTGGTGAAGGGGAGTGACAAGAGAATAGATGCTGAAGAGATTCTAAAATAGAAGAAACTCTTCATTCAAACTTGATCAATAAAGCTGAGGAAAGAGCTAAATTCTACAGACACCGACAAACAGTGATACATCATCACAGAGTAGAACAGTGTGGAGCAAAGGTATTGAATTGATAATATTGATCAGAAAGGTAATGAACTTACGAGAGATCTTAAAATATGCAATTCAAGTTGTATATGTGAATAGATCAATTTACTATTTCAGTTTAATGATTGAAGCATCAAGTCTCTTAACCGAGCAGGACTTAAAAGTCTTTTGTATTTGAGATACATCCCAAGGAGTTTCAAAAAGTTTGATCATACAAAGTAGCATTGGATATGCTCGACACCTATTGACAGGAAAAGCGAGTGTTTGATCAAGGATGGTAGCATTAGATGCCAGATACTAAGTGACAAACTATCTTTTAAATCCTCTAACAAGGTCACACCTAAAAATGTGTTTGTAACCTTTAATAGGGTTGGCTCTTAACCGAGATCACTTTAGAAGAGTGAAAATTTGGGGTACCGGTCCCAGTGGTTTTTCCCTTAACAAGGTTTCCACATTAAAAATCCATGTGTTAATGTGTCTATGAGTCATTAATTTATTGTTTTGCAGTTCACTTAAGTAAATCGGGATTGATCGGTATACAGTAGTTATTTACTATGTTTTGGTAAATAGAAAGATTGCTTATCGGTAAAAATATAGAAGAAGGTTTTACAAAGAATTCTGACAAGTAGAAATTTGTAAAAGTATTTCAAGGCAATCATCTTATAGGACTCAAGATAACTAGAGGTATAATTTTTGGTACTAAGTTTGAAAGGTTGATTTAAGGATTACTAACAATTGGTATCAGAGCATTGTGTTCTTAGAAATGGAGTTTAATAGCTCAAGCTAAAGATCACAAGATGAACAGAACATATGTGCCCAAGTTGAAAAAACACACATTTGCTTCATGGAAAAGCAGAATAAGACTCCACTTATCAGGTATTGGAAATGATGTTAAACTAAATACTTAGATACTAAATATGTGTTTCCCACAGGAGCACCCATAGTTGAACAAATGAGGGAGAAGCATGAGTGCAACTACATGATGATAGAGCTTTCTTCCTCACTCTCCGATGCTGAATTTGAAGATGTCAAAGCATGCACAACTACAAAGAAGATGTGGGACAAATTGAAGCTTGTACATGGTGGTGATAAAAATGTTCTGAGAGCCAAGACAGAAAGCCTTAGAGGAAAGTTTGATGATCTCAGAATGAAAGAAGATGAAAACATCACACAGTACAAAACAAGAATCAAAGATGTAGTCAATGCTATCTGAGGAGTTGGAGGTGTACTAGATGAAGATATAGTGGTAAGTAAAATTCTAAGAACCTTACTGCCTACTTATTCTATTAGAGTATCTTCCATACAAGAAATTAGAGTAGTAGAAAATAGAAATGTTACTCTAGATAGTTTGATTGGAAGATTGATTTCATTTGAGATGAATAATTTTTATAATAGTGTCTTACCAAACATAGATTCTGCATTCAAATCTTCTTTGAGAGTAAGTAAATCAAGTCATAAACACACTATGAGAAAAGATAGTGATAAGGAAAGTGAAGAAGAAGATCTTGATGAAATTGAAGCACTTATGCCTAGAAGAATGCAGAGAGGCAAAGGTAAATACAAAGGTAAATTACCACTTGTATGTTTTAAATGTAAAGAGATTGGACACTTTGCTGAAAGATGTCCTAACAAAAGAAAAGATGACAGAAGTAATGACAAGTCATTTGAAAATAAGTATGATAGAGGTGATTACAGAAGCAACTGACAATTAGAAAGAAGAGATACCCGAGACTAAAAGGACAAAGGAAAGAAGGCCAGTTACCTAGCTAAATGCAAAGATGAAGATACTGACACCGAATCTGATGAAGACATCGAGATGGTGTTTGTGGTAGTAAAAGATGATTCAGATGATGATGAAGAAAGGTATGTAGAAACTGTACTCATATCTAAAGTTAGTAAAAATGATATCTGGGTCATAGATAGTGGTTACACTCACCATATGACCGGTGACAAACAAAAATTTGAGACTTTTGAATACTATAATGGTGGTTCAGTAAGAGTGGGTAATGACACACCTTGTCCAATTGAAGGTAAAGGAACTATAAAGTTGAACAACCTGATAAAATGTGAAAATGCTTATTGGTTTAAAGGATTGAATTATAATCTATTGAGTGTTTTTTAGTTGAATAATTCAGGTCACAAATTAGCATTTGAAAATAAGAAGGGAAATATCTTCAATAAATTAGGAAGTCTGATTGGTACTGGTGAGCAAACAAAAGGTAACTTATTCTAGTTTGAATGATACTGACACCGCTTACTTAATGGCTAGAAACGAAGATATATGGTTGTGGCACAAAAGACTGTGTCATGTAAAATTTGGCAACATGATAAAGATAGGTAGAAAAAGAAATGTAAGAGGCTTACCGACGATGATTAAGCCCGACAATATCATGTGCAAAAATTGTCAAAAAGGTAAGATGACAAAGTCTAGTTTCAAAAGAAAAACCCATACATCTAATGCCATTCTAGAATTAGTCCATATTGATCTATGTGGACCCATGAGGACAAAGATTTATTATGGTGATAGATATTTTATTCTCTTTATTGATTATTACTCTAGAATGATGACAATAATGTTTCTAAAAGATAAATTTGAAGCATTCAAGATGTTTAAATGGCACAAAGCAATGGTAGAGAAACAAAGTGGTAAAGAATTGAAATGATTAAGATCTGATATAGGAGGAGAATTTATTTCAGAGGAATTCACTAACTTTTGTAATGAGCATGGAATCAAAAGATAGGTCTCTACACTGATAACACTACAACAAAATGGAATTGCTCAAAGAAGGAACATATCCATTGTTGATTGTGCAAGGACACTGATGATAGAGAAAGACATCACCCAAATCTTCTTGAGGGAAGCTGTTAATACTGCTATTTACACATTGAACATAGTAAAATTGAAGAAAGAAACCAAGAAGACACCTTATGAGCTATGGTATGGATACACATCCAATGTAAGTTACTCCAAAAATTTTGGCAGTCAATGTTATATCTTAAAGGATGATAGAAATGGAAAAATTGACTCCAAAAAAGATGAAGGAATATTTATAGGGTATTCTACCAAGAGTAAGGCTTATAAATGTCTCCATAAAGCCTCTAAAAAAATTGTTGAAAGTGCAAATGTAAAGATAGATGAATTTGCAGAGAAGAATGAAAAGGAAAGCACAAAAGAACTAGATGACTACAACAGGTTTGTCTACAATGAGGAACCTGAAACTCTACCCGAGAAAAAATGTATAGCTCCTAAGCAATAGATCATTGCACCCAAGCATTAGGCTGCAAATACCGACAATCGGGATATTGTTCAAGATGGTGTACAAAGCGATGTAGATCAAAATGAAGGACAAAATGATGATCAAGATGATAGACAAAGATTTGAACCTATACTTGCCAGATATCTCAGAAGGAACCATCCACATAACCAGATCATTGGATACAAGAAGGCTCGTATGAGAACTAGAAGTAAGTCTCTAAACACAAGATATCTTATTTGTGATTATGAGCCAAAATCGGTCAATGTTGCACTTGATAATAATGAATGGATTAGTGCTATGAATGAGGAAATTGAGCACATTGAGAAAAACAAGACACGGACACTTGTACCAAGACCAGATGACAAGAATGTCATCAACACAAAATGGATATTCAGGAATAAACGGAATGAGAATGGAGAAGTCATCGTAAACAAATCAAGACTAGTATGCAAGGGGTATGCACAAGAAGAAGGGATTGACTATGGAGAGACTGTTGCACCTATTTCTAGGCTAGAAGGAGTGAGAATATTACTTGCTTATGCTTCATGTAAAGGATTCAAGGTATACTAAATGGATGTCAAGGCTAAATTCCTAAATGGAATACTTGAAGAAGAGGTATACATTGAGAAACCAGAAGGGTTTGTTGATCCAGACAATAGGGACATGGTATGTAGACTACACAAAGCCTTGTACAGATTGAAACAAGCACCCCAAGCCTGGTATGAAAGAATTCATTCCTATCTAATAAGTATTGGATTTGTAAGGACTAGTTAAAACAATAATCTTTATTTAAATGAAGATATTGATGCTAACATTTTGATTGCTGAGATATTTGTTGATGGCATCATATTTGGAGGCAATGATATGCTATGCAAATCATTTGCAAATGAAATGAGCAAATAATTTTAGATGTCTATGTTTGGAGAGATCAAGGTCTTTCTTGGTATATAGATCATGCAACAAGATGAAGGTATTTTCATTACACAATCCAAATACATCAAGGAAGTGCTGAAAATATTCAAGATAGAAAGTTCCAAACCAGTTGGAACACCGATGGCAACTGGGTGTAAGCTAAAAAAGGAGGACAAGTCATCAGAGGTAAATCAGACTTTGTATAGATCAATGATTGGAAAACTCATGTATGTTGTACATATTAGACCAAATATTGCACATGCAGTAGGAATAGTTGCAAAATTTTCTGCTAATCCCAGGGAATCACATATGACTCACGTGAAAAGAATCCTATGATATCTTAAGAATACCAAGGAATATGGATTATGGTATAGAAGAAAAGGAGAATTTGAACTCAAGGTCTTTACCGACGCTGATTGGGATGGAAATATTGATGACCGAAAGAGCACAAGTGGAGGAGCATTCTTTATGGGTGACAGACTTGTCACATGGATCGGTAAGAACAAAGGATGCATCTCTCAGTCTAGTGTAGAAGTAGAGTATGTTGCTACTGCTGCAAACTGCTCAAATATTTCATGGATCAAACAGTTACTAGAAGGTATGCATATGAAAATTCTTGAGCCAGTAATTATCTATTGTGATAATACAAGTGAAATAAACATTTCCAAGAATCCAGCCATGCATGCTAAGACAAAACATAGTGCCATCAAGTATCATTATTTTAGAGAACAAGTTCAAGCAAAGGAGGTGATACTTGAGTATGTGCAATCTAAGGAACAATTAGCCGATATCTTCACCAAGCCACTGCCCAAGGATGCATTTGAGTACTTGAGAAAGAGACTAGGGGTCAAACCCTTGTCTACTGGTCAGTAAAATGACTAGAAGGCTGCATCAACCTACATATCACCAGAATATCATTCATGTTAATGCAAGCAAAGCAATGGACTTCAAAGATAAATCTATACATAGAAAGTTATTTATCTACTCCGAGCACCAGAGCTATTGTACTACTGATGGATTGGGAAATTCAAGCGTATATTATAGATAGAAAGGATTTATTTGGCATTATTGTCAAAATATTTGTTTGGCATCATTGTCAAAGGGAGAGATTATATCCATTATCACTCAGAGAGAGATTATATAAATTAAGGAGAGAGTATATCCATCACATTTATCCAAAAGGAGAGAGGTAGCCAGAAAGGGAGAGTACATACAAAGGGAGAGAATTGATGTCAAAAGACATTAAAAAGAACAGAGAACAGTGAAAGGGAGAGAGTTTGACACAGGAGAAGAACACATCACATAAGAAAAAGAAAGATTCTACATCTATCCAGTAAAGGGATTGAAGATAGAGAGAAAGATGCAAGAATCAAATCTAAGTTATATGAACTTACCGAGGACCAAATATTTGTATCGGTTATAGTACATAAGATTGGAAGTTTGATGAACTTCAACTGTTAGATTTCAAATTGTATTAGTAATAATATAGTGTGATAATGTAGTGTGTTGCCATCAATGCCAAATGGAGAGATTGATGAACTATAACTAATTGAATGTTTGAAGATGTTAAGTTGATGATCACAGAGACATAAGAAAGTTTATGCAAGACATTAAATTAGTTAATGTATTGTATTGTCATTGATTCCAACTTGATATAATCTGTATGGTCATGGACATACTGCCAAAGACTTCAGAGAACCAATGAATCAAAGGCTATGCTATCGATAATGCATATAAGTCAAGTATTCACAAAGTGACTGTATACACTAATGGAGTGCACACAGGCAGACAGAGTAAAAGAGAAAAGTCACAGTGTTACCCGACAAGAAAATGCAAAGCATTTCCAATGAGAAAAGTCACAGTGTCTCCCAACGAGAAAAGCACAGAGTAACCTAACAGACAGAATTACAGTTTTTCCCGACAGACGGAGATCCCTGAGACAACTGAAGTCACACCGATAGAGTAGTCTATTATCACCAATGACTAACTGAAGTATTGACCGGCATAACAGAGAGTTTAGAAATGACAAAATGCTTAGCTTTCAAGAGCTAAAATTAGACTTAAATGATACTTATCAGTATTTTAATCGACAAGATAAAGCTGAAGATAAGTAAAGGATTTAAAGATGCTTTGTCGAGTTGGCAAGAAGATCTCTACAAGATAAAACTATAGTTTTTCTTTAAATCTAATTGGAGAGAATTGTGGATCACGCCAAGATAAAGCAAATCAAGAACCTAGAAATGGTGATATCATGTCTATAAAGAGACAACTTAATTCATTACGAAAGTGGTGAAAGGGAGTGACAAGAGAATATATGCTGAAGAGATTCTGAAGGAGAAGAAAGTCTTCATTCAGACCTCATCAATCAAGCTAGGGAAAGAGCTAAATTTTGCAGACACCGAAAAATAGTGATACATAATCACAGAGCAAAACAGTGTGGAGAAAAGGTATTGAATTGATAATATTGATCAGAAAGGTAATGAACTTACAATAGATCTGAAAATCTGCAATTCAAGTTGTACATGTGAACAGATCAATTTACTATTTTAGTTTAACCATTGAAGCATTAAGTCTCTTAACCGAGCAGGACTTAAAAGTATTTTGTAGTTGAGATACATCCCAAGGAGTATCAACAATTTTGATCATACAAAGTAGCATTGGATATGCCCGATACCTATTGATGGGCCAAGTGAGTGTTCGATCAAGGATGGTAGCATTAGATGCCAAATACTAAGTGACAAACTATCTTTTAAATCCTCTAACAAGGTCACACCTAATAGTGTGTTTGTAACCTTTAACTGGGTTGGCTCTTAACCGAGCTCACTTCAGAAGAGTGAAAATTTGGGGTACCGGTCCCAGTGATTTTTCCCTTAACAGGGTTTCCACATTAAAAATCCTTGTTTAATGTGTCTATGAGTGATTGCTTAATTTTTTTGCATTTAAGCTAAGTAAATCTGGATTGATTGGTATACACTAGTTATTTACTATGTTTCGGTAAATAGAAAGACTGCTTATCGGAAAACATACAGAAGAAGGTTTTACAAAGCATTCCAACCAATAAAAATTTGATAAAATTATTTCAAGGCAATCATCTTGTAGGACTGAAGATAACTAGACATATAATTTTTGGTACTAAGTTTGAAGGGTTGATTTAAGGATTAAGTTTTGAGGCTATTGATTCACCCCCCCTCTCAGTTATTACTAATATAGGGCATCTTTTGGACAAGTTTTCCAATCTTGCAAATGTTGTTGGAGCAACATTGCAAAGTTGCAAAATGCAAGTTTCACAAATTTTTCTCATTTCTTGCAAACTACACAATTATGTTTCAAATCTTCACTAAACTTCACCAAAGACCTAAATAAGGGTTGAAACATAATTCCAACCTACCTTAGACCCTCTTGACCTCATGATGACATCATCACCACACATGTGCCTATTAGAAGGTTTTATAACTTCTTAGCCCTAATTGCACTTCCTAAAAAGTCCTAAGACTCAAACTAAACACATCATATCTCACCTATGCTATGGTCAACATGACCTTAAGCTTGACTCAAGCTTATTAAAACCAAAAATTCCATAATTCACACATACACACAACTAAACTAACTAGATTTCCAAAACAACCTATAGGTGCTCCTGCACCACATAGTCTCCTTAGGGATCTATGAAAAATTATTAGTCTAAGGATCTATAAATATGATCAATCCTAACAAAAAAATAATATTCTTAGGGATCAATGAAAATGATCATTCTAAGGATCTATAGAAATGAATATTCCTTAGGAAATCATAGTGTCCATAGCGATCAACAAAAAGCATCAGTCCCAAGGAATTTAATAGTCTCATCAGGTATCTACAAAGTTTAATAATGTGCAAGGAGGTCGTATATATGTCTCCCCATTATGATGGAAACATAGGAATATGGTGGCATCATAAGTAAAAGAGAACAAGGATACCTGCTTCCAACAATAAGGAGATATCCTTAAACAACAATATATGCCATAACCTTAGCAAAGGATAAAGAATCTCGATAATTAAGGAATAGATAATTGTGAAATAATATCATCAAGTGGTAAGAGACCCTTGAAAGGCAGATATCTTTTCTGCAAGACATCTAGCTTCTAGAGTATTTTTTGAAAAAAAATAAAATATTCAAGAAAAAGAGGAAAGGAGAACAACAATGCACCCTTTTAGCCCATTATTTCTAGGTGAAAAGAGGATTCTTGATGATGGATAACACACTTTAAGCCCCCAAGTAAGGGTATATTTTTAGGATGATCATACTTTTGCAAATAAGGAAGATGTTTTTATCAAGGATCCACACCTCTTCCATAAGAGAGAATCTAGAATCAAAACAATAATTCCATATATAAAAAGACTATTATGTTATAGAAAAATGCTGCTCCATAAAGAAAAGTTGATCCTTAGAGCTCAAGGATGGAAAGAAAAATAAAGCATCTTTCCCCCTAGTCATAGAGGCAAGAGAAAATAAAATACATTATTCATATTAATATACTGATCAAGTATAATAGATAGACACTTCCAAGCAATGAAGATATCATAAACAAAGATATCAATCTATAGAAAATATATAAATATTAGAACGAAACAAGTTTATGCAAAGAAGAACACCATATTATAATTGATACAAATAACAAAGAGATAATGGATCTTTTGGAAAAATAAAGACGAACAACATATAACCCTAAGGGAAAGATCATATATAACATATATGCTCTTTGAAGCATGAAAAATATTTAACTAAGATGAAAATTCCGTACGTGAAACAAACAATTTCATGATATAAAGAATGTACCTTTATAACAGATACAAGTCCACAAAGGGAAAATGATTCCTATTAAAGGAGAAAGAGGAAATCCAAAGGAATGCCACATTATGTACACTTAGTGTAAAAATAAATTACAATAGATATACACTTCCATGAAAGGAAGAGACTGCAAACAAGGATATAAATTTTCTAAAGAGAAAACATCCCCAACAAACAAGTCCATGTATGGAAGGAGATCATAATATAAGAGATTTAACTAAAAAATAAATAATGGATCTTTTATAAGGAGAATGAATTTAAGATAGAGATACCTTGCCCCCCAAGTGGAAAGAAAAGAGAAAGAACCTATAATACTTCTCACAATAAACATCATGAAAAATAACAAGCCCCCAATGAAGTAAGGTACTAAGATTACATGATGAGGGATAACATAATAGGAAAGAGGAGAGATAAGGTATGCTTTTGATATCAAGAGCATAAGATTCATTGCCAAGAAAACAAGATATCTAGCTACTAAATCTTGATCAAATTTTCTAAACTTCTTGGAATTGATAAGAGAATGTTTATTTCTATGATGTAAAAGACAATAGAAAACATCAATGTGAGATATTTGATTCTTTGGAAAATGTCTAAAATGAAAAAAAAATTTAGTATCATATTTAAGTCTCCAAAAGATTCTCTTAGCCAAAGATAAACAATCATCAAAAGGAGGTGTAATAATGGAAGGTATTGGCATGATTTCATATAGAGACTATGATGGAGGCTCATTTCTCTAATAGTATTTGTGAGGGATATGATGATGAAGAGGGAAATTTTGACATTGAAGATAAGGATGGAGATAAAGATGATTGTCGTGGACTGGTTTATTCTTGCACGTGCCCCACTATGCCGTCAATGGGGGATGTTATTGGTGCAAGATGTCCTATTTCAGAGGTTTTGATCTACTTCTAGCCCTTAGGTGGTGTGACACTGAGGAGTGGGATTCTATGGATGATACACTCCTTCCTCCATCTCAGTTTTTGGAATTTTGGTTTTGAGTATGTGACATTTGTTTGGATGGCGACCACGGATGGCTTTTTGTTGATGGAATTCACATTATGCAGGATGTATGTTTTGACGTTCAAAGTTGTGGGAGTAGGGCTAGAGGCTCTAGTTGTGAATTTTTGTTGGTGGAGTCAAGGCATAGGGTATTTTTCCTATATCTTGAGGTTTTACTTGCTATGGATTCTCTCTCCAAAGATTTGACAACTTCTCCTTTATTTTTTGAGCTAGTTCTCTTTCATATTTTGGAGGTTTTTCTTTCTTTGGTTTTCTAGGTAAATTTCTTAGTACTCTTAGAGGTCTTTAGGGTATTCTCCTCTTTGTTTCTTTTTGAAGTGTTTTTGGTCTCTTCTAGGGTTTTTTTTCCTTCGTCTAGTTGGGAGAATTGTTTTCAGATTAGTGTTGTTCCAGGGTTTCTTGGTGTTAGGTTCATTTTTCTAGATATATTGGAGGTTATGAGGAATGGTTCTCTTTCATGGAAGGGTTTTGATGATCCTAATACTCCCATATTGATCTTTCTTGGTTGAATTTTCCATGTATTGAAGCCCTTTAACTTTAGTGTTGGTGTAGTTTCTTGGTATTGTGTAGGTGGCTTCTTTTAATGGGTGATTGGTATCCTATTTGAATAGTTTGTGAGGGTGGAGGGTGCTGATTTTATTAACATGGGATGCATTGATGGTTTCACGTCTTTTGAATTCTTCCTTCTTTCATGGGGTTCTTCTTTCTTGGAGCTAAAGTCACTTGCAAGTGGATGGTGGTCATGGGGTGCAATATAATTGGTGGATATTGGTTGTTTGAATCTTGAGAAGGTGGATTTTATTTTGCAAATACACTTCTTATCCCTACATCTCTTCTTGATGGTTTGTTGTTTTGTGGTGTTTGGTTGTGCTGGTTAGTTGGTGTATTTGTTAGGGTATGCTTTTTTTAAGAAGGAGAGATTTGATGATTTTAGTCCTTTCATCTTCCTCTTTTTTTGTTGGCATCCCTTCACACTGTTGTTGATGCTTCTTAGTTACAAAATTTAGTATCTCCTTGATTCATTATTTATGGTGGATTTTTTACCATATCTTGTTTGAGTAGCCGTGGGTATGTTCCTTTTGGTATTGTCATAGAGGATGGTGTTGTTGAATAGGTCGAATAACTAAGAGGGGAAAAATCAGTTATTCCTACGTAACTTATAAAAGCTTTTCTCTGTTAGTAAACACTTAAACAATGCTAATAATACCTTAAGATTTTTTGGTAAAGCACAAACTAAGCATTCACAAAAGATATACACATGAAAATCATAGAAACACCAATTCAGAGAATACCCGATTTAACATGGTAACCCAAGATGAAAAAAACCACAAAGAATGGTCTCAAGATATAATAAACATTGTTTAAGGTGGCACCGAAAAGGTGACTTGATAAAAAGGCTCATTTCCAAACACCAAAGAGTTCACTTTTGGTAGAAAGGCTCACTGTCGATACATAAGGGCTCACTATTGATACACAGGCTCACTCCTGATACAAGGTCTCACTAGTCATAGGAGGTCTCACTTCCTAGAAGATATGAAAAGATGATAGAATCCATGTCTAAGATATACAAACTTCTCTAAATGAACATAGATCTCCTTCACTTGAATTTGTATACACCATACATATATCTAGCACACATACACATATGCACGTACATACATACATACATACATACATACATGTTCATATGTACTCACATACATACACTTTCATACTGCTAGATATATATACATGATATCGTAAGATCCAAAACAAGTCGGCCACCATAATTTGAAATAGGTCACACCAAAAAATTCCCACATTAGAAGAAAATAGATTGAGAACCATCCCAACCAAACCAATATGCAACACTTCAGATATGTTCTCAAAACCTTATCCAAGGTAGTCGGCTTCAACAAATAGATAACACGTTACAACTCTGATGTCAGGATCGAAATAGATTCAGAGAGGACCTATAAAATAATCTATGAAAAATGTAGTTTCCATAACCAAAAAGCTATCGGTGAATGAACAGGATACTCCAACCGATATTCAAGACTAGCGGTACATCCCAACCCTATGTCAAAAATATACCAACCGATACACAAGAAGCTTGGCAGGTTTTTTTAGTACTGTTTGGTTTTTCTGGTCAGTTGGTTGAGTTGTTAGGGTATGTGTAGACACCCTAAATTGGTCAAGAAAAATTAAATGCAATTAAATCAAATTCAAATCAAGTATTTCAACGTCAAAGCATGAATTAATTGAAATCAATTCTATTGGATTAAATAAATCCAAAAGCTCAAATAATTGTGCAATTGATTTTAATCATTTAATTATATATTTTAAATCAAATTTAATCCAACCCATTCAAGGGAATCTATGGCTAAATAAATAAATTAAATCAATTCATTAAATGCATTTATTCTTACAAACCAAAAAAGGGTAAAACTCAAAGAAACAATGAGAATAAAGGAATGAGCTCACATGGATCAAGGACAAATCAATTCTACACAACTGATCTTTGAAATGCATCTCGGCCATTCATCTTTGTCTCTTTGTCCCAATATTTGAAACCATCAACTTATCTCAACCTTAATCAGGGTAAGTTCACTCTACCCGCTACCTTTGAAAAATCCTATAAATAGGACGCATTCTAAGAGAAAAATTTCAATTCACACCCATTCACATTTTTATTTGCATTATAGTTAAATTGTGCATCCATGCTTAGCATAGTTTGAATTTTGTAAGCTTTGTTATTACATCTTTAGTTTAAATTGTATCATATTTCATCATGTTTTAGCTTAATTTACTTATCATGTAGCTTAATCTTTGAATTCTCATTCTAGGATTATCACTTTAGGAATGCTTAAAAATCTAAGAGTATCATTTTAGCTTCCTAGTTAAAGATGAGATGGTTTCAATTGTTCAATTTTCTCTTTTAGAATGCTATATCTTTGAATCCCTTTAAATTGGTAGAATTGAGTTAATATTTCATGAATAGGAATTAACTTGTATACAAAATGCCAGTCATCGTGGGGCATGTTTCCTCTACTAACTTTATTGTTAAGATTTGAGTGATTAGAATGGAGATTTGGAGGTTTTATAGATGAGTACTTCTTCCCTAAAGAAAAATACTTGTACCTTAAAGTAAAATGCCTACACCTAAAAGAGAAGTGTCTGTGAAAAAGAAGTTAACATTTTCATAGTATTTTAGCGCCTCTACATCATCTTCTGGCACCTATTTACTGTGTTTCAGTGCCTGGAACTTAAATTGGAGCACTTATCCTTTATGTCTTAGCTTCTGCACTTTCTTTTGGCTCCTATGAAACTTCTTTTGGTGCCTATGCATGTTTCTATAGTGCCTACACATAATAGTAGAAATTTGTAGATTGTAAAGATAATCTTGTTTTGAAGTGATTTGCAGATGGATAAGCATAGGAAGGTGAGAAGTCCTGCATCTTAGATTCCTATTTATTGCAAGATCAAAGAGGAAAAGAAAATACTTAGAAGGTGGAAAGAGGCAAAGGCTTCTATTAAAGCTAAAAGTTTGTTTCAAGAAAATATTCTCATGCACTGATATTGGAGGATAGCTGATCTTTATAAACATTTCTTTAATTTTATTTTTAGACCTTTAGATAATTCATCTTTTCATGATCCCATTTAAATTTGATCATTGCATTTCCTTTGAATTTGGATGTATTCAATTTGTGTGGGAAGTGTGTTGAACTAATGTGTGTGAAGTGGATGCAAAGGAGCAAGAGCTATATCCATGGTAAGTGAAAATGCAAAATGAAACATCTAAAAAATGTGCCAAGACTTTGCTAGCTTCGAACAAGGTAGAACTAATTTCTTTACAATTTGCTTAAATTTTGGATTATCAATTTAAATAATCTAGCCTAATTAGAATAAAATTGGAATCCTAAGTAAGGAATTAGGGATATTCTCTTCACCTTTTGTGAATCAAACTCTTAGAAGTGCTAAACTTGAGATGAAAAGGATCTAAGGAATGAACAAACACATAAAATAAGCCTCCTTGTTTGTGAAAGAAAGAATTAGGGATATTCTCTTCACCTTTAGTGAATCAAACTCCTATAAGTGCTCAAATTCCATTAGATTAAACCGCTTGGGAAAGAGCATTTTTAATCATGTTTGGCGGTGAGAAGTAGTAGGGATATGCTCCTCATCTTATGGTGAATCAAACTCCTAAACCTACTTGCACATTTAATTATCTTTTTTTTAATGAACATGTTGGACCTTTAGTGGGCCTCACTTCTGAGAATGCACTTTACCGAGGCCAGAGAGAAGGTGGACCCAAAGTGGGAACAAGGTTAAGCCACCTACATCCACCCATTATAAACAAAGACCTCGTTTAAGTTAAAAGACTTAGAGGGAAAAAAATATCAAATGCCTGGACTCGTAGGGATATATGCCTCAATCATGCATGTGCATATGTGTGTTCCTTGTTTGAATAATTTGATAATTTTTTTGGAATCCAAACTAAATCATGGTTACATTAGCAAGCCTAACTTTATAAGCCACTTTAGCAAAATTTACAATAGGTAGCTTGTTTGGAATTGTTTTCTTGTGAAGCAACCTATTAAAATGATCAATAATGTACACTTTGTGTTAGCTTAAGGGTGGAGAAATAAATTGGTTCTATTTTTTTTGTGTTTGATGGTCAAATATATCAAAAGAGAACATCCATTAAAGATCTTAATTCAACTTGAAAATGAAAAGAAACAACAAAATTTCAAACTTTTCACCAGTTTAATGCCTATACCCAGAACATCAGCTCATGTACCACATCTTGCAACACCTATACCATGTGTTTTGGTTCCTATGCACCATAAAGGAGCACCTATACCACTTTCTACAATGCCTATACATCAAAACCCTAAAATAGAGGGTATTTCTGACAATTTCTAGATAAAATTTTTTTACATTTCTAAGTACGCATTTGAGAGCTTGTCCTAAATCAGTCTAAATAGAGTTGAAATTCACATTTTCCATATATTTTGAACTAATTGAGTTATCTTTCAAAAAGTTTCAAAATCCTCACAATCTTGGCAAAATATTTCAAACATCTTTGAATCTTACATTTCTGAAGTTTGTCATCAAAGGATATCAGGTCCTTTCACCAAAAACTAGAGAGCTCAAAATCCTTATTCAAGCCTTCATCATAGGAATACATCTTTCTTTATTAGGTATTCATAAAGAACATCTTGCTTATATCACTATCCATTTATTTCAAAGACAACATCAAGTGAACCTCAAATCTTGTTCACTTTTCTCAACAAAGGATTGAATCTATTTTAATTCCAGTGTAGACGAGGTCATATTATATAAAATTATCTTGGAAAGAGGAAAAAGGTATCTTAAGGAAAGAGATACCTTAAAAAGACAAAAATTATCATTCACCATATCCGCCTTTTGAAGAGGAAGATCAAGATGAGCAAGAGGAGCAAGAGACAATGGAAAACATTTCTTGGTCCATTTTTTTTAACAATGGAAACAATGATAACCATCAGGGAAACCATGATAACAATAATAAAAATGGTGGAAACATTGCTAATGATAATGGAAACAATAATCTAAATAATGGTAGAAATCTTGATAACAATGATGGAAATAATGATAATATTGTTAACAATAATACCAACAATGGTAATCATGTAGGAAACAATGAAAACAATAGGAATCATCCTTTCCAGTTGGTTTACCCTACTAAAGATGGTTTACTGAGAAGGGGGTGAATTTGAAAATATTCAAACTTAATACTTTAAATATAAACCTCTTATTCAACTTTGCGATTCAAATAACAGCAACAACTGAGAGCATTGATAACGCATAGAGTTAACCAAGTGCAGTGATTATCGAGCAGTCTGACTTTACTGAGTAGTAGTCTACATCAAGATACACTTTATAACTGAATAACATTATAACCAAGATACACAGAGAACGTCGAGCACCAAGAAACAACATTTACTGAGTGCACAAGAGGCCACATTAAAGTTTGTTATGGCACATCAATCTAGGTAACCAATTTTTTTGCAGACCTGAATAACGGTTTACAATGATCGAGGAGAACATTAATTATAGATTCATTGCATTGATTGTTTATATCTCCTATGTATAGATGATCAAGGTAAATTATGTAGACCATTGATCTTAGGTTAGGGATGATATTGTAAAACCCTAATTAGGGTCATAAGGTTTAATATATGTAATACTAAGATGTCCTTTATTGTAATGTATGTTGATCAAGAAATCATCAAGTATCTACCATAATATGGACATAAAAGATCATCAAAGTGTTTTAAGACAAAGACTACATTGCAGTATTCAGTTTTTGGAACATAGGAAAAGCTACTGAGAAGAACAGAGCATAAGGTATTATACTTCACAGTAAGGTGATACACTTTTCATGCACTTAAAGGATCTGTATCAACAATAGTGAGATTGTATTTATTTAGATCACAATTCTATTACTTTCTAATAATTGTAATAGATCCCAAAATCTCCTAACAGAGTAGACTTAACAGTCTTTATGTAAATCTCTTAATCGAGGGCACACATGCTTTGTGTTTCTAAATCCTCTCACTAGGTAGATCTAATCGATCTCATTGTTACTCCTAATAGGGTAAGATCATCAGAAGTAATCAATCTTTGTAAGCTTTAACATGCTACTTTATTTACTGCAGTAGTGAAGTTTTGTGGGTCTCATCCCCACTGCAGTTTTTACCTTCTAACAGGGGTTTTCTGCGATACCAAAATACTAGTGTCATGAGTACTTAATTTTAATGTATGTGTATTTTTAGCTTTACATGCATTTAAATTTCAGCATTAACATTAAATGTTTGTTGTATGCAAGCTACTCAGTCAGTTATTACAAAACATTTGGTTACAAAGATTAGTTTAAAAGTTTATAAGGGTACTAATTCACCCCTCCCCTCTTAGTACACACCTCTCCATTATCCCAACAATTGGTATAAGAGCTAGTTATCTTTTTTAGAAGGGTTAATCATTGAAGAGAAAAGATCTTACAATGGAAAGGTATACACTAGATAAAACTATTGAAAATTAGAAGTTATAGTTGCGGATCTATGTCAAACAATACAAAGAAGCCAAAGAAAAACTCACGGAGAGGTTGATTAAGAGAAAGGACATGCCTCTTCACTATTGTGAGACTGACAATTAGGAAGAAGAGATTCATGACCCATTTGACACATCGGGATCTAAATTTAGTGGCATATATGATGCATCTAAAGGAATCATATAAAATCTATCTGAGATCAATTAACAACTTACTTAACAAGTGAAAGCACTACAGATCGGTCAAGATACAAAAATGGTTGAAATCTTGAATGATGCAAATTAATTTGAACAAGAGCTATAAATATGGATATTAATGACAAAAGACAGATGATGAAAAAGTTACAAGAAAAAGAATCTAAGATTTTGAGACTCACTGAACATTACTTTAAGATCACCAATCAAGGGGTTGCTATGAATCATGAGGAAAATTGAATAAATACTCAGCTTGCAAGAAGAATAGAAGATATTGGTGTATTGAAGGAAGAAAATGAAAAATTGGGTAATGAATTGAATATTTTACAACAACATAATGAAGTGATTAAAAGATCTGAAGAAAGTACTAAGAGAATAGATTAATTTCTGAACTATCAACTTGAATACTGAACAACAATACCAGATTAGGGTATACAGAGCAAGGAGAATCATCAAAGAAATATTAGTAAAGGAATGTCTACTCAAGTCCGAAGCCTAAGAAGCCCTCCTGCCATCACTGTGGAAAACAAGGCCACACATCAAATGTTTGCAGAAGCAAAGCAAAAGGTAATCCTAGAAACCTTCGTAACTTTAACGGTATTTTCTATAGTTGTAATAAGCATGGACATCTGGCATATGAATGTAGATCCAAGTTGAAAAAACCACAAAATAAATAATACATGGATTGTTAGAATGAATTTAGAATAACTGAGAGGGGAGGGGTGAATCAGTTATCCTCAGGTCTAGATGTAGCAAATAAAAACTTTCTATACTTCAGATCTACTCGGCAGCAGTAGCATAAATCAACAACTTTAATCATGCAATATACTGTCAATTGAAATTAGCTTGTAGTAACATAATAGTAAAGAAAACCATAATCATTCACACAAGTTGACACAAGTATTTAACGTGGAAACCCAATATGGGAAAAACCACTAGTAACATGGTACCGAGTTTTCACTCTTCTGAAGTGATGCCCTGTGAGGAGCCAACCCTGTGAAAGGTTACAATAACACACTGCTATGTGTGACCTAGTTAAAGGATTTAATCACCCTGTCAGGAGTGGCCTTGTTAGAGGACTTAGAATATTCCAATATGAATGGCACCTTGTTAGAGGATTTATACAAATGACTGTTAAGTCAACCTTGTTAAAGGATTTATTTGATACAATGGTAAGAAAGTAATCAATAGTTTGTGATCTGGTACATACAAATTACTTTGCAATTCAGATCCAATTACAACTCTGATGTTAACTTACTAGATATCCTGCATTGTCATTTCAATCTTCTGATCTACTTGGAAATTCGTCAAGCAATCACACATGCAACTTTCTACTTCTGTCTATTTCCTTCTCTACTAGATCATGTCAAACAGTAAATCAACTATGCAAACCTCTTGCATACACATACATTCTGTCACACTTCATGAATAACCCCTTGAGGTTATCATATACCTCTCTATCTAGGTCAAATAAATCTTTTTCCACTTAAACAAGATCGTAGATCTTAGGTTAGGTCAGATCCAACAGATCATTCCATCTTTGCATTACATTTACTTCTCCAAAGTAGTCTCTAATTAAATCCTAAAATGATACATTAATTATGGTTACCCATAAATTAAATGATGTGGATCAATCTTTAATTAACATTACATATCCCAATAAAATTAACTAAGTCAGTCTAAGATCTCAAATCTCATCATTAATCCAATTACCAAAAGTGAGCCAACATCACTGTTTTCACTCGGCAATTTCAATGGTGCTCAGCATTGAGCAACTTTTGCTCGTCACAAGCAACTTTACTCGGCATAAGAAACTTTGCTCGGCACAAGCTAAAATTTCTCAGCACATAACAACCATAAAAACTATCTTTGAAAGATAAACAACTAATTACTTTCCCAGAGTGCCAACTGATCAAGTACCCTTTTAGTTGCCTTAACTCAACCATTCACTTGGTCTTCTTGTTAAATCTTCTTCATCAACAATATATATGGTACTCAAACAGATAACAATAGTCTCACCAGTAAAGGTTTGACATCAATGACAAAAATAACAATTTCTTGCATTGTCACTTTCCCATAATCTCCCTCTTTGGCATTGATGGCAACACAAAATATTAAAACAATGATTTAACAAGCATAGTTACCAACCAATCCGAAAATTCACCTGTGTTCCTTGATATGAACAAATTTTTATTAATGTCTTTAGCTTCATTCTGATTCTTATCTGTAAAATATTTTTCCCTTTGTGTCTATAATCACACTGTCATCATCTGTGTCTAGTCATCTGTAGACTCCCTCTGAGTAGATAATCACTTCAATGTTTTCAATAGTAAATTTTCTGCCTCTATGTAATCTTTCCCTCTTTGTAATCTCTCTTTCTCGGCAATCTTCTTCCTCTTTATAGGTAATCTCTCCCTCTTTGACAACAATGCCAAAGATGTCAATATCTTTATCATGTAGATCTCTAGTATCATGCTGATCCTGTCATCTTGATGATGATTGATTTTTATTTTCTCTCCTTGTTCATCTTCACAACTTTAGCCAACATCCTAAAGTGTGACTTACTGTGCATCAATGTGTCAAATTTTCTGAATGAAATATTTGATGCAACAATTCCATACAGAGCTTAATTAGCCTTAGTTAGGGGAATCACCCCCAATTTACCTCGTAGATACTCATGAGAATCCTTGGGTAGTGCTTTTGTGAATATGTTTGCTAATTGTTCTTTAGTGTTCACATAATCCAGTCTCACTTCTTTACTCTGAACTAGCTCCCTCAAGTAATGATATGACTTTGAGATAATCCAGTCTCACTTTTTCACTTGTAAGTCGGTGAAGCACTTAGCTTTTGCACTTTCTTTTGGCACCTATGCATGTTTCTATAGCGCCTATACATAATAGTAGAAATTTATAGATTGTAAAGATAATCTTGTTTTGAAGTGATTTGCAGATGGATAAGCATAGGAAGGTGAGAAGTCCTGCATCTTAGATTCCTATTTATTGCAAGATCAAAGAGGAAAAGAAAGTACTTAGAAGGTGGAAAGAGGTAAAGGCTTCTATTAAAGCTAAAAGTTTGTTTCAAGAAAATATTCTCTTGCACTGATATTGGAGGATAGCTGATCTTTATAAATATTTCTTTAATTTTCCTTTTAGACCTTTAGATAATTCATCTTTTCATGATCCCATTTAAATTTGATCATTGCATTTCCTTTGAATTTGGATGTATTCAATTTGTGTGGGAAGCGTGTTGAACTAATGTGTGTGAAGTGGATGCAAAGGAGAAAGAGATATAGCCATGGTAAGTGAAAATGAAAAATGAAACATCTAAAAAATGTGCCTAGACTTTGCTAGCTTCGAACAAGGTAGAACTAATTTCTTTACAATTTGCTTAAATTGTGGATTATCAATTTAAAAAATCTAGCCTAATTAGAAGAAAATTGGAATCCTAAGTAAGGAATTAGGGATATTCTCTTCACCTTTTGTGAATCAAACTCTTAGAAGTGCTAAACTTGAGATGAAAAGGATCTAAGGAATGAACAAACACATAAAATAAGCCTCCTTGTTTGTGAAAGAAATCATTAGGGATATTCTCTTCACCTTTAGTGAATCAAACTCCTAGAAGTGCTCAAATTCCATTAGATTAAACCGCTTGGGAAAGAACATTTTTAATCGTGTTTGGCAGTGAGAAGTAGTAGGGATATGCTCCTCATCATATGGTGAATCAAACTCCTAAACCTACTTGCAAATTTAATTATCTTTGTTTTAATGAACATGTTGGAGCTTTAGTGGGCCTCCCTTCTGAGAATGCACTTTACCGAGGCCAGTGAGAAGGTAGACCCAAAGTGGGAACAAGGTTAAGCCACCTACATCCACCCACTATAAACAAAGACCTCATTTAAGTTAAAAGACTTAGAGGGAAAAAATATCAAATGCCTGGACTCGTAGGGATATATGCCTCAATCACGCGTGTGCAGATGTGTGCTCCTTGTTTGAATAATTTGATAATTTTTTTGGAATCCAAACTAAATCATGGTTACATTAGCAAGCCTAACTTTATAAGCCACTTTAAGCTAGATTTACCATAGGTAGCTTGTTTGGAATTGTTTTCTTGTGAAGCAACCTATTAAAATGAACAATAATGTACACTTTGTGTTAGCTTAAGGGTGGAGAAATAAATTGGTTCTGTGTTTTTTGTGTTTGATGGTCAAATATATTAAAAGAGAACATCCATTAAAGATCTCAATTCAACTTGAAAATGAAAAGAAACAACAAAATTCCAAATGTTTCACTAGTTTAATGCCTATACCCAAAACATCAGCTCATGTACCACATCCTGCAACACCTATACCACTTTCTACAATGCCTATACATCAAAACCCTAAAATAGAGGGTATTTCTGACAATTTCTAGATAAAAAAAGTTACATTTCTGAGTACGCATTTGAGAGCTTGTCCTAAATCAGTCTAAATAGAGTTGAAATTCACCTTTTCCATATATTTTGAACCAATTGAGTTATCTTTCAAAAAGTTTCAAAATCCTCACAATCTTGGCAAAATATTTCAAACATCTTTGAATCTTACATTTTTGAAGTTTGTCATTAAAGGATATCAGGTCCTTTCATCGAAAACTAGGGAGCTCAAAATCCTTATTCAAGGCCTTGATCATAGGAATACATCTTTCTTTATTAGGTATTCATAAAGAACATCTTGCTTATATCACTATCCATTTATTTCAAAGACAACATCAAGTGAACCTCAAATCTTGTTCACTTTTCTCAACAAAGGATTGAATCTATTTTAATTCCAGTGTGGACGAGGTCATATTATATCAAATTATCTTGGAAAGAGGAAAAAGGTATCTTAAGGCAAGAGATACCTTAAAAAGACAAAAATTATCATTCACCATATCAACCTTTTGCAGAGGAAGATCAAGATGAGCAAGAGGAGCAAGAGACAATGGAAAACATTTCTTGGTCCAAGTGTTTTAACAAGGGAAACAATGATAACCATCAGGGAAACCATGATAAAAATAATAACAATGGTGGAAACATTGCTAATGATAATGGAAACAATAATCTAAATAATGGTAGAAATCTTGATAACAATGATTGAAATAATGATAATATTGTTAACAATAACACCAACAATGGTAATCATGGAGGAAACAATGAAAACAACAGGAATCATCCTTTCTGGTTGGTTTACCCTACTAAAGATGGTTTACTGAGAAGGGGGTGATTTTGAAAATATTCAAACTTAATACTTTAAATATAAACCTCTGATTCAACTTCGCGATTCAAATAATAGCATAAATTGAGAGCATTGATCACGCATACAGTTAACCAAGTGCAGTGATTACCGAGCAGTCTGACTTTACCGAGTAGTAGTCTACACCGAGATACACTGTATAACCGAATAACATTATAACCAAGATACATAGAGAATGTCGAGCACCACGAAACAACATTTACCTAGTGCACCAGAGGCCACATTAAAGTTTGTTATGGCATATCAATCTAGGTAACAAATTTTTTTGCAGACCCGGATAACGGTTTACAATGATCGAGGAGAACATTAATTACAGATTCATTGCATTGATTGTTTATATCTTCTACGTTTAGATGATCAAGGTAAATTATGTAGACCATTGATCTTAGGTTAGGGATGATATTGTAAAACCCTAATTAGGGTCACAAGGTTTAATATATGTAATACTAAGATGTCCTTTATTGTAATGTATGTTAATCAAGCAATGATCAAGTGTCCGCCATACTATGGACATCAAAGATCATAAAAGCATTTTAAGACAAAGACTACATTGCAGTATTCAGTTTTTGGAACATAGGAAAAGCTACCGAGAAGAACATAGCATAAGTTATTATACTTCACAATAAGGTGATACACTTTTCATGCACTTAAAGGATTTGTATCAACAATAGTGAGATTGTATTTATTTAGATCACAATTCTATTACTTTCTAATAATTGTAATAGATCCCAAAATCTCCTAACAGAGTAGACTTATAAATTATTTCGTAATTCCCTCATTTCTCTCTCTGAATGTATATTTTCATCTTTTAGATCTATGTGAGTTTTGTCTCCATTCTTTTCCTTTGTGACAGGTATTTTGTTGCAGGTGATCTTGGCTTATGAATTCTTTGAATTCTAATACGGTATTAGAGCCTGACCTAATTTTTCATGTTTGGTTTTCTGACTTTTCCGTCTTGCAGGGGTTTTTTACAGTCAAATCATTAATATGATGGTTAGAATTAGTGAACTATGTATCTATGTTAAAATTGTGGTGAAATAAAGAACCTAGGAACATGTGAGTTTGGTTCTTTAAAATTAAACTAGAATTAATAGAAATAATACTTATGATTCATATGATGTAATTCGTTAATGTACAATCTTGAGGGTTAGGTATGTTATAGTTATTTTTCTTAAGTAGCAACATTAGGGAACCCAAAGAAGACCTAGGATTAGGTTATGAATTAATTTTACATCCATTTTGATGATCATTTATGTTAAATGATGATGTATCTTTAATTTTTCTTTCATATAATGTAACTTGTAGAACTCATAATGAGTTTAATATTTATGTAGATGGTATGCCAATGATTAAATAATACGTAGTAGTTGTTAACAAAAAAATGAACCATTATTTTGATTAGATTAGTGTTTTCCTCTCAAGTTCCTAAGCGGGGCGTTATAGTAGCTCAAACCAATTTCTTGTCCTATCACTTTGGAATAACTTCAAACTTTGAAATTCCTATCGTGACCCAACCCTCTTGCCGAGATTTATAGTAGATGACTAAAAAAATTCTTATCATACCCACTCATTAATAAAATTAACAGAGTAGACTTAACAATCTCTTAATCGAGGGCACACATACTTTGTGTTTCTAAATCATCTCACTAGGTAGATCTAATCGATCTCATTGTTACTCCTAATAGGGTAAGATCATCAGAAGTAATCAATCTTTGTAAGCTTTAACATGCTACTTTATTTACTGCAGTAGTGAAGTTTTGTGGGTCTCATCCCCACCATAGTTTTTACCTTCTAACAGGGGTTTTCTGCGATACCAAAATACTAGTGTCATGAGTACTTAATTTTAATGTACGTGTATTTTTAACTTTACATGCATTTACATTTTAGAATTAAAATTAAATGTTTGTTCTATGCAATCTACTCAATCAGTTATTACAAAACATTTGGTTAAAAAGATTAGTTTAAAAGTTTATAAGGGTACTAATTCACCCCTCCCCTCTTAGTACACACCTCTCCATTATCCCAACAATTGGTATAAGAGATAGTTATCTTTTTTAGAAGGATTAATCATTAAAGAGAAAAGATCTTACAATGGAAAGGTATACACTAGATAAAACTATTGAAAATCAGAAGTTATAGTTGCGGATCTATGTCAAACAATACAAAGAAGCCAAAGAAAAACTCAGGGAGAGGTAGATTAAGAGAAAGGACATGGCTCTTCACTTTCGTGAGACTGACAATTAGGAAGAAGAGATTTGTGACCCATTTGACACATCTAGATCAGAATCTGGTGGCATATCTGATGCATCTAAAGGAATCATATGAAAGCTATCTGAGAGCAATTAACAACTTACTTAACAAGTGAAAGCACTATAGATCAGTCAAGATACACAAATGGTTAGAATGGTTGAAGTCTTGAAAAATGCAAATAAATTTGAACAAGAGATATAAATATGGCCATTGATGACAAAAGATAGATGACTAAAAAGTTACAAGAAAAAGAATCTAAGATTTTGAGACTCACTGAACATTTCTTTAAGATCACCAATCAAGGGGTTGCTATGAATCGTGAGGAAAATTGAGTAAATACTTAGCTTGCAAGAAGAATAGAAGACATTGGTGTATTGAAGGAAGAAAATGAAAAACTGGGTAATGAATTGAAGATTTTACAACAACATAATGAAGTGATTAAAAGATCTAAAGAAAGTACTAAGAGAATAGATGAATTTTTGAACTATCAACTTGAATACTGAACAACAATACTAGGTTAGGGTATACAGAGAAAGGAGAATTGTCAAAGAAATATTAATAAAGGAATGTGTACTCAAGTCTGAAGCCTAAGAAGCCCTCCTGCCATCACTGTGGAAAACTAGTCCACACATCAAATGTTTGTAGAAGAAAAGCAAAAGGTAAACCTAGAAACCTTCCTAACTTTAATGGTATTTGCTATAGTTGTAATAAGCATGAATATCAGGCATATGAATGTAGATCCAAGTTGAAAAAACCAGAAAAGAAACCATACATGGATTGTTAGAATGAATTTAGAATAACTGAGAGGGGAGGGGTGAATCAGTTATCCTCAGGTTTAGATGTAGCAAATAAAAAAATTTTGTACTTCAGATCTACTTGGCAGCAGTAGCATAAATCAGCAACTTTAATCATTGAGTTTACTGTCAATTGAAATTAGCTTGTAGTAACATAATAGTAAAGAAAACCATAAGCATTCACACAAGTTGACACAAGTATTTAATGTGGAAACCCAATATGGGAAAAACCACCAGTAACATGCTACCAAGTTTTCACTCTTCTGAAGTGATGCTCTATGAGGAGCCAACCCTGTGAAAGGTTACAATAACACACTGCTATGTGTGACCTAGCTAAAGGATTTAATCACCCTGTCAGGAGTGGCCTTGTTAGAGGACTTAGAATATTCCAATCTGAATGTCACCTTGTTAGAGGATTTATACAAATGACTGTTAAGTCAACCTTGTTAAAGGATTAAACTGATACAATGGTAAGAAAGTAATCAACAATTTGTGATCTGGTACATAAAACTTACTTTGCAATTCAGATCCAATTAGAGCTCTGATGTTAACTTACTCGATAGCCTGCATTGTCATTTCAACCTTCTGATCTGCTTGGAAGTCTGTCAAGCAATCACACATGCAACTTTCTACTTCTGTCTTTTTCCTTCTCTACTAGATCATGCCAAACAGTAAATCAACTATGCAAACCTCTTGCATACACATACACTCTATCACACTTCATGAATAACCCCTTGAGGTTATCATATACCTCTCTGTCTAGGTCAGATAAATATTTTTCCGCTTAAATAAGATCGTAGATCTTAGGTTAGGTCAGATCCAATGGATCATTCCATCTTTGCATTACATTTACTTCTCCAAAGTAGTCTCTAATTAAATCCTAAAACCATGCATTAATTATGGTTACCCATACATTAAATGATGTGGATCAATCTATAATTAACATTACATATCCAAATAAAATTAACTAAGTCGGCCAGAGATCTCTAATCTCATCACTAATCCAATTGCTATAAGTCGGCCAACATCACTGTTTTCACTCGACAATTTCAATGGTGCTCAGCATTGAGCAACTTTACTTGGCATAAGCAAATTTGCTCGACACAAGCCAAAATTTCTCGACATATAACAACTAGAAAAACTGTCTTTGAAAGATAAACAACTAATTACTTTATTACTCTTTAGTGCTTAAGTTTCACTTAGGCAGTTTCTATTTCTTAGAAGTTTCCCTTTTAGGGTTTCGGTATCCTTTATAAGGAATGACCGCTTTGCATTTCATCATAGAGATTAGATTGTAATTCATTATTGTTGTTAATAGAAATTTATTCTTGCAACATGGGTTTCAACTCTCTGGCTTTTTGGCCGCCATAGCTCTCTCTCTCTTCTGTCTTGCTTCTTCTCGGTAACAGTTTTTGCATGCAGGTGATCTTGGGTGAAATTGCCTTTATCAACTTCTACATGGTATAAGAGTCATCTTGTTGCTGGCTGTTCTGGTGTTTCTGAAGCATTCGAGGGTCTGCAGTTTGCCAGGCTTTTTCTGGCTTCTTTATGTGGATTTAGGGGGTACCTTTGTTTCTGGTCACTTTGGGCCCAAACGAACACTACCATTGCGTCCAAAAGGCCCAAAAACCCCAGAATCCATATAAGGTTTGTCCATTTTGGACACCAGGGCATCTGGAGAATTTTTTTGGCCTCCTAAGGGCCGTACGGACACGGTTTTTGAGAAAAATAATAAAAAATGTTGTTTTTTATTGCGTTTAAAAATGTGTGCAGTGTTAATTGGGTTTGGCCACCACCGCGCCACCGCCGGGCCACCGGCGCTCCACCGCCGCTGGCCGGTGACCGACGCGCCACCCCCTGCTTCAGCTCTCGTCGTCCCGGCCCCGCGCCTCTCTGCATCCCGCGGCCCGCGCCGCCCCCGGGCTCCACCCTTCGGCCACTCTGCATCGCTGCCCCAGACTCTGCCGCCTCTCGGCCCCGCTGCCCTCCACGACCCCCGCCGCCCTTCTGCACCGCGGCCCCCGCGCCGCTCGTCTGCTCGCTCCGCCGGTGCCTTTCCGCCTCTGCGCCGCTCCGCTCGGCCCGGCCCCGGTGGCGGTGTTTTGCTCAGCCCTCGTGGGCCTTAATGCTAAGCAGCCAGTCCTATGGTGGACCTAGGGCTACGGTCCAGCCCCCGGCGCGCGCCATGCGCCCGGGGGCTCATTTTTTTAGCCCCCGGGGCTCTTTTGTACCCTTTTTTGGTTTTCTAGGGGTACCTGGGCCTTTTTTGCTCTATCTTGAGCATACGGGGGTATTTTTGCGACTTCCATATGCCGTCGGAAAGCTCTTTCTGAGAAATTTCCAATGATGGAGGTTGTAGTTTTGGGTTCTGCCGTTTTGATAATGTTTTTTGCTGTTGAAGTCTGATGTTTTATTTTGCCTTCCGGGAGTCATATCTGGCTCATCCAGACTCCATTTTTGGCAAACGAGATATCGTCAAAAAGATGGTTCAGTGCTCTATACAGTTGCAGGGGTTATTTTTCTAGATTCTACTCCAATTTTTCTCTCCTCTGCGTTTGGCAGTTTATGCCCTCTATTGGATTGCTTGGTTCTACAGGTCCTGGGATCTCTTCTTCTGATTTCATAGCTCACTCTTCTTTCTGACTTCTGAGCTTGTATGCTCCTTCTGATGCATTTTTGTTCTGTAAACGCACTAAGATAAAGTGCCTTCTTCTACTTTTTTGGGATCTTGTACACCTTGCACGGTTGTAGTACTCGCACTCTGTTATAAAGTGCCATGGGGGGTTATGATGTTTATGCCACTTTAGGCGCATCCACCTTTGTCAAGTGAGCATACCTTCCATGACATTAGCCCATACTGTGTGTCAATAACACCGCCCTTTATCCTATGTCTGTACTTCTGTTGCACTGTTGGTGTTCTTGGTTCTTCTTCTGCAGTTATTTTTGGCATCGCATTTCAGTGTTCCTGTCACCTCTCCCGGTTCAGTATTATGGGGGGGTTCACCCTGTTGGGGGGTTCACATTTGTCTTCTCTACCTGGTCATGCACTTCAGTGGGGGTTCCAGCAGTATCTTCTGACAGAGTTTTCAGTTCATGCTTCGGAGATGCTTCCTGCTCTTTCTTGTTCCTTTCTCTGGGACTCTTTTTCCCTAGATTGAAGGCTTAGTTTCCTTAATCTAGTTTTCTTTCTTGTTTGGGTGCCTGATCAGGCCTAGTTGCCGGGACCCATCTTTCCTGCTTTCTGCAGTAGTTAGTTGTTTTTCTTCTCCCTAAGTTACACTTAGGGGGGGTGTTAGAGTAATTAATTAAGTTATTACTCTTTAGTGCTTAAGTTTCACTTAGGCAGTTTCTATTTCTTAGAAGTTTCCCTTTTAGGGTTTCGGTATCCTTTATAAGGAATGACCGCTTTGCATTTCATCACAGAGATTGGATTATAATTCATTATTGTTGTTAATAGAAATTTATTCTTGCAACATGGGTTTCAACTCTCTGGCTTTTTGGCCGCCATAGCTCTCTCTCTCTTCTATCTTGCTTCTTCTTGGTAACAGTCTTTGCATGCAGGTGATCTTGGGTGAAGTTGCCTTTATCAACTTCTACATTCAATTGGTCTTCTTGTTAAATCTTCTTCATCAACAATATATATGGTACTCAAAAGGATAACAATAGTCTCACCAGTAAAGGTTTGACATCAATGACAAAAATAACAATTGCTTGCATTGTCACTTTCTAACAATCTCCCTCTTTGGCATTGATGGCAACACAAAATATTAAAACAATGATTTAACAAGCATAGTTACCAACCAATCCAAAAATTCACCTGTGTTCCTTGATATGAACAAATTTTTATTAATGTCTTTAGCTTCATTCTGATTCTTATCTATAAAACATTTCTCCCTTTATGTCTGTAATCACACTGTCATCATCTATGTCTAGTCATCTGTAGACTCCCTCTGAGTAGATAATCACTTCAATGTTTTCAATAGTAACTTTTCTGCCTCTATGTAATCTTTCCCTCTTTGTAATCTCTCTTTCTCGACAATCTTCTTCCTCTTTATAGGTAATCTCTCCCTCTTTGACAACAATGCCAAAGACGTCAATATGTTTATCATGTAGATCTTCAGTATCATGCTGATCCTGTCATCTTGATTATGACTGATTCTTCTTTTCTGTCCTTGTTCATCTTCACAACTTTAGCCAACATCCTAAAGTGTGACTTACTGTGCATCAATGTGTCAAATTTTCTGAATGAAATATTTGATGCAACAGTTCCATACAGAGGTTAATTAGCCTCAGTTAGGGGAATCACCCCCAATTTACCTCATAGATACTCATGAGAATCCTTGGGTAGTGCTTTTGTGAATATGTCTGCTAATTGTTCTTTAGTGTTCACATAATCCAGTCTCACTTCTTTACTCTGAACTAGC